>JARHVA010000853.1:4235000-4300000 GCA_037957365.1 Torreya grandis | reverse complement strand
CTTCTTGCAACTCTAGCCATGTTTTCTAACTTGGCATCGTAGAGTGCAAGTTTAGGGTCAAGTTTAATGACCACCTTGTATTGAAAGAACCATCTTCCTACCTCCTCTTCATGAAATTATACAAGATGAAGACATTAATAACATCATTTATTATTTTAATTATAGTTTCATTTATCACTATTTTTAATGCTTTATCCTTTAACCTTTTCAACTCCTACTTCATCCTCTTCATTAAGGCAATCATGTACTCTATCTAGGCTTGAAATCTAGACATAGGGTCCTCTACATATTCTTGAACCTCTTCAGATTTGGCCTTCCTCTTCATTATCAAAGTGAAGAGGGACTATTTACTCTCATGGACCACAACTGAGCTTGACTGTGGTTGTTCAACCTGCCTTCTAACTACCCTCTTCATCATTATTGTGGTAGCATCAAAACTCATCCCATCCTGCGGAGTAGAGAGGACTACCTGAGTCCTCTCTTGCCTTTCAGTCCATATGATGTCTCTAACCCAATTTGGGGTAGTAGTAGGTATTTACTATGTCAAACATGGCTATAATGGGGGTGCTTGGGTAGGGATGTCTAAGTTTTTTAGGTCTAGTTTCCCAAGTGTGTCAAATATATATTTTATAAGGCCCATATCAAGAACAAATGAAGGTAGCTTAGGAGGCACACTCATTTTCACAATTTTATTAATGTTGAATGGATTATAAAAAGTGAATTACTTTGAAATGGGTTTTAGTGGATTTTTAGGTGTAGGGGAACCAATATCAAGTGAGGCACTTACTATGGTTGCCTAAGAAGATGACATATGTGTAGTGGCATGAGCAATAAAATGGAAAAAGGTAAAACCAAAAAAAGCACTAGTTTGGCTCATGCTATTGTTAGCTAAGGATTAAGTGGTGGTTATAGATGAACCAAAAGATAATGAATCCAATTGGGAAGCAATGGTTGGGGGAGAAAATGTGGGAGTAGAAGTAGAAGCAAAATCAAATGTAATTGGTGAAGAAGGTAGTGGGAGAGTACTTACAGTAGGATCTTGGGATGTGATGGTGGTAGCAATAGTCTTGTGATAAGATACTAAAGGAGTTATTTCCCCTCTCATAGTATTCATGGGATCTTTCTTCCTCTTGTAAAATTTTTATATATTTTTCCCAACCAATGCCTATAGTTCTTCCATTGAGAGCTTAATGCCTTGCTACAATTATTCAAGGTCAATGACATCGAGATTATAATAAATTATGATCTCTATGTCATTTCCCATAGAATATGTAGAGATATATATAATACCTTAGGAGGAGTCATGTTGGCTACTTTATATTTCTTGATCATATCTTGAAATCATGCCCTAACTACTTAAATTTTCCTGTAGTGGATGTTTACACGGTTTGTCCCTAATGAAAGGAAAATTGTATTCTTCATATTCTTGTATTCCTCATAATTAGCATCAAACATGCTTCCATAAGTGGGTGGATGTTGAGGCTTTACAATGGCCTCCTCCTTCTTCTCTCTTTCAAGCCTCACCTCCAACTCAATATTCTTTATGGCTGCATTCTTGAGGAATACCTCATCATTCATGCCATCTCTATATATCCATTCATGCACTTCCTCTTGATTCTTATACTCCATTACCACATCCTTTTGAACTTTAAAATATGCTTGGAAATAACATTTTTTAGGTCCCAAGGTCTAAAATCATCCCTAGGAAATAGGTATAAGTCCTTATGCCTTATAGCCACAATGAGATCAGACCATTTTATGATCTTAGTCTTCCCTAGTTTGTAAGGAGTCTTATGGGGGACTATCTTCTTCTTGTTTATAAAGATGCCACAAACTCCATATAGTAGTTTATAAATGATCTCTTCCTCAACCATCTTCATAGGCACATATCTTATCAACCTGAAAGGAGCTACCATTACTCCTTCCATTCAAATGACTGTGCAATCCAGGTATAGATAGTAGTTTCCCATTTTCTTTAGTGTTTGTCTAACCTCTAAGGGAACCCTCAACATCTCACACTTAGTGATTTATTTATAAAAAACTAGGTATAAATATTATGTAATCACCTTTATATTGTGCCTAAAGTGGTGAATGTTCATTGTAGAGAATAGCTTAGGCATGACCTCTTGTCACTTAGGAGACCATGAGTTTTGGCCTAGTTAGGTAGTTGCACAAATTTCATCCAATAGGTAACTCATCATGAATAATGGGGAAACATTATTTAATGTAGCATTCACTTCATATATTATATTGTTGCTAATAATATCCCTAAGTGGGAGAATCTTCTTATCCTCTAGGATTATCTATAGTAGTGAGAGATTTATTGTCTATATACCCAATGTGTGTATTGTCAAATATCCTATTGAGTAGGGCCAAGCCAATATTGACTCCCTTCTTAAATTATTGAATAGGTAGGTTCCCATCTTCCTCCATGAAGACCAATCTAATTGGGTTAGCCACCAATGATGTCAGGACCACTTTTGGTTTGTACAACTTGTACTAGTTGTCATTGATGCTCTAATTATATTATACTTATGGTAAAGGTAGGTCATAATATTTTTCAAAGCTTGACCCTATGATGAAAGAAATCAAAAGCCCTTAGTTCATTGATTTGAGTAATCCATCCTCACATCTCAACCTCCTAAAAATTCCATAAACTATTTTAGTGCATGACATAACCTCTTGTTTGGTTGCAACCTTGTGGAGATTGACAATGTTGATTGCAAGGATGTATAAAGATAATTAGATTGTATGAGTTATTTTATTGACCTAATCAACTACCTAGTTACTTATACATCAAATTAAATTATATTTTAATGCATGTCCCCTAATTTTATGGCCTCGAGGAGGAATTATGTATCTTTGAAAATAACTAAATTACCACATTGGAATAGGAAGTTGTTGTTTCCAAAGGAAATGCTCTTACTTGGGGTCCTTCCTGTGACATTTCTATAATATTCTAGGTGAAATCAACATCCTTTTGTATGTCTCTATAACTTTTGAGCTTCAACAATGGCAGATGGAGTGTAATCTATGAATAAATTAAGTTTTATCATATTGGGAGAACACAAATAGTAGGGAAATCAAAGGCGTATAGCTTCAAATTCAAATGTAGGTAAAAATAACTAAGTTGAGTAGGCTTTTGAAAGATTTTTTTGATTAATGTAATGTAGATGGCTATTCTAGTATGTACCATATTAATGGTGAGCTCATCAACTTTGCATATGTTTAGAACAACTTCAAGATATTAATTTTGGCATTTAATTACATTAGAATTTAAATTTAGTTATAATTTAATTTTGATCCATCATCAAATATATATTTAAGGATAAATATTTCCATCTTTTGACACATGGTATGCCACCTTAGATCTAGCTAGGCAATTGTGGGGCCTAAACATGACTAAGTTACTTAGCTATATTGAGGTCTAGACATGTGGCACCTTTTAATTGCCTTATAGGCTCTTGAAATGTAGCTTAGTGTGATGACTCATTGTATCCTACCACATGGAATATTTTAATTGATGGCAAGCTTTCAAGTGGCCTTTTAGTTTTGATTGGTTGTAAGAATGCCACATGTCACTCTCATAGGTAATATGATCTTTTCTTTGTCAGGTGGATTTCTTAGAAGGATTTTTGGGCTTTTCTTGATAGGTTTCACATTCATAAGGATTTTGGATAATTGTTGGGAACTTGGTGTTAATCATGTGGCTCAGGTGGAGACATGCATCTCTCTAAGAGGGAGTCTCATAGATCTCATAATGAAAATTCATGAGAATGACATGTGGCATCATCATATGGGTCCAAAGTATGCATGAATCACTTAGATGAGCTATTGTTTATTCTTATACCAAGTGTCATTGTTGGAAGGGGCCTCGAATAACTATATACAATCGAGACTTTATCAGATGGTTCAAGTTCTATCATATGTCTTGCTTGTGATCTCTTGCAAGCTTTAGATGGATACAACATGGTGTGGACATGAATTAATCTTTTATGAACCTAAAGTGAACACACATCACTTCAGAAGGCTACTTGGGTCTATCTGGTCATGCTTAAGACACGTAGTAGAATCTCATGGGCTTCTGGATTATAGTGGGATATGTGGTGGTTCATATTGAGTGGGCTTACTCATAGGCTATAATATCATAACACGTAGCCTTTGGATTTGAATTCTAATGGATAGTATTTTTATGAGTTCTCTAGATGATACCATGTAGCTTGTGAACTTGGTATATTTACTCCAAATGTCTTCTATAGGGCATGATTAATATTTAAGGCATCATGAATCTTGATGAAGTGGATGCCTATTCCTTTAAGCCATACTATTGAATTTGACATCATGTGAGGCATCATAAACTATAAATTTAACTTTGAGATCCTACAAGGTTAAGTGAGAGACTAAGTTAGTTTCCCAAAGACATCATATCCCATCTTACTCAAATTTTAAAAAGTTTTAAAACAAAGCTTTGCAACCAAATGAATTAAATACAACATAATGTTAGTTTAATTAAATCTTAGTGAAGCTCATGTCAATGTCCATTGGAGATCTAGGTTATACTCTTTTAGAGAAAACCTATTTGTAGCTTACTTAAACTATCAATGGTTAATAATTCATTATTGAATGAAAACTTGAAGAAAACTTACAATAATTGTAATGTTTCTAATTACTAATCCTTATTGCAAAAATGAATAATTAACCAAGAATTATATAAGCACAAGTAATAGTAAATAAAATCAAATCCAGATACATTCAAATGAACTAAGACTCTTATCATCTTAGTTAATTTGAAAAATTAACAAATGAGGGGCCCCATTTTGGGAATAAAGGTAGTTGATCATCAACATGGTTTAGGGTTTAGAGTGTAATCGCAAAGGTAATTAAGGACAATTTAAACTAATTGAACCTAGATTTATGACCATTATGTGTTTTTGGGCACAGGGTTTATGTTCTTAGATGTATTATCTCTAATATTCAAGAAAATTAGAGCCAATTTGAGCTCCTTGAAAAATTTTGTGACTACAAAATGTGATTTTTGGCTCATTTGGCACCTATGTTACCATAGATTGAGTGAATTAGTCAATTGGGGTAATGAGTGATGTAATTTGGGTGAGATTGAGCCATGTAAACTTAAATTTTTCTGTAAAGGACATTAATTAAACATCTAAATCATTTGGTTTAGGGTTTAGGGATTAGGGATTAGAGTTTCAAGGATATGTGATATATAGGGTTTATGGTTTAGAGTCCAATCATGAAGGTAATTAAGGAAAATTTGAGTTGATTGAACGTATTTATGACCATAATGTGTTTTTGGGCATATGGTTAGTGTTTTAACATGAATAAGGTCTAATCACAAAGGTAATTGAGGAAAATTTAAGATCCTTGAATCTATTTATGATTTAAAAATGTGATTTTAGGCTCAATTGGCCCCCAAGTGACCACTAATTGAGTAAATTAGTCCATTGGAATAATGAGTGATGCGATTTGGTCCAAATTAAGCCTTGTGAACCTAGCTATTACTATAAAGGATGATAATTGCATGGATAAATCATTTGGTTTAAGGGATTATGGTTTAGGGATTAGAGTTTTAGGTATATGTGAGATAGGTTTTAGGGTTAAAAGTTCAATCACAAAGATAATTAAGGATAATTTGAGTTGATTGAACCTAATTATGACCAAAATGTGCTTTTGGGCATATAATTAATGTTTTAGGATGAATAAGGTCTAATTGAAAATTTAATTGAGACAATTTAATATTTTTGAACCTATTTATGCCTAAAAAATGTGATTTTGGGCTCAATTGGTCCCCAGGTCTATAGATTTAGTAAACTAGTCAATTGTGGCAATGAGTGATGTGATTTGGGCCAAATTGAGCCCTATGATCCTAATTTTTATTGTAAAGGATGCTAATTACATGGATAAATAATTTTGTTTAGGGTTTAAAATTTATGTTTTAGGGATTAGAGTTTCATGTATATGAGAGATATGTTTTATAGTCCAATTGTGAAAGTAATTGAGGATAATTTGAGCTGATTGAACCTATGTGTGATTAAAATGTGTTTTTGGGCATAAGGTTAATATTTTAAGGTGAATAAGGTTATAATCATAGAGATGATTTGTTTTAATTTAATCTACTTGAAACTATTTTGATTAGATAATGTTATTTTGGCCTTAATTGGCCCCTAAGTCACCACAGATTGAGTAAATTAGTCTATTGGGTCAATGATTGGTGTGAATTGGGCCAAATTGAGTACTGTGAACCTAATTATTAATTTAAAGGTTTTTCATTACATGACTAAATTATTTGGTTTAATGTTTACAATTTTAGGTTTATGGATTAGATTTTCAAGTATATGTGAGATAGGATTTAGGGTTTATAGTCCAATCATGAAGGTAATTGAGGATAATTTGAGCTGATTGAACCTATTTATGACCAAAATGTGTTTTTAGGCATAATGTTAATGTTTGATGGTGAATAAGGTCTAATCAAAAAGGTAGTTGAGACTAATTTAAGTTATTTAAACCTATTTATGACTACAAAATGTGATTTTGGACTCAATTGGCCCCCATGTCACCACATATTCAGTAAATTAGTCATTTGGGAAAATGAGTGATGTGATTTGGGGAAAATTGAGCCATTTGATACTAATTATTAATATAAAGGATGTTAATTTCATGGATAAATAATTTATTTTAGGGTTTATAAATTAGGGTTTAGTGATTAGAGTTTCAGGTATATGTGAGATAGGGTTTAGGGTTTAGAGTCCAATCGTGAAGGTAATTGAGGATATTTAAGATAATTGAACCTATGTGTGACCACAATGTGTTTTTGGTCATAGTGTTAATTTTTTAGGGTGAATAAGTTCTAATCACAAAGGTAATTGAGACCAATTTAAGCTCCTTAAACCTATTTGTTACTAAAAATTTTGATTTTTGGCTCAATTATCCCCCAAGTCACCACAAATTGAGTACATTAGTTAATTGGGGCAATGAGTGATGTGATTTAGACCAAATTAAGCTATGTGAACAAAATTATTACTGTAAAATATGTTAATTTCATGGTTAAATAATTAATGATTAAGGTGTACAATTGGGTACATAATGTATAGGGTAAACTCAGGATTAGGGTTTGAGTACTTAGATTTTAGGTCTTTTGATTTACAATTTAGGGTATGGGGTCCAATCACGAAGTAAGTTGAGGATAATTTGAGTTGCTTGAACCTATCTAAGAGGATGCAATGTATTTTTGGGTTTGATTATCACATATTGAGTGAATTAGTCAATTGGTGAAATTAATGGTGTGATTTGGGCCAAATTGATCCCTTTGAACCAAATTCTTAGTCTAAATGATGTTAATTGGGGCTCAACTAATTGGTTTAGAGCTTTACCAATTTATTATTTTTATTTTAGGGTCTCTAGGGCTTGTAATTTAAGTTATATTATGGTATAATGTACATAAGATTTAAAGATTAGTGTTTAATGATTAGGATATAAGGTATAGGGCTTGGGTCTAGGGTTTAGAGTTTAAGGTTTAGGGTATAGGGTATATGGTATAAGGCTTATGGCTTAGGGTATAGTGTTTAGTGTTTAGGGCTTATGACTTAAGGATTAGGGTATTTAGCATACATTAAATATTATATACATGATATTATCACATAAATAATTATTTCATTAATAATAAAAAGAAAAAAAAAACACCAACAATCATTTTCTTACTTTGAGAAAACTTCCCCTGCTCTGTTGCAATCTATATGTTGCAAGTCTGATTGTAAATTATTATAATTCTTTACACATCCTCAAAATAATACATCATTCTCCACTCACATGGTTGAGTAAAGAGTACATAGGACTATTTTTAATTATTTTGGAATAATTGGATTGTTGTCCCTACTTAGTACTTCACATTGAAAGCAATTCTATTTTGGAATAACCAAATTATTGTCCCCACCCTCAAAAGTTTAAAACTTTATGTAATCATGGGTGATGGATTTTCTAGTAGTAGGAAGAGTAAGTCAAAGTGCAAAATGACTAATGACTTATAAGTGGTGAGTGAAAAATAATGGCAATGAATGAAAAAACTTTGTGCAAGTAAGCCTACTATCCCTAATGAATTGATTGTCACAAATAAACATGAAATCAATAATAATACTATAC
This sequence comes from Torreya grandis, assembly GCA_037957365.1. NCBI lineage: Eukaryota > Viridiplantae > Streptophyta > Pinopsida > Cupressales > Taxaceae > Torreya > Torreya grandis. The sequence goes on along the minus strand of JARHVA010000853.1, from coordinate 4,291,846 downwards.
AAAATTATGAAATTCCAATTATCAATTCTAATAGTATAACCAATTATAATGTAATTCCACATTCAATTTTTTTCTTTTTTTAATTTTGATGATGATGATGGGTTTCATGATGATGTGAATTGTATGTAAAATTGCATTGGATAAACTACTAATGATGAAAATAATAAGCAAACACCTAATGTATAAAGTTATAATGAATAAAATAATATGGTAACACCATTGAATGAAAAACCTAGTAATGAATAAAATAATATCAAAACACCAAATCAATCAAATATACCATTAAAAAAAAAACTCCTTATATTTATAAAATAAAACTAATGTATTTAATTAAAATTGATGGATCATTTTTTAACCAATGCCTAAAAAATGTCTGCGTGCCATATGATAACAAAATATGAAAGGGTTTGGGACTAACACTTTCAAGAATTAAATGAAACTCAAAGATGTTGATTGTTTATTACATTGATGAAAGTAAAAAAGATGAGACCAAAAATGAACACCCAAGGACTAATAACAACCAATATTGATTGTGTAAACAAGGTAATTCTTGATAATTTTCATAATGCATACCATCAAGTAGGTGTGAAGAAATACACCAATGATGGTAACATTACCTGACATGTTATTAAAAATTATTTGGTAAGTGGTAAAACAAATAATGAATAATTGATTAGAAACACAAGATGAGTTTTTCACATAAATAGAAAAACACTAATGAAAGCAATTGGGAGATGTACAAGAATTTTGTCACTCATATCCAATCATAAAACAAATGTACAAGACTTTTGTCACTCATAGCCACTCCCATCCACTTTTGTCACTCATATCCAATTATAAAACAAATGTTAGATCTTAGTTTGTGATAGTGTCCTAGTCTTGTACAATGAATCTCAGACCCTATCTCATTTGTATCTACTAATTTCTAGCTAAGTCTTATTTTTTACCTCTTATTACTATTTTTAGAAGGGTCAAAATTACAATCTAGTTTACACAAATTAGTAGACTAATAATTACATATTTATTTATTGATTTTACTACTCAAACCCTTTAACTAAATTAGGAATAAAACCTCAATATTCCCAAAATTATTAAATCATTTGGTGATCCTGACTTACTTCATTTATGCATAAAAACCCTAGAAACCTTAAGGTAAATTCCTGCTAAGTTTTCCTATTTTTTTATTATTTACTTGCATAATAACACAAGAGTATCACTTAATATTACATGCATAGTGAAAATAAGAGATATTTATCATAACCATGAATCACATCCTAAACATTTTATGGATATGAATAAATACAATTGTACTCTAAATATGTTAAAAAATATCCACATATTTCTATTAGTTAGAGGTATTTTTAAATGGCCAAATCCTTCTATGCAAAAATCAACCACACGAACACTAATTATTATTGTAGGCAACATGTTGAAATTTCTATGCATTGTGATATTTCTCATCATGTTCATTGTACTTTGTATGCTAACATAATTTTTTAGGAGTGTGGAGTAGAAGACCAACTGAAATTATCAAGAGAATTCATTCCAATAGTTTTTTTGTGAAAGACCAGATGGTCAATTATCTTATGATAGTGCATGTTTAGATAGAAGTTGTAACATTTGTGGTGGATTGCCAAAATTGAAATATTGTAGCCACAAGGAGAGTACACATGTAATTGGACAAGAATTGGTTGATTATAATAAATATAAATATATGGTATATCAAATGAAAGATGGAAAGTAGTCTAAAAGGTGCCATCTTCTTATAAAATAAATACCTATTTCTAAATTTATAGACAACTTCAAGGATGAAATTGTATATGAGTATGTAAGGAACATAAATAAAGTTTGATGGATAGAAGAAAAAATCAAGTTAAGTAAGGACACATTCTTGATTGGTACTATTGTTTCATTAGTTGACTTTGCATAGAATTACACATTACAAACACAAAGAGAGGTTCACTCATAGTAAAAAAAATTAGTATAACTTTAAATTATTGTGCATATATAATTCATGAATTCACTTGATCAAGTGTATCAGACTATCATTCATAAATAGGTGGATCTTATAAATATATGTTTATTCACTTCATTCTTGAGTAAAACTATGCTTTAATTCTCATTATTGAGTCAAACTATGTTAAATAATTATGTATCTGCATAGATTCCAAGGCCATGGTAGTGGAAACATATTCAATTGGCACATCCCAAAGTGTTGGAAGTGATGGATTCATAATTTGAGGTCCAAGAAGTGGAAATGTCTATTAGAGGCAAATAACCTCTCTTAACTACATAAAAATTGAATTATATGAATGACCAAAAAATATTCTACCATGAATTTTATTTTTGACTCATGGGATTTGGGGTGCACATGGAATAATTAGATATGTATAGGATTGGTCTTTCAGTTAGTGGATTTGAATAATGGTTTTTATTTTATGCCTATCCAAAGTTTGCTTAAAAATAAAAATTTTACCTTATAGGGAAATGTTGTCTTGAGGCCTAAATGGGTGCTTTATCTCCAAATCAAGATTTCTCAAAGGCCAAGAAAGTGGTACTAGACATTAATCACCACCCCCAATCTATTTGATATGTTATTTTGCATCCATGAGGCCTCAAAGGTAGAGATCTTGAACTCGGCTCACATGTTGACAATATTTGTTATCAATGTTGCTTGAGGCTAGAGTGGGAGTTTTGCCTCCTAATTGGGAGTGATAAAAGGATAATAATTTGTTCCTATATGTTAATATATACCCCTAACATGTTTTCAATATTATTTTTCATCCATGATTCCCCAAAGGTATATATATCCAACTTGGCTTGCATGTCGATAACATTTATTGCCATTGTTACTTAAGGCTAGAATGGGTGTTTTATATCCTAACCAAGACTGATAAAAGATAAATAATGAGGTATTATATGTTAATCACCAAAATATATGTGTTGGAAATGCTATTTTTTAGCCTTGAGGATCCATAGGTATAGATCTCCAACTTATCTCACATGTTGACAACATTTATTGTTAATGTTACTTGAGGCTAGAATGAGTGCTCTCTCCCCTAATCAGTAGTTCTCAAAGGCAAATATTTTGATCTTAGATGGTAATATCCACCCCCAATGTGTTGAAAATTATATTTCTTATCCACAAGGCTCTGGAGGTAGAGATCTCTAATTTTGTTTGAATGCTAACAACATTTGATTTCAATGTTGCTTGAGTTCAAAATTATTGAAAAATTATGTATTCTCATAGATTCAAAGGCTTTAGAAGTGGGAATTCATGTAATTTTCATATACTATGGTTTTATATGTGAAAATTCATAATCATAGGTCAAGTGTAAATGTTTATTAGAGGTAATTAACTTGTCTCTTAACTACATAAAGTTTACATTGTAAGACTGATCTTAGAATCTTCTACCATAAATCCATTGATTAATTTAGATTCATGGGATTTTAGGTACACATAGAAGAAATAGAGATGCATAACAAGATTTTTTTTTTGGTTTGTGGACATGACCTTTGGTTTCTATTTTTTGCCTATCTAAATTTTGGCTAAAAACATCAACTTTGCCTTATAGGGAAATGTCATCTTGAGGCCAAAAAAGGTGCATCATCCCTAACCAAGAGTGTTTAGAGGCCAATAATATACCACCTATATTCATATAAAATGCAAAAATTGGTAACTTTGGCGTGGCTAATGACACCCAACCTTTAGGTCCCTCTTATTTGATCTTGTGACCCTCATATGCATCTTTTCACTAATTCCCAGTCATCCATATCCTTCCAAATTTGATCCCAGCTAAGCCAAACCCCTCTTTCCAAGATAAATAAATTCCCCTAGGTTCCATCTACTTAGGATAATAGCACCGCACTTGGACTATAACACTAGTGCCACTCCTATCCACTTTTAGTGCTCTTGTCTAGGTCCATTTTTGGCCCCAATAAACATTTTTTTCCAATTCCCATCCTTCTCCTTATCGGCCTAACATGAGTACATTCAAGCCATGACCAATATATTCCTTAAAATCCCATTTAAAGATAATTTTGAAAGGGTTGGAAAATATCACTAAGAAATCAAGAATACAAGCAAAAATACTCAAACAATCTTCCATATTCTTCATATATAGCCAACCTATACATTTTCAAACTAATTAAAATATTTACACTAGTCCTTATCCACCTCAAGAACATCTAGCTTACCATTTTTCATATTCATACACTCAGTTTCACAAATCATTTCAAGTGGGATAACTACATATGGCTTTATCCCTCTTTGGAGTATTGGTATAGAGGCAACATACCCACACAAAGGGTATGAATACATGTTTAGTGAATCTTACACACACTAACCCCCCCTCTTTCTCAAATTTGGTCAAATAATAATGAAGTATAGGGTTTGAAGAGAAAATATGCTCTATAAGGATCTTTATATACTTCTAGCTTTTGAAACTTCATGGATAAGGTCACACAAACATGGAAAACAAAACCCAAAAATATTAGATCCTCAGAACAATAGTGGCAAAGGTGGAGTAAAACACTAGTGCCACTCCTATCCACTTTTGGCACTCCTATCCAATCATAAAACAAATGTTAGATCTTAATTTGTGATAGTGTCCTAGTCTTGTACAATGAATCTCAGACCCTGTCTCATTTGTATCTACTAATTTCTAGCTAAGTCTTATTTTTTACATCTCTTATTACTATTTTTCGAAGGGTCAAAATTACAATCTAGTTTACACAAATTATTAGACTAATTATCACATATTTATTTATTGATTTTACTACTCAAACCCTTTAACTAAATTAGGAATAAAACCTCAAATTCCCAAAATTAATAAATCATTTGGTGATCTTGACTTACTTCATTTATGCATAAAAACCCTAGAAACCTTAGGGTAAATTCCTACTAAGTTTTCCTATTTTTTTATTATTTACTCCCATAATGACACAAGAGTATCACTTAATATTATAGACGTAGTGAAAATAAGAGATATTTATCATAACCATGAATCACATCCTAAACATTTTATGGATATGAATAAATATAATTGTACTCTAAATATGTTAAAAAATATCCACATATTTCTATTAGTTAGATGTATTTTTAAATGGCCAAATCCTTCTATGCAAAAATCAACCACACACACTCTAATTATTATTGTAGGCAACATGTTGAAATTTCTATGCATTATGATATTTTTCATCATGTTCATTGTACTTTGTATACTAACATAATTTTTTAGGAGTGTGGAGTAGAAGACCAACTAAAATTATCAAGAGAATTCATTCTAATAGTTTTTTTGTGAAAGACCAGATGGTAAATTATCTTATAATAGTGCATGTTTAGATAAAAGTTGTAACATTTGTGCTGGATTTACAAAATTGAAATATTGTACCCACAAGGAGAGTGCACATGTAATTGGACAAGAATTAGTTGATTATAGTAAATATAAATATATGTTATATCAAATGAAAGATGGAAAGTAGTCTAAAAGGTGCCATCTTGTTTCAAAATAAATTCCTATTTTCAAATTTATAGACAACTTTAGGGATGAAATTGTATGAGTATGTAAGGCACACAAACAAATTTTGATGGCTAGAATAAAAAATCAAGTTAAGTAAGGACACATTCCCAATTGGTACTATTTTGTCATTAGTTGACTTTGCATAGATTACACATTACAAACACAAATAGAGGTTCACTCATAATAATAAAATTTATTATAGGTTATAATTTTTGTGCATATATAATTCATGCATTCACCTAATAAAATGCATCAGATTGTAATTCATACATAGGTAGATCTTATAAAAATATTTTTATTCACTTCATTTTTGAGTTAAACTATGCTTTAATTCTCATTTTTGAGTCGAACTATGTTGAAAAATTATGTTCTACATAGATTCCAAGGCCATGGTAGTGGGGCATATTCAATTGGCACATCCCAAAGTGTTGGAAGTGATGGATTCATAATCTGAGGTCCAAGAAGTGGAAATGTCTATTAAAGGCAAATAACCTCTCTTAACTACATAAAAGTTGAATTATATGAATGACCAAAAAATATTCTACCATGAATTCATATATTCTTTTCAATTCATGGGATTTGGAGTGCACATGGAAGAATTATATATGTATAGGATCGTTCTTTTAGTTCATGGATTTTAATTATGGTTTTTATTTTATGCCTATCCAAAGTTTGCCTAAAAAAACAATTTTTCCTTATAGGGAAATGTTATCTTGAGGCCTAAATGGGTGCACTATCTCCAAATCAAGAGTTCTCAAAGGCCAATAAATTGGTACTAGACATTAATCACCACCCCCAATCTATTGTATATGTTATTTTTCATCCATGAGGCCTCAAAGGTAGAGATCTTGAACTTGGCTCACATGTTGACAATATTTGTTATCAATGTTACTTGAGGTTAGAGTGGGAGTTATGCCTCCTAATTGGGAGTGATAAAAGGCTAATAATGTGGTCCTAGATGTTAATATATACCCTTAACATGTTTTCAATATTAGTTTTCATCCAAGATGCCCCAAAGGTATATATATCCAACTTGGCTTGCATGTCGATAACATTTATTATCAATGTTGCTTAAGGCTAGAATGGTGTTCTATATCCTAACCAAGAGTGATAAAAGACAAATAATGAGGTATTATATGTTAATCACCACCATCTATGTGTTTTAAATGCTATTTTTTAGCCATGAAGACCCATAGGTACAGATCTTCAACTTGGCTCACATGTTGACAACATTTATTGTCAATATTAGTTGAGGCTAGAATGAGTGCTCTCTCCCCTAATCAAGAGTTTTTAAAGGCCAATAATTTGATCTTAGATGTTAATATCCACCCCTAATGTGTTGAAAATTATATTTTTTAGACATGAGGTCTTGGAGGTAGAGATCTCCAACTTTGGTTGAATGTTGAAAGCATTTGATTTCAATGTTGTTTGAGGTTGAAATTGTTGCAAAATTATGTATTCGCATATATTCAAAGGCTTTGGAAGTGGGAAGTCATGTAATTTTGACATCCTATGGTTTTATATGTGATAAATTCATAATTTAAGGCCAAGTGTAAATGTTTATTAGAGGTAATTAACTTGTCTCTTAACTACATAAAAGTTGCATTGTAAGACTAATCACAAAATCTTCTACCATAAATCCATTGATTAATTTAGATTCATAGATTTTGGCTACACATAGAAGAAATAGAGATGCATAACAAGATGTTTTTTTTGGTTTATGGATACGTCTTATGGTTTCTATTTTATGCCTATCTAAATTTTGGCTATAAACATCAACTTTGCCTTATATGGAAATGTCATCTTAAGGCCAAAAAGGGTACATCATCCCCTAATTGAGAGTGTTGAGAGGACAATAATATACCACCTATAGTCATATAAAATGAAAAATTTGTAACTTGGGTGTGGATAATGACACCCAACCTTTATGTCCCTCTTGTTTGATCTCGTGACCCTCATAGGCATCTTTTCACTGATTCCTAGTCATATGTAGCCTTCTAGACTTGATCTCAGCTAAGCTAGACCCCTCTTTCTAATACAAATCAATCCCCCTAGGTCCTATCTACTAGGATAGTATCACCACACTTGGACTATAGCACTAGTGCCACTCTTGTTTGCTTTTAGTGCGCTTTTCCAAGTCTATTTCTAGCCCCAATGAAACATTTTTTCCAATTCCCATCCTTGTCCTTATCAGCTTAACATGAGTACATTCAAGCCATGACCAATATATCCCTTAAAATTCCATTCAAAGATTATTTAGAAAGGGTTGGCAAATATCACTAAGCAAGCAAGAATACAAGCAAAACTATTCAAATAATCTTCCCTATTCTTTATATATAGCCAACCTATACACTTTCAAGCTAATTCAAATCTTTACACCAATCCCTAGCCACCTCAATCACATCCAATTTAAAATTTTGCATATTCATACACTCAATTTCACAAATCATATCAAGTGGGATAACTACATATGGCTTGATCCCTCTTTGGAGTATTGGTATATAGGCAACGTACCCACACAAGGGGTATGGATACATGTTCAATGAATCTTACACACACTAACCCCCCCTCTTTCTCAAAATTTTTCAAAGCATAATGGAGTATAGGGTTTGAAGAGAAAATTTTCTCTATAAGGATCTCTATAAACTTCCACCTTTGAAACTTCATGGATAAGTTCACATAGACTTGGCAAATAAAACCCAAAAATCTTAGATCCTCAGGACAATAGTGCTAGAGGTGGACTAAAACACCAGTGCCACTCTTATCCACTTTTATCACTCCTATCCAATCATAAATGAATTTCAAATATTAGTATGTGATAGTGTCCTAGTCCTACACAGTGAATCTCAGACCCTATCTCAATTGTATCAACCAATTTCTAGTTAAGTCTTATTTTCTACCTCTTATTACTATTTTTAGAAGGGTCAAAATTACAATCTAGTTTACAAAAATTAGTAGCCTAATTATTACATATTTATTTACTAATTTTAATTCTCAAACCCTTTAACTAATTTAGGAATAAAACCTCAATATTCCCAAAATTGTTAAATCATTTGGTGAACCTGACTTACTTCATTTATGCATAAAAACCCTAGAAACCCTAGGGTAAATTCTTACTAATTTTTCCTATTTTTTTATTACATACTTTCATATTAAAATTAGAAATTAGCATTAAATTTTTAAATTTCATAGTAATTTTAAAATATTTTTCTTTCAAACCCTATTTACTCATACTAGGTCCCAATATTTTCCCAGTAAGTTTCCAATAAATTTCTAAATTTTTACTAGCATATTAAAATAAAAAATTCAATTCAAAATTCAAAATTCAATAGTAATTTTTTTTTTAATTATTTTTAAAAACCCTAGTTGTATCTATTAGGTCAAGTTAAATCATAAATTCTCTAATAAACTTATAATTTTTTACTTGCATATCTAACTGAGAAATTCACTTTAAATTTCAAATTTTCATAGTAAATTTCAAAATAATCATCTTTCAAACCCTAGTTACATATATGAGGTCCCATTGCTTCTTGAGGTATCACCTTACATGTTTGTGAGATTCATATCCTTTTTATGCATATTTCAGTTCCTTGTTTAGATTATTTCCATTTAATCTTTTCTACTATTATCCAAGTTGTTTTCCTTATGTCACCTAAGTTACATCTCTTCCTTCAAGATGAAGTTCCAGACTTAGTGGTAATCCTCTTAAATTCACCCATATTCCTATAACTTGACCATATACCATGGATAAACAACCAACTTAGGTTCTTATTATAGATTCTCAACATCCAAATTACACCAATTTTAATGAGGATAATTTTGACAAAGAGAAATAAGAGAATAAAAATAATGATAGAAACATAGATGTTTATGATCCACCACATTAGACTCTTGATCAGCTTCCACCAATTATTAATAATAAAGTTGTCCTCAATAAATATTTGATCCTAATTTTTTTTTGAGAAAGACTTCAAGACCATCCCTGAGATATTACTCTTATTTTACAATCTATCATGGAAATCAAAAAGGCTAAACAAGTTGAGTCTTCTATTCCTTTATAGAAACTAGTTATAAATGACACTATAGGGGAAACTATGTTTCAACAACCCCTTAGAACAACCCAACCTACCTCTATGCCACCAGCTACAAGCTAGTACATCTTTGTCTCTTGATGTGGTAGCCCTTGTGTAAGAGATATGATTTCTTCAATCCAAGGTGCTACATATTGAGTAAGGTACCTCTAGACCTACATAGGATTTGGACTCTTTTGCTCTACTACATACACTATTGACATGCCATATTGCTTTTCCACCCTTTTCATAAGGTTTTTTTCTACCCAAGTTCACTCTTTATGATCACAAGGGTGATCCAGAGACACATTTGAGAGCTTTTTATGTAACATGCTTGGACTATGTATCAAATGACTGGCTAATCACCAAGATATTTCCATAAAGCCTATAGGATTATACTTTACAATGGTTTTACAACCTAAAAAATTAGTTGATCAATGCATTCAATCCTTTTTCTGACATGTTCCTTACTCATTTCATCATTAACATTGGTGACAAGGTTTCATATGCCCTAGTTACACAACAAAAACAAAGGTTAAATGAGCATCTCATAGATTATGTTCTTCAATATAAGACTATTTTGGATAAGATGACTAGTCCCAAGGCCAATCAAGAGTTATAAGATATATTTAAATAGAGTCTTCTACCATCTTTACATGAATCAATTATTTTCAAAATATTCTCTTCCTTCAATAAATTATGTCACATACTAAAGGAAAGAGAAGTCAAGCTAATTTCAATGGGAAAACTCAAGTACATAAGCATATCAGAAAAAACCAACAAGAGTAATAGAAAATCCCATACAAAGTCAAGTTCAATGAGAACAAGACTTAGAATCAATCTAAAGTTAATGTGGATTTTAAGCCCCCTTAGCATGTGGTTTTATCAGCACCTCCTTGGCGTACATTTACCAATCTACCAGTTTCTCCAACTAGAGTTTTATAGTAGCTGTTGGAATGTAACATCATATCTCTCTTTCCTATTTAGAAAGTTGACCCAACAAATCCTCTTCCATGAGGATATTATTGACATGTATTTTGTGAGTTTCACAGGGCACTAGGCCATATAACAAATAAATGCATTAATTTGAAACACAAAATAAAAGATTTAATAGATGGAAATCATATTGATCTTGACACTTTAGTTGAGCCTCCTTAGACAAAGCAAACACAAGATAAATCTTTGAAAATCATCTCAGATCCTTTTCTACAACATTATAAACAAGATATAGGGAACACATGAGGGGTTCACCATGCATATCATGTACATCCACAACTAGATACATATAAGACATCTTCAGCTGAGTGATATCCTTTGAATAATATGATTGGTGTATACAATTTTAGAGTTCTAGCTAGACCTTCCATCTCCTTCTCAGAGTAGGAGATAGTTAAGGTGATTCATATTATCATGCACTCTTTATCAAAGATTACATTCATAATCATCCCATTCATACTATTCTCCTAGATAATAAATCTAGTGTGAATATGTGTACTATGACATTATTTCAGCTTTGGGATATTCAAAGCAAGATATTACCCTAATGTAAATAGTTATATAAGTGGATTCAATGGGCACATACAAATTTCATTAGGTGAGATCATACTTCCTTTATAAGTTAGTCTAACACACATGGCTACATCATTAAATATTGTTCCTAGTGTAAGAGTTTATGATATGTTACTTGATTGACCATGGATTGAAAAACTTCAAGAAGTACCTTATATAGTTCATAGATGCATGAAATTCATTCATGTTAATCAGGTTGTTACAATTAGTATACTTCTATATGAGTTACCACTCCCCACTTTAGATCCATCTTATAATTTGTAGTTACCAGTTTTAGTTCAACCTCTAGTTCTAGTTTCTACACTAGTTATAGTTCTTCCTCCAGTTCTAATTCAAACATAGTTGAGGCATCCATCACCATCATAGAGAGTTCATACACCTCCATAGCTTCTATAGTCTAGATAGGTTCTAGCTATAGTATTCATACCTAGGATAGTATCATTGAGATCTCATGCATCTACTCACATAGCACATGTCCAGAGAACTTCTCTTACTACCAGATGGGTCCCTAAGATCCCTATAATTGCATCTACTTCTTAGAGTTATAGGGGACCCCACTACTAGTTTTTATTTTAGATATTTTAGAGTAGTTATAGCATACACAACTTTAAAAGCCATAGTCTCATCATTTCCATTGTGTTTCATGACCATGCATGATTCCTTTCCTTGATATAGGACACCATGATAGGGAGTATCCTATGAAACTCATCAATTAGTATAATATTTTCTCAGCCTTGCTTGCATATAGTTTCATTTAATTGATTGTACATAGTTCAATATTTCAAAATACAAAAACAATATAACATTTCAAAACACAAAAACATTTAAATATGTCAAAACACCAAAAACATTTTGATTATATGCATTATCGATGTTTTACATTTCTACTATCATGCTAGACTTACATTTTATATTTTAAGCTATAGTTTGTCAATTTATCTACATTAACATGCTTCACTAGTTCTCCTTTGAGTGTGCGTAGTGACATCTAGCTCTTTGATTTCTTCACTCTACACATTGAGGGGGAATCCTACGTAAACTTCGATACATACATTGATATAATACCCAATGGGGGCATCTCCTACATGACTACACCATCCAGGTTATGTCATTCCTACACCACACACTCTAGTTATCATGTTGATGTACATTATTTACTAGCTTACATAGATTATTATATTGACATCTCACTAGTATATAGCACTTATGTATTTCTTAGCATATACATAGTCATGTACTAACATGTCTTGCATACTTTCCCTCTTGCTTTGATTAGTTAGATGTAATTGTATTTCCAATTATTACATGATTTATTTTCTTGCTTAACATATCTTGATGTGATTACATTTTCCAATTTCTATTTTTCTCTTGTATGTGCCTTAGGACATTTTCCAATGTCCTTTTCCTATACTCTTTTATATGATTGTGATCCTCATTCCAACTTTGATTATTTCAATTGTATGTGTATGTGGCATTTTAACATACCTTGTATCCTTACTTTCTAATCTAAGTGGCATGCTCACATGTCCCTTGTTTGTTTGGCCTCTTGGCCACTCTTGTATGCTTTTTGTTTCTTGCCTTATATTCTTGTTGCTTGATTGTTTTTTTATTATTTTCAATGCCATGATCCAAATAATGCATTATATTTCTTTCTTAGATGCCATGATGGACATCATGCTCCATCCCTCTATGCCAACTAACAACTAAAACTTCTAGTTCTAGTTTAGTATATTGCACATGATTTTACATTTTTATATCTATCTAGGCATACCCATATTGATCTAACAATCTCTCAATACAAACCATGCTATATCTTGATATATCTTGTCAATTATCATTACTATATCATGTATCTTTATAGAATAACACACTTGTAGGGATCTTTCTTATGAGGTCGGTCATTACAAATTCTTTATTCCTACCCTCAGAAGAGGGGGAAACAAGTAGGGGTTTTATCATAGAGATGAGAGATACTACCAATCAAAAAATTATTTTTAGAACACTCAAAACAACAACTAAACATCAAACCAGCCAAACAAACTAAGCAGATAGTGGAAAAATCAAAATAGTCATCAAACTTAGCCTAAGACAATAGCACCAAGATTGGATAGTAGTGTTGGTGCCACTACTATCTATTTTTAGTGCTCCTATCCAAACAACAAAAAAACCAAAAAATTTAGAAGTAGGTAGAAAAGTAGGTTTGGCTATAGTTTTACACTTTTAGACCAGTTCAGAATCAATAATTTTCAATACACTTTTACTCAAAAAATCTAGATATAGGGGGCATTATGCATGACATGATGGCTCTCACTTCTAATTTTTGATACATTAGTTGGTATAACTTCTAGATTAGAATCCATGTTTCAGAGACCAGTGATTAGGGACAATGTGCATGACACATTTTTTTTCTTTTCTTTTTGATTTCATCATTACCCAGGCATTCTCACTAGTTGCATGCTTTATGCCATATATAGGTGGTTGGAATCATTTAGAGTATCTTTCATAATCCTAACCTCCACATTTTAGAATGGATTTCATATAAGCCTAATGCCTATTTTTTGAGTGGCTTTCATATAATCCTAATCTCCACCTTTTAGAGTGACCAAGAGTGGCCTAGGTTTTATCATACATTTAGATATCTATGCCAACATTATCATCTTATAGAGCATTCATGGGCTTTAAGAGCCATTTCATTCAACACACATTTCATACTGATATCAGTTTCTAATTTCACTTCAGAGGGTAATGATGGAACCAAAGTACTAGCTAGCCTTTGTATTCTTGAGCCACCTACATAGAGGGATTGGACACACAATCTAGACATCAATCAACAAAATCATAATCACATAGAATCACTTAGTGGGTGATGATGGATCCAAAGGTCCAACCTTTGCATTCTTGAGCCACTGGGGAATTGAGCATTCAACTTCGTTTATGATATTACTCTTGGTACAACATCATCCAACATATCTATCATAACTCAACATCACTCCACATCACAATAGGTTTTGTATTGGTCTATGTACCTAATGAGGTGTATTCATTCCTTTCTCTTCCTCTTTCTTACCCAACTTTGTACATTCTTATTTTAGATATAGTGTATCTAGTAAGAACTAATCTACTCTTTGTTTTCTCTTATAGATTCATACTTCCCAGTGTGCTCTCTCTATACATTCCCATCATCACATAGCTTCATGAGCTTCAACCTTGTAGGTAAGTTTAGGTACACTTTCTATTTTTCCTTTATCCTAGTATTTCACTTTGTTGTATCACTAGAATAAAGGGGGTAAATGTGGTCATATAAAATGCAAATATTGGTAACTTGAGAATGGCTAATGACACTTAACCTTTAGGTCCCTATTGTTTGTTCTCATGACCCTCATAGGCATATTTTCACTAATTCCCAATCATCTGTATCCTTCCATACTTGATCTTAACTAAGTTAGACCCCTCTTTTCAAGACAAATCAATCTCACAAGTCCCATCTACTCAAGATAGTATCACCACACTTAGACTATAGCATTGGTGCCACTCTTGTCCACTTTTAGTGCTCCTATCCAAGTCCATTTCTAGCCCTAATGATCAATTTATTTTGGTTCTCCATCCTTCTCTTTGTTGGCCTAACATGAGTACATTCTACCCATGACCAATAGATCCCTAAAAATCCCATTCAAATATCATTTGGAAAGGGCTAGAAAATATCACTAAGTAAGCAATAATACAAGCAAGACTACTCAATCAATCATCCCTATTATCTACATACAACCAACCTCAAGCACATCTAATTTTGCATTTAGCATATTCATACACTTAATTGCATAAATCACATCAAGTGGGAGAACTACATATCACTTTATTCATCTTCAGAGTATTGGTATGAGGTAGAGTGCCCACACAAGGGGTGTGGATACATGTTTAGTGAATCTTAAACACGCTATACCCCCTTTCACAAAATTGGTCAAAGCATAATGGAATATAGGGTTTGAAGAGAAAATATTCTCTATAAGGAGATCTATAAAACTTCATTGATAGGGTCACACAAACCTGTCAAACAAAACCCAAAAATCTTAAATCTTCAAGATAGAAACTGTAGAGGTGGACTACAACACTAGTGCCTTTCTTGTTTACTTTCAGTGCTCCTATCCAATCATAAAATGAAGTTTAGATCTTAGTTTGTGATAGTGTCCTAGTCTTGCATAGTTAATCTTAGACCCTATCTCAGCCATATCATCTAGTTTCTAGCTATGTCTTATTTTCTACCTCTTATTACTATTTTTAGAAGGATCAAAATTGCAATCTAGTTTACATAAATCAATAGCCTAATTATTGCATATTTATTTACTAATTTTACTATTTAGACCCTTTAACTAAATTAGGAATAAAACCCTAATATTTAAAAAATTGTTAAATCACCACCCCTATGTGTTGGAGATGTTATTTTTCATCCATGAGGCTCCATAAGTGGATATCTCTAACTTGTCTCACATGTTGACAACATTTGTTATCAATGTTGTTTGAGGCTAGAATGGGTGCTTTGTCTCCTAAATGGGCATGCTTAAAGGATAATAATGTGGTCATAGAATAAATGATAATATTTTTTAGACTTTAATCAATGATGATCCACCTTAGAAAGAGATAACATGACTCTGAGTCACTCCAAAATGCCTTTATGTCCCCTATGGGGAAGTAAATAGACAGTTTAGAGAGAATTTTTGTTTGGTAGTTTAATGAAGAATTTATAAGTTTTTATATCTCCCATAGGAATACCCCATTAAAACCTATACAATGATCCCAATAATGTATATAGGTGAGCCTTAAAACTCATTTTTTACCCTCTAATCTAATTCAAGGATTCTTGAGGCCTAAAAAGACCAACTTGCATATTTTTGGGAGTTTTAGGTGGAGTAGAGGGATAAAAACTTACATGGATTTATATGACAACATGAAAATTTTATTACAATCCTCATTAGGCCTCTTCTCTACCCAAATTATGCAAATTCACCAAGTTATAGGTTTTCACTATGTATTTGACAAGCTTGGCAAGATGATAAAGTGAGCACATGAGATATCATACATGTTTCATCAGTTTGAGGAGTTACCCATCATCTCATGAGGTGTCAATAAGATATATAAACGTGTTGGAGGTGATTATGTAGATGTGTAACCCCTTAATCAAGGAGGATAGGGTAATTTCAATGGGAAAATGACACGTCTCCTATGCCAACTATCTAGAAGGCCATCACAAAAATAAGTTAACACATGTTGAGAGGGATGATAAAACTATATATTACCTCATTTGAACGTTGTAACTAACTTCATGACTAAGATAAGGCCATCATCCCTCTTGGTTAGTTTATTATTGCACCAAAATTGTCATAACTTGTGTTTGGTCCATACAACAAGTTTATGAGAGGAGATATGGCCAAAACTCAGTCTCAAATAAGCCTAAAACCCTAGTGAGATAGGTCTATAATAAATGGTAGTTTTTAGGCATATTATTTGAAGATAATAAGGGACAACAAGTGGATAAGGTGGAATAATAGAGGTTTAATCTTATGAGAATAGTTATTTGAGATTGAAATGAATATGATAAGCATGAAAGTGGGGTTAGGAGTGAGCAAGGTATTAACAGAAATAAGTAGATTTGACATACTTTCATAATAGGAAGCTTGGATAGGTTAAAAATATAATGTGATGCTAATAAATTAAGTAGTTTTACCATATTTAACCCATTTTCAAACAAATTTTTGAATACAATAAGAGATATGAGTACATTATTTTTGTCTTCCTTTAATATATATATTGATTGTACTTAATGAAAATGGCTTATTGATTGTACTTGTGA
Source organism: Torreya grandis (assembly GCA_037957365.1). Lineage (NCBI taxonomy): Eukaryota > Viridiplantae > Streptophyta > Pinopsida > Cupressales > Taxaceae > Torreya > Torreya grandis. The sequence goes on along the minus strand of JARHVA010000853.1, from coordinate 4,274,840 downwards.
CACCATTCCTTATCCTCTGAAGACACTTAAATATTATTTAATATATATCTACTTATAATCCTACTTGTAACAAGGGGTATATGAGATCCATACATAAGATTGATTATCACCTAATTTAATAAATGTGATATTCTAAATTATGAAAAGGAGGGGATTGTTGGTGGACTTATACCTAAAATAAATTTATCATGCCTATAATTGGCCAAATTAGGTTAAGGAGTAGGAACTTGGATCAATTATGCCAATCCACCCAACTTTTGCCCACAAACCCTCTTTACACAATAGATAAAGTTAACATAATGCAGTGATAATTATGACAACTAAATGTATGGATTCCATACTTCAAGTGTTGAAGGTGGTTTGGATGTTTGGTTAGGTTTATGAGAAGATATATCATAAAAATTCATTCCTAATGAAGCCTAAAATCCTAGGGGGCAAGTATATAAAAGAGTGTAGCTTTTAGGCCTAGTGTGTGAAGCCAACAAGGGGTAGTAAGTGAATAAGGTGGAAGAGTGGAGGTCTAAGATTATGATAATAGTTATTTAAGATTAAAATAAGTATGATAAGAATTATATTATAATTAATAGTGATAAATAAGGTCTCAAGGGAAATAATAATCTTTAAGAACATGAATTAGGCCTACTAGGCCTTATAGCCCTACTTGGGGAAAAGTGGAGGATATGTACAAGGAAGAGTTAGAGCCTTCAAGAAAGGTTGGTTGGCATGTTTTAGGATATTTTATGATGTTTTATGATATTGAATTTGACTCTAAGTTAGTATAGATAAGGTAGATGAAAATAGTCCTAGACAAGCCTAGAAGGTGCATTGAGAGAGTGAGACAAGATTGATTGCAAAAGGAAAGTGGAGATTATAGAGTGAGTTAAACCTTGATAAGTGATTGAGGTGATTATAATAACCCTAAAGAATCATAAGATAGTGAATTAGTGTTTACAAGAAGAGATTCTAGTGAGGATGTCCATGAACCTAGTGGAAAAGAGCAAGGATAAAGCATTGAGCCCTGTGGGTTTGGGATCAACATAGTAATCATAGGTATTAGAGGCAGATGTTTTTCAAAGGTTTGTAGATGATCATATTTTACTTACATCATAAATTATTGGTATTTTAATACCAATACAAGATAATAGAGTATAAAATATTGTAAACAAAGTTTTTTGAAAGAGTATAAAAGATATTCAAAGTCAATAAATTATTAAACAATATATTAACATAATTATACGTAAAGTTTCCATGAATTTTAACAACAATAAATAGACTAAAATGTTTAAAAAGTGAAATATTGAATATATTATATCTATAAAAATCCATATAGGCATTTACAACATGCCAAATAATTATACATCAAGCCATATATGAATAAAACAAAATGTCATAATATAGATCTCTTAATCATCAAAATGCATTGCTATTTTTTCCTTTCTTGTTGAATCCTCTCCCCTAGATTCATTGCTCATAATTGAAGGTCTATGAGTGGATTAACTATGAGTCCTCTTTGGATCTGAACTCACTTGTAGATCCAACTGTTGATATGAAAATATTTTTATAAATTGTACATGTTATAACAATTTTATTACAAAATTAACATGTTAAATTTTTCAAATCATACAAAAATTATTCATAAGTGTACTTACCGCAACATGGTAGTCACGATCAATTTGAGACTAACACTCAATACGGTTGGTGATAGGTTCACATGGTGAAAGGAGTGTGAAACAAATCACTACTATGAGTCAGTAACCTACTCCTAATGATAGAAGGCATAGATACCTAAAAATATACATACATACATACATATATATACACACATACAAAATAAAAATTCAAAATTAGCTCATAAACTAAATCATTGAAATATAATATGAAAAATTACAAATTAATTTATCTAATTTTACCACACCACCCCTGATACACACACACACACACATACAAAATAAAAATTTAATATTAGCTCATAAACTAAATCATTTAAATATAATATGAAAAATTATAAATTAATTTATCTAATTTTTCCACACCACCCCTGATAATCATTTCAGCAAGACTAGAATACATCACGGATGAGTCCATGTAGACAATTATTTTGTGCATCAGTTATTTGCATAAGTATAGAGTAAAATTATAAAACACATATTCATATTTAAAATTAAACATTATGTAATATATAATTGGATCATGTACCTCGAAGAGTTATTTTGTAGATGAAATTGAAATAATACCTCCATTTTTTCCATCCCTAATAGATGGAAAAGTGTCTTCTATGGTCATCAATTAAACATAAAAAATATCATTATTAGTCATTTTAAAATGTACATGAACACGCACGCACACACACACACACACACACACACACACACACACACACACACACACACACACACACACACACACACACACACAATGTATATGTATAATGAATAATAACATTAATTAATTGTTATAAATTACCTCCCTATAGGTATAAATTACAGGCACACTCTAGTAACACACGTGCTCATCTGAACTCCATAAACCTGATACAATGTAAAAATAATTCATATACATCCGATCACATTTTAAATTTTATAAATATTTTAAATTTAGAAACTCTAACATTTTTTTTATAATAAGTAAAATATTAATTATACCTGGGAAGTGTTAGGCAAGGTGACCAGATGAAATGTAAATGGTTGAAACATAGAAAAATTGATATCATCTAGTCCCATGGAAAAATTATTATGTGTGGAATACATGATATCCTTCTCATCCTCATCAAGTGTAGTACATTTATTTCCACATGATTTGCATAATTGATCTTATTAGGTAGTAGTGCTAGACAAAGCCTCAGCATGTCCACCCTCCCCATGAGGAGTATGAGAAACCTAGCTTGTATGTTGGATGAGGGTGTCAATAAGTAACTTAAGCACATACAAGGTATCAATATTTATAGTCTCCTTGATTTTAAATGGTATTGTCTTAGTAGGATGGGGTTTATCAACACATTATATCACTAGCTGATTAGGTGGACATCATGCCCCTAGTCTATCCTATGTAGATCCCTTTCCCCTACAATGGAACATTGAAAAATCAAAATAATTTAGGATTTCATTCAACACAAACTCAAATTATAATTTTATCAAAAAATAGAGCCTGACCTCACTATTTTTTCAAGGTGGGTGATCAAAGACCATCCACCACCAGTCCAAAAAAAATTATTTGAGAAAATCATGAGTGCACCAATGGATTAGAATCTATTTATATGTCACATAAAATAGTGCACCAGTCTTCCCATAAATGATCACGGCACAAATTTGGGCTTTAGTTATGTGTTTATCTATCATAGCATCTATTGACAATTTGTTAGAATAGGATGTCCTACATCTATTTCTATGGTCATCCCACCTATAATTTTTACCTGGTAATGACTCAACTTGATCTAATAATATATTTAGAGTGTTTTCTAAGTAAATTTGGTGGGGTTTTTTTGAGTGTGAATCTCTTAATGACCTAATAAAATTCTCAAGTTCAATCTTATTTTCTACTATGTGGCTTGATAAATCCTCTTGACTACCTTGGGGGATTGAGGAACTACAGGAGGGATAGGAAGGTTTTGTAAGGGAGGAGGGTTAGTAAGGTTTCGCATATGAGGAGGGATTGAAGGTTTAAGAGGGATAGAGGGTTTGGGGGGTCAGGTGATATCACATTATCCACTTCACATGAATATGTATGCACTAAAAAACATAATAATAAAATTAATTTTAAAAATTTATAACAAAATTGAAAAAACTAGTGTCTAATTGTACTAAAATATGTTGGCTTACTTCTACTTTAGCATGGTATTGTTGAATCGAAGTGTGGGTGGCCCCAAAAAGTGAAATTTTTATTTCTCAAAATTTTTACTCTAAAACATGAGTTCGGTCTTCCTTTTTTTCTCATAGTTTTTACTATTCAAAATTCCAAATTATTTAGCTTTCATGTTTTTTCATTGTATAAAAACTACATATATAGTTTTTACGTGTACATATTTTTTACTATTATGTATTTTTTACATGTACATAGATTAGCCTTAGTAACCATCAAGGCTAAGTTCAATAATTTCATATGTTATTCTAAAACCTATGTACACAAAATATTTGTTTGGGGGAAAAGAAGAATTCTATCCATTTTTTGGCCCCCAATTTTGTGCATACACCCTATAATCATTTAGAAATTAGATTTTATAGTAATATTGGTAAGATCATTTTTTATTATCAATCCTATTTTTATAAAATATTTGTGATTTCTTGTGTAAAAATCTAATCAACATAAAATATGTCTTCTTTTTAGACCATATGAGATTAAATTTCAATATACTTAATTTAGAGCTCTCTTAATATAGAGTAGCAAAAGAATTGTGGCCTCATGGCCTATAAATCAGTTTGACTAAAAAATAAGTCTTAAGCAAATGTGCCTTGATAGTTATACAAATTAAAGATAAACATAATGGTTTGAAGTAAAAATTTTGGGAGACATTCAAGCAAATGCAAGTGGTAATTTTAACAAATGTGGCAAAGGCTTACCACCATCCTTATATCATGGTTGAATACAAGGTCAAAAATTGCACCAAGTATTCATATTTATTTTTATTTTAGATCTTATTATTAATTTACCCTGTACAAATTTTTAATAGAGATCATTTGAAAATTGGGTACACATATTTCATTCACATTTTGTTTTTGATATAGGATTTGATGAAAACTACATCTAATTTGATATTTTGAATATTGAGACATAAAATTGATCTATAATTTAGATGGATAATCCATATTAAGCTTCACCAATATGGATACTAAACAATTAACTTATTAAAAATTGATTATATCACTACTATGTGCTAATAAACATGTCAAAATAGAGATGAACAAATTCTAGGAAGAAGATTTACAGCCTAATTAACATGAATATTTAGTAAATGAATGATAAAAACACATAATGAACACACAATTAATCTTTGAAAAAACTAATGTGGGAAAAACTCTAATGAGAGACAAATTACACTCCCCCCACTATGTAATGTAAAAGTATACAAAGTACTGCCAACTTCAACATATATGAACATAACTTTCATTACCATCCTATCTAAAACTCATATATAAATATGTTATGAAATTACAATAAACTTATTTTTGTTTCCACATATCTAAACCAATTTTAAACCTAAAAGTGGTAATTAGATGCTAAGATTGTCTCTTGAGTTAACTTATCCCTAGGTTATCCATATACCTCTCCTTGAGCATTAGACTTACTTTTGTTGTCATTAAATATACCACAGTCACCTACAACCTATTATAACATATTCCAAAAAATTTCATCTTAAATACCAATCCAAATTTCTCATTACTCTACCAATAGGACATTTGTACCATATTTGGGACACTACGGCTAGATGGCACTAGTGTCACCAACTTGGTGTTACTATCCTTAGACCTAGCTCTTCCCAACATATAGTTTTTCAATTTTATCCCACTCCTAAGTTTATTTTAATCTCAATTTATTATTTTCACAAATAATACAACCCTATAGATATAAGTCTAACCCACCTCTATACACTAGATGGAAAATAGATGCAAAATCTAGTCAAATGAAAGACAAAGTTGAGAAAAATTAAGGTATTTGATCCATATTATACCCTAATTTCTACATGATACCATCTAAAATATCCCTAACCCTAGTTTAAAAATATTTCAAAGATCAATCACATTTAAGGAATCCAAGGCCACTCTTATTCTAACATTCACTTGCACATACATTAAATACTAGGTGGGAAAACTACATTAGGCTTGATCCCTCTTTAGAGAATTGGTATGTAGGAAACTCTCTACACAATAGGATGTTGATAATATCTTTTCCATCCTACTAACACACACAAAATTATTGTTCATGCCATACATTCAATGAGATTAGGGTTTGCACATCAAATCAAGTTTTTCAATAATAACATAGAGCTCTAGGTTTTGGTCATACAGGAACAATACATATATATATATATATAGACATAGGTGCTCCAAAAAAATAGGAATAGTCCCATAAAATGGATAAAATCACCACATTGAGGACAATACACATAGATGGTGCTACTATCCAAACTAAGTGTTACTATCCATTGAATAGATGAATATTAGAATCATGTTGATGACACAGACTAATATCCAAATCTCAACTTTTACCTTTTAAATTGTATAATTATTTTAAATTTAGCAACTCTAACATTTTTTTATAATAATTAAAATATTAATCATACCTAGGAAGTGTTAGGCAAGGTGACTAGATGACATGTAGATGGTTGAAACATATAAATATCGATATCATCTAGGCCCATAGAAAAACCACTATGTGTGGAATACATGAAATCCTTCCCATCTTCATCAAGTCTAGTACATGTAGTGAAACATGATTTTCATAAGTGATCTTGTTAGGTAGTAGTGCTAGACAAAGCCTCACCACGTCCACACTCCCCATGAGGAGTATGAGAAACCTAGCTTGTATGCTAGATGAGGGTGTCAATAAGTAACTTAAGCACATTTTAAGGTATCAATAGTTATAGTATCCTTGATTATAGAGGGTATTGTCTTAGTATTATGGGGTTTATCAACATGTTATATCAATATCTAATTAGGTGGACATCATGCCCCTAGTTTATCCTGTGTAGATCCCTTTCCCCTATTGTAAAACTCTAAGAAATCAAAATAATTTGGGATTTCATTCAACACAAACTCAAAGTATAATTTTATCAAAAAATAGAGCCTAACCTCATTATTGTTTCAAGGTGGGTGATCAAATAATGTCCACCATCGGTCCAAAAAATTTATTTGAGAAAATCATGAGTGCACCAATGGATTAGAATATGTTTAGTTGTCACATCAAGTAGTGCACTAGTCTTCCCATAAATGAATAGGGCATAAATTTGGGATTTGGTTATGTGTTTATCTTTCATAGCATCTACTGACAATTTTTTAGAATAGGATGTCTTGAATCTATTTCTATAGTCATCCCACCTATCATTTTTACCTGTTAATGACTCAAATTGATCTAATAATATATTTGGTGTGTTTACTAAGTAAATTTGGTGTGATTTGTTTGAGTGTGGATCTCTTAGTGACATAATCAAATTCTTAAGTTCAATCTTTTTTTTTATTATGTGGCTTGATAAATCATCTTGACTACCTTGTGGGATTAAGGAACTATAGGAGGGATAGGAGGCTTTTGTGGGGGAGAAGGGTTAGCAAGGATTTGCATGTGAGGAGGGATTAGAGGTTTAAGATGGACATGAGGTTTTTGGGGGTTACGTGATATCACATTATCTACTTCACATGAATATGTATGCACTAAAAACCATAATAATAAAATTAATTTCAAAAAAATACAACAAAATTGAAAAAACTAGTGTTTAATTATACTAAAACGTGTTGGCTTACCTCTATTGTAGTATGGTATTGTTGAATCAAAGGATGGGTGGCTCCAAAATTTGAATTTTTTCTTGTTCAAACTTTATACTCTAAAACACAAGTTCGGTCTTCCTTTTTTTTCTCATAGTTTTTACCATTCAAAATTAAAATGATTTATATTTCATGTTTTTTCATTGTATAAAAACTACATACATAGTTTTTACGTGTATGTAGTTTTTGTTGTTATGCATTTTTTACATGTATGTAGATTAGCCTCAATAACCATTGAGGCTAAGTTCAATAATTTCATATGTGATTCTAAAACCTACATACACAAAATATTTGTTTGGGGGAAAAGTAGAATTCTATCCATTTTTTGGTCCCCAATTTTGTGCATACACCCTATAATCATTTAGAACTTAGTTTTTATGGTAATATTGGTAAGATCATAGTTTATTATCAATATTATTTTTATAAAAGACTTGTGATTTCTTGTGCAAAAATATAATCAACATAAAATACATCTTCTTTTTAGACCCTATGAGATTAAATTTCAATGTACTTAATTTAGAGCTCTCTTAATATAGATTAGAAAAAGAATTGTGGCCTCATGGCCTATAAATCAATTCCAATTAAAAATAATTCTTAAGCAAATTCACCTTGATAGTTATAGTAATAAAGGATAAATGTAATGGTTTGAAGTAAAAAGTTTGGGAGACATTCAAGCAAATGCAAATGGTAATTTTAACAAATGTAGCATAGGCTTACCACCATCCTTCTAGTGTGGTTGAATGCAAGGTAAAAAATTACACCAAGTATTCATATTTATTATTGTTATTATTATTTTTATTTTAGATCATATTATCAATTTACCCTATACAAATTTTTAATAGATATCATTTGAAAACTGGGTACACATATTTCATTCAAAATTTGCTTTTGATATAGGATTTGATAAAAAATACATACAATTTAATATTGTGAAGATTGATCTATAATTTAGATGGATAATCCATATTAAACTTAACCAATATGGATACTAAACAATTAGCTTATTAACAATTGATTATATCACTATTATGTGCTAATAAACATGTCAAAATAGAGATGAACAAATGTTAGGAAGAAGATTTATAGCCTAATTAACATGAATATTAATTAAATTAATGATAAAAACACATAATGAACACAAAATTAATCTTGTAAAAACCTAATGTGGGAAAAACTCTAATGAGTGAGACAAATTACACTTCCCCCACTATATAATGTAAAAGTATACAAGGTAATGCCAACTTCGACATATATGGACATAAATTTCATTACCATCCTATCTAAAACTCATATAAAAATATGTTATGCACTTAAAATAAACTTATTTTTGTTTCCACATATATGAACCAATTGTAAACCTAAAAGTGGTAATTGCATGCTAAGATTGTCTCTTGAGTCAACTTATGCCTAGGTTATTCGTAAACCTTTCCTTGAGCATTAGACTTAATTTTCTAGTAATTAAATAGATCACGGTCACCTACAACCTATTATAACATAGTCCTAAAACTATAATCCCAAATACTAATCCAACTTTCTCAGTAGTCTACCAACAAGACATTAGTGCCATATTTGGGACACTACAGCCACATGACACTAGTGTCCCCAACTTGGCATTACTATCCTTAGACTTGACTCTTCCCAAAATATATTTTTTTAAATGTATCCCACTCCTAATTTTGTTTTAATCTCATTTTATTATTTTCAAAAACAATAAAACCCTATAAATACATGTCTAATCCATCTCTATACACTAGATGGAAAATAGATGCAAAATCTAGTCAAATGAAAGACAAAGTTGAGAAAAATTAAGGTATTTGATCCATATTATACCCTAATTTATACAAAACACCATACAAAACATCCCTAACCCTAGTTTCCAAACATTTCAAATATCAATCACGTTCAACGCATCCAAGGCCACTCTTATTCTAACATTCACTTGCACATACATCAAATACAAGGTGGGAGAACTACATGAGGCTTGATCCCTCTTCAGAGTATTAGTATGTAGGAAACTCTCTACAAAAAAAGATGTTGAGAATTTATAGTCTATCCTAATAACACACATAAAATTATTTCTCATTCCATACATTTAAGGAGATTAGGGTTTGCACATCAAATCAAGTTTTTCAATATTAACATATAACTCTAGGTTTTGGTCATACAAAAACAAGACATACATATATAGGCACAGGTGCTCCCAAAAAATAAGAATAGTCGCATAAAGGGGATAAAATCACCACATTGAGGACACTACACATAGATGGTGATACTATCTAAACTAGGTGTTACTATCCATTAAATAGATGAATATCATAATCTATTGATTATAGACTACTATCCAAATCTCAACTTTCAAAACCCAAATCATCTGTAATAGTCAATTCATATAAGTCTCTATTTTTGCCTATTTTTTACTATTATTATAAATTCAAACAAACTCCAAGGTCATAAAAAATCAATACTAAATTATTGCATATTTATTTAATTGATTTAGACATCTCGACCCCTTAAATAGACATAATATTTTCATTATAAAACCCTAAAAAGGTTAAATCTTTTGGTGAACCTGTCTTACTTTGAATATCTCTTCAAGCCCTATCTTTCATTCATAAAAATTTTGTGAAATAAATTTGGGTTTGAATCCTTCTAATTTTTTGACTTATTTTTAGATAACTTAGCTAATTAAAATTAATTTCACACCAGGGTTTCAATTTTTTTACATATAATTTAAATTATTGCAAAGAAACCCTAGCTTAAAAAACCCTAACCTTGGATGCTCTTAGGGTTAATATATTTTTTATCCTATTTTCATTAGTTTCCATTAATGATTTAGAATTAATTTATTCTATTGTAGTATTTATATTATTATTTATTTTCTATAATTTCCCTAAGAAGATGTGCTAGACTAGGTGGTAATCTTATAACTATATTCAGATTCTAGTTATCCAAACCTATAACAAAGACAAGGAACCTATTAAAACTATAGATATGAATCATGACGAGTGTCATCTAACTCCTCATTTAACCAATATTCAATTGGTGTCTTATCAACTAGGGTTGGTGTCCAAAGCTATCTACAGTAAGGTATGGGATGGTAGATCTAGAAGTCTACTTATGGGCGTGCTTACTGATCCTATTCTAAATTTGACTAAAATACTTGATTCACGCTTTTGATAAAAGAAATAAATCAAATCAATCCACTCTTTTACTAGAAATAAAAAAATCACAATCCTATTTTATGTTTGTAGGGAAAGTAAATTCACACTTCTACTTACAAAAAGAAATTTGCTTCACACTTCTGCTATAAAAGAAAAGATACTTTGCGTAGAGAAGAAATGAAATAAGAAAATGATCTTTTTAAACTATAAATTTGTTTTGATGTTTTTATAAATAAATTCAAATATTAAGAAGATTCTAACTAATAAAATAGAACATAAATATCTTACACAGTTCCTGGTTCCAAGGAGAGTGGGCCCTTGCTCCTCTTGGACTCAGAAACAAAGATTAATCAGTGCTGGAAACTTGAAGTATTAATTCATAGAAATGAAATAATTACAATCTGATTGAAACCTATATGCTTCTAAAATTTCTAATTCTTGATTCTCTATTTTTTCTATATCTTCTCATAGTCGAAAGTCTTACACTTTATACTAATACAATCAACTCAAAATAAGATGTAAAAGAATAAGACTCTTGGTCAATCCCTTCATCCAAAGATAGGAGATTGGATTTCCAAGAGATCTAATTATTTTGATGAAATAATTATCCTATCCTATAATAGTCCTAAAATCTGATTACATACATATTTATCAAAAGCAAGTCCTTCAAAATAGCAGGTGGTTATTTTCCTTATTTGATCCTAGCTAGAATGGTTCTTTCTTATCCCATCTAGTCTCCAGCTTCTTATTGTCCTTATAGGATTCTCAGTATTGACCCTACAAAGTCCATAGAAATAAGCCTATAGATTCCATAGAAATAAGCTTGCAGAGTCCATAGAAAAAACCCTGCAGAGTCTGTAGATACAAGCCTACAGAGTCTGTAGAAACAAGCTTGCAAAGTCCATAGAAACAAGCCTACGGAGTCCATAGTTATATTGGATGGAGATAAAAATGGAATGTTCAATGTACATTGCTTGTGTCTTCTTCTTGAGCATTCTTCACACAAAATATCACTAAAACATGATATGTATTAGACATTAATGACAAAGTAAAGATTTAATCTTTGGTTTAATATAAACAAGACAAATATTTATTTTCCATGTAATAGCTACCTAATAATCTAAGATTTGTATAAGATAATATCCTTTGAGAGATGATTTTAAGGAAATAACATGTCAATAATGAGCCATATTTTGAGCTCAGCATCTCCCCCAAGCTTTACCTTTTATAAGTCCCATTGTAAAGATTTATGGGCATTCATAGCTTTGGCTTCTACTTTCTACACTCTAACTCAAATCATATTCATCAAACTCATCTGTTATGTGTCTATCTAAATTGCTAGTAAATCTCTGATGTGTTTGAATCATCTATCTCCATATACTGAATTGTTCTTCTAATTTTGGATCCCAACTCTGCCATCCTAGAATAGGTATGATCAGCAAAGGGGGTCTATATCTCATGCCAATCCAATTTTTTTCTCCCCCAGAGTTGATTACCTTTATTAAATTTTCTAGAATTGAGGATGTTCTCCTCATACTCCATATTAATTTATTTGGGGAGATGACTTCTTGCCTTTTAAGAGGCACTAAAAGTTGGTCCCATCTATTTACACTTGCAGTCACTACTGAATCAAAATTCTATCTTGAAAATAAATAAAAAGAAATAGTACAATCATATAGAGCCTGTAAATAATGTGTTTTAACCTCATCATTTAATAAAGCATAGTGAAAATTCTATTTGAATAATCTGGGAATAGGAAAGGCTAGTCTGACACATAATCCTATAGTCTTAGCATGATTTGTGTAGTCCTCAAATCTGCCTTTCCATTATATCTAATTTTTGAATGTAGAATGTAATGATCTCAGTTGAACTTATCCTACATGGATATTTATCAAAAATTTATTGTGCTCATGATCTCCTAGAATCAAGTCATGCAAATAAAATTCACAAAGCAAATCCTACTGATCAAGTTCAGCACTATAGAAAATCTCCAAAAATATTATTGGCTACAAAATTTTGTAAGGAAGATGACAAGAGATCTATAGAAGCTACCATTTATAAAATTGTTTGAATAAAAACAAACTGTATGTAGGAGAAGGATTCCTACGTGCCAAAAGAGTTTCTCCTAATTTGCATGCATCCTCCAAATTTTCTTCTAAGTCTTGGACTTTAGCCTCTAATTCTTTCTTTTCATTTTCTAAGAGTGTGTTCAAAGAAGTTTCATCTTTGTTTTTCTACTTAAGTATAGAATATTCTTCTTAAATTTGATATAGTATTTGCAAGGGATGAATACCTGAATCACTTGTTTGACAACCATGGTCAACAAATACTTTGGAAGGAGGAAGTGCAATAGCAGGTGCTTTAGAAGAGTTTACCAAATTCTAAAATATCCTATTTTCCTTCTTTAGACTTTCTATATATATCCAAAGGCCAATCTATTCATCTTCATGTTCTTTTATGATTTCCTCTAATATGTGAATTTTTGTTGCATGATCAATAGATACTATTTCTAATTTTTGCACCAAAGATGTGTTGAGATGATCATTGTCTTGCTATTGACTGATCAAGTTCGCAATGTCAGCTATTTTTTATTGTTTAAGAGCTTGAGCTTGAGAAAGCTACAAAGTTAGCTACATAATAAGATCATTTAGATTTGATGATTCACCTTTCTCATTGGTACATATAGTTTTCCCTTTATTCATTACAATTTCAACTAGAATAGGTGGTTGTTTTGCCATACTTAATTCCTCTACCATGTGTGGCTCTTCCTCTGGATTTGGCTCCTCCATTATGATTGGAGAGTTCATTTCAAAAGGATTTTCTTCAATATCTACAAGTGCAAGAATATTTTTATGTATGGGGGAATGAGACACTATTTTAAGACTGCCTAAAATATTTGTAATTTCTTGTTCATCTTTTTCTTTTAAAATGAGCCTTCTCCTTCTTTTAGTTACTCTTTGAGCTACACTTAGTTGATTTTATTTCTCAACCATCAAACCCTTAGTCATCTCAATGTCTGTAGCAACCTTCCATCTCAATTTTCTTCTTCATGTCAAAGGAACTAGTTGTACTATAGACTCATGAGGTTTTTGTGAAGACCTTGAAATTTTAGGGTTTTGAGACCTTGTGATTCTTCTTGAAGAAGAAGAAGGGATTTCTATGGAGATTACAGTCTAAGATTTTCTTCTTAGTGTTGTTTCTTCAGCTAATGTGGTAGGTGGAGATGAGTGTTCTTGTGGTACATTTAGGGTTTCTTGTGCTATACTATTCTGAAATTCCTCCTAGACCTCTTGACCTTACTAAAGGAAATGATGCTAGATAATAAGTTGAATAAGGCCATGATGCCTAAGAGTAGTAGTAGGGGTTATAGACATAACTTACAGAGCACTATAGAAGAAATATGGGAGGTTAATTTTGTACTGAGGGTTTTTTCTCTCATACCTGAGATGTATTAACATTTTCATGGCATCTCCCCCCAAAAGATTGTATTGCCCTTCACATATTATATATTTAAGTACCCACTTGGCTACAAATTTCCAAGGTTTAGGAAGTGAATTTCTTTTAATTCCTTTTGATTTTCCCTTGGAATCTACTAGAAATGAAGTTCTAGTTTGCTTATTACCATTAAATTGACTAATTAAATCACTAAATGAAACTCTACCTATAGCTCTCATTCCTTCTTCTGAAACTTGTATAATTTGGCTTATGATTTGAGTTGTAATAGGAATAACAATGCCTTTCACAATTGAAAATTTAGGGGTGAGATTTGTAATGAATTCACTTACCATTGTTTCATTGAAACCCTAGAGCTTTTGAATGAAAGGTATCCAACCATTGTCTCTAAACACTGCTACAAAAGCTTTGTCTTTATGAAAATTCACTAGATCCTTTGGCTCTGATCTTGTTTTCTATCCCATTTTTATGCAAAGTCATAGTCAGCTTGGTTCCTTTAACTCCAATTAAGGTGTAGACTAGTATTTTGTAAAATTCAATAGGAAAAAGACTCTGAGAATTAGCTTTTGTTGAAGTCCATAGAGAGGAAATGGTTCATTTGAAATGCTATAGTTGCATGAGTCCGTAGTGTGGTATGATGATGTGATACAGTTAGGCACCGCACATGTCTATGGAGTGTGCCAACCATTTGGTCTCATCAATATAATTTATGTGAAATGATGATGTGTTATATTGATGGTGACAACAATTCATTATTTCATTAAAAACCCCTTTTTATGATGTCCCATCACTATGGTACTTGATGACTCAATTGATGATATCAAAGCTGCACACTTATCCATACACCTTTGGCAGCTCATTTGCATGCTTTTCATTATGGCATGGATCATTCTATTTTGGAAGATTCAAATTTAGGTCATTTCAAAATAATAGGTCTTAATAAAATTGAAGATAATTAGTTAACTAAGTATAGATAAATGAAATATATGTCTTACTTACTTTAACCTTATACGTTATCCTTTGCTCGCCATGTGTCCTACATAAATAGGTTTTTGTGAATTAGTTTATTACATGGAGATGACCAATCATAGTTTCATGATGAGATTTTCTTATAAATTTTGGATTTTTGCCCTTTGACCAACCATTGCTAGTTTTCTAGCCAAAGCCCTTTTTTTGCAATGCATAGCCAGCGAGCACACTAGTTTTTTGGGCATGCATTGTCAATAGCGTCCCTGGAAGGATTTTCACTATTGATTTTTTATTTATTTATTTATTTATTATTATTATTATTATTATTATTATTATTATTATTATTATTATTATTGTTGTTGTTGTTGTTGTTGTTGTTGTTGTTGTTGTTACTTCATTTTTTTATTTTTATTTTTTGCTGGAGGATTATCAAAGAGCATGTTCACTAGAAGAAGTAGATCTTTCCAGAACAGCTACTTGAACCTTTACTTTTTGAATAAATTCATCTTTATTGAGAGGTTTTTGATAAAGCTTCAATCTATGTCCATTGACTAACAGAGCTCTTATGCTATCATCAATAGGTATCAGCTTAATAGAACCATTTTCATAGATATCTTCAATCTCATAAGGTCCCAAACATATTGTTTGTAGTTTTTCTTTGAACTGTGGAAATTTAGAATCAAACAATAGTGCCCAATCTCCTTTATGAAACTTTTGTTGCTTGATTTCTGCATCATGCCAAACTTTTCTTTGATGTTGTACTAGTTCAGTTCTTTGTAGTACTTCCATCCTCATTTCATCAAGTTGACTAAGTTATAGGAGTCTTTCTTTCTATATTTCTTCTAACTCAATTCCTACTTTTACAGTTGTTTTCAAAGTTTGTAGTTCAAACTCAATAGAGAATAAAGGCTTCTTAATATAAACCAATTCATAAGGTGAAAATTCAGTTGTGGTTTTCCAAGTAGTATTATAGGCCCAAATAGCTTTTGGTACCTTATCTGCCCAATCCTTTCTATTAGAATTAACAACTTTGGTTAAAATTATTTCCAGTTCTCTGTTGGTGACTTCAACTTGTCCATTCACTTGTGGATGGTATGGAGATATTTTTTTTGCTGAGTTTGATACACTTGTATGAAATGCTTTATCATGTTTGACATGAATTTTGGTCCTTAATATGAGACTATCTCTCCTGGAGCACCAAATCTTTGCATGATTTTGAAATATAAGAAATCAGCTACCATCTCCTCTCTTACATGAGTTAATGCTTCCACTTCTACCCATTTGGTCACGTAATCAATAGATACTAGAAGATATTCTTTTCCTCTAGAAAGAGGATCCACTAGACCAATAAAATAAATTCCCCATTTCTCAAATGGTTCTAAAACCAATTGAGGATGGGGTGCAAGGCCATCTCTATTGAAAGAGTAGGTTGTTCAATTCACTGACAAGCATCACAGTGTCTAACATATCTTTTTACTTGTTGATGAAGATGAGGCTAATAATATATTGCTCCTAGAATTTTATGTATAGTTCTTAGAGCTAAGTAATGGCCTCCTCCTGGTTCATCATGACAAGCTCTAATGATATCATAAGCTTCACCATTTGTCACACACCTGTGAAACATATGATCAGATCCAAGTTTAAATAACATTTCATTAATCCATTTAAAAGAAGAACTTTCTTTGATTAAATGTTTCTTTTATTATTGTGAAAAGTGTAGAGGAAACTTCCCTATGGTGAGGTAATTGGCTATATCAACAAACCACAGAGATTGTGCTGAAATAGCAAATAATTGTTCATCTAAAAAGTCATCTTCCACTAGTTCTTCTTCACCTGTAGTGTTGATTCTTGACAAGAAATCAGCAACTACATAAGACTTCCCTGGTTTGTCTATAATAGTAACATTAAATTCGTGTAAGAGCAATAGCCATCTAATAATCCTACCTCCCACAATTGGTTTGTTGGTAAGATATCAAATAACAAAATGGTTTGTATAGAAAAATACCTTGTAGCTTGTTATGTAGTGTCTAAATTTGTTGATTGCATAAATTATAGCTAATAATTCCTTCTCAGTTGTTGTGTAATTTCTTTCATTAGGTGTCATGTTTTTACTAATATAATATATAGCATACATGTTACCTTCTTCATCTTTTTGTCTAAGAATTGCTCCTAGTGTTATATTGGAAGCATCTGTATATATATAAAATGGCTTAGTCCAATCTAGTCCTCTTAATACTAGAATAGTAACAAGTTTAGCTTTGATGGTTTTAAAGGCATGTTGGTAACTATCACTCCATTTGAATGTACTATATTTTGTAAGCAAGGCAAACATAGGGCAGCTATTTGGCTAAACTTATCTATGAAACGTCTGTAGTAACTAGCATGTCCTAAAAAACTCTTAACTTTAGTTTGTATTTATGTAATGGGCAAGTTGGAAATTATTTCAACTTTCTTTAGATCTATTTGAATGCTTTTTGTAGAAATATGGTGCCCCAGGACTATTCCTTCATCCATCATCGACAAATATTTTTCATGGCTCAAAGATAATTGATGTTCCTCACATTTGATCAGTACTCTTTCCAATTTGGTAAGAGATTCTTCATAAATTTCACCATAAATAGTGAAATCATCCATATATACCTCAACATAATCATTTTTAAGGTTAGAGAAGATTGTCAGAACTACTCTTTAGAAAGTTGTTAGAGCACTACAGAGTCTAAATGGAAGTACTCGATAAGCATAATTTCCTCAAGGGTAGGTAAATGTGGTTTTATCTTGATCTTCAGCTACTATCATATCTAGTTATACCCACTGAACCCATCCAGGAAATAAAAATATTTCTTTCCTACCAAGTTATCAAGAACTTGATCAATGAAAGGTAAAGGAAAGTAATCCCTTAATGTTGCTTTATTTAATTCTCTATAATCCACACATACTCTTAACTTTCCATTTTTCTTAAGCACAATTATTAGTGGTGACACCCACTGGCTATCTGAGATGGGGTAAATAAACCCAACTTCCAGCAACTTTTGGATTTCTATTTTGACTATTTCCTTTAGTGTTGGGTTTATTCTTCTTTGTGGTTGTCTGATCGGTTTGATAGATTATGTGTAGATGTGATAGTGCATATGTTGTGGTGAATTCATTTCATGTTGGTATAATCCTAAGCAAAAGCCTTGGTATGTCTTTCCAATACTTCAAAGAGTGGATCTTCCTCTTCATTTGTCAACCAACTATTGATGTTCAAATATTTTCTAGGTAATACCATGATTGATTTTATACCTAGGTAGTTGGATTCTATTTGCTTAAACACACTAATTAATGAGTTTAAAGGACATGGATGAGGAAGTAGATTATGAAACATAGTTACATTATCAACAAACTCTTTTCCAAGAGGAATCAGTCTTGCTAAAGAACAATGAATTTGATCTAGACAACAATTCAGGTGATAATTCGGGTTATAGTTCCACCCCAATTGATGAAGGAACTTTTAGGAACCATAACTTTTACACCATAGCTCCAATTGACTCATCATTTGAACCATTGGAAGTGCCCCAAATTTCAATTTTAGTAGTGCAGTCTAAAAATAGTAAGTTTCTAAAAATAGTAATTCCTTGAATTTTGTATTGTTTTAGATCTTGGAAGTCAAACCACTTAATCTTCCTCAAGATTGGTGACCTTCCACATCCTCCCATGCTTTCAAAATGTGTATAAATGAATAGATAACTTTAAATGTGAGGATAGACATCTCTTCCCAGAGATAAGCATATAATTATATTGTGATCTTGAGTAATACTACATCTCTTCTCAGAGAATTCATTGTTACTATGTTATTTCTATGTTATTAAAATATTTATCAACCAGAACTTCTAAGTTTTGGATTAGTGGTATTAGAGTAGTTTGTCTTGAGAGTTTATGATCTTGAGGATGAGGTTAGGCTACAAAAAGCTTGGGTGGGAAACAATAGAGCTTCCAAACTTTCCACCTATTTGCTCCAAATGACTTCAAATGGTGGATGACACTGGGACATCCAATCCTTTCAAGGAAATGGTGAATGAATCCCTCCAATGGTAACAAGCACAGATATTGCAATAATTTTCCCAAATTATTCAAATACTCTTGATGGGAAATTTTGGCTCTGTAGCTACACTTCCTGGCTCCTCATCCAGGGAACGTCCCTTCAGTAACCCAACACCCTTCAATGCTCAGGTAAATTTTGATATTCCTATATTTGAAGGAAAAATCAATGCTAATGCAGTATAAAATTGGTTGGATCAACTATCTTCCTACTTCTCTATAAATAAGTTCACCAATAGAGAAAAGATCACTTTTGCTCTTTTAAAAGCATCATTGCCTGTGAAAAATTGGTGGGAAGTGTACAAAAAGAGGTTCAGTATAGATGACATTGGCCTTGAGATAGAACCTACATGGGATGATTTTTTGGAAATGGTGAAAGAAGAATACTATCCCATCGGAGCATATGATGATCTATACATACAGTGGCAACAACTTCGCCAATATAAAGACCAATCTATTCAAGATTACACAGACATTTTTCATTCTTTGTCTGTAAGATTGGGCATCCAAGAAAGTGAGAGACATAAGACTCTCAAATATTGTGGTGGACTATAATGGTACATATGGGGGGAAATAGAAATCTTCAATTTGGAAACCCTCGGTGAGGCATACAAATTCATAGTGAAGATTGAGTAGAAACATGGCATAAATAATACAAAGAGTCAACCCTCAAAATGGAAAAGTGACAAGGAAGGTAAAACATGAGGCCAAAATTAGAATTAGAAGGAGTTTTAGGATAAGAAACCCCAGAAGGGGAAGGCTAGAAAATGGTGTGATTACCACAAAATTAGAACTCACTCCAAAGAAGAATGTTGAGCCATCAAGTCATTGCTTTCTAAGTCACAATACTTGACATCTACTAATATACCTCATACATAACCCACAGTCAAAGAGGATGAAGAAGAAATTGAAGATGCTGAGCCCCACACCATTGTCACTTCATCATAGACCCATGAGGAAAGACTAGATGACAAAGAAAGATTGTTTCACTCTAAAGGTAAGCTGTTGCATTTCATTCTTGATAGTGGGAGTCAAAAGAATTTAATCTCTGCTAAAGTTGTGAAAATTCTAAATCTATCCATGAATCCTCATCTAAATCCCTACAGTATTCGATGGTTGAGCCCAGGGAGATACCTCTGTGTCACCCATTAGTGTCTTTTTTCATATGCAATAAAACTATTCCAAGATGAAGTCTTGTGTGATGTGGTCAATCTAGATGTTTGTGATGTACTTCTTGGCTAGCTCTTCATGTATGAGCGACATGTCATCTATGAATCACAAACCTAGAGAATCACCCTCACTCTTGAAACATGACACTATAGGGTACCAAAGGTACCACCTCCCACATCTGTCTCCCTGATCAGTGCCAAGTAATGCAAGAGATTGTGGAGAAGATAAATCAATTTGTTCTCATGGTGGTCAAACCACAAAAATCCAAGAAGGCTGATGTTGCAGTCCTGACTACATAATCAACACAATAATAAAATTAGATAGGATGAATCATAAGAGAATATGATGACTTATTCAAGTCGCCCACAGGAGTTCCACTACATTGCTAGGTAAAACATTCTATCAATTTGATCCTAGGATCACCTTTGCCTAACACTCCTGTGTATCACAAATCAGTTTTGGAGAATGATGAGATAAAAAGATAGATTCAAGAATTGATCTAAAAGGGTCACATCAGGCTAAGCTCTTGACCCTGTGGTAGTCCAATTATCTTGGCACTAAAGAAAGATGGAACATGGAGGCTTTGCATTGACTATCGAGTCTTGAATAAAATATCTGTGAAGAATCACTACTCTCTCCCTAGGATTGATGACCTACTAGACCAGCTCTATGGTGTGAATTTCTTCACCAAAATTGAACTCAAATCTAGTTATCACCAAATTTTCATCGATCCCATTGATGTCTGGAAGACTGCATTCAAATCTAAGGAGTGGCTCTTTGAATGGTTGGTTATGCCTTTTGGCTTAACTAACACACCTGAAACCTTCATGAGGATGATGGATGACATCCTATGACCTTTCACCAACTCATTAATGATTGTCTACTTAGATGACATACTCATATATAGCAGAACATGGGAAGAACATTTGCAACATGTTCGTAAGGTGCTTCAAACTCTTTAGGAGCAAAAGTTGTATGCAAATCTTGACAAATGCACATTCAAGATGAAAACAATTCAGTACCTTGGGTACATTGTGAATGAGGAAGGGGTCCATGTTGATCCAAAAAAGATTCAGGTTATTTGAGAATGGCCCACACTAAGGACCCTCACAGAGCTTCACAGCTTTTTGCGTCTTGAAAATTTTTACCACAAGTTTGTTCTTGGATTTTCACATGTTGCTTGGTCACTAACCCAAGTGACTAAAGGAGTAGCTAAAGATACATTTTAGTGGGGTGAAATACAACAAAGGGCATTTGAGAATTTTAATAATAGACTTTACTCAGCCCCTATTTTTGCCTTGCTAGATTTGCATCAACCTTTTGAGTTGATGATAGATGCATTTGAATATGCCATGGGAGTTGTCATCATGCAACATGGCCATCTTGTTCCATATCATAGTGAAACTTTCACTGATATAGTTATAAAATATATAACATATGATTAGGAGATCGATGCCATTGTGTAAGCCTACAAATAATGGAAACACTACATCTTGGGGAAAGAGACGATCATCCACACTAACCACAGACCATTGGAATTCATCCAAACATAGAGCAAACTATGAAATGAGAGGCACCAAAATTGGGCCACATATATTCAACAATTCCACCTAAAATCAAAAACAAAAAGGGGATCTCAAATATAGCTACAAATTGTCTGAGCCACCCACCAATTATGCAATCACAATAGTTTTTGACCTATGCGTACATGAGACTACCACTTGAGGTGCTTTTTATGAAGCAGATCCTACCTTTACTGATACATATCAAGTGATTCAAAAAGGTAAACATGTTTCTAATTTCTATTTACAATATAATGTCCTCTATCATATGGGGCACATCTATGTTCTAGTTTCAAAGTAATAAAATATGATATGGGAAGCACACTTCAGTAGGATAGCTGGACACTTTGGTATGGAAAAGACTTTGGTAGTTCTTTAAAAACACTTCTACTGGCCCCATATGTGAAAGGATGTGGAAAGATATCTCAAATATTGCACCCCATGTGCAATAGCCAAACCAACAAATAAGAAGCAAGGATTGTACATGCCATTGCCAGAACTAACTAGGCCTTGGGAATCTATCTCAATGGATTTTCTCTCAAGTTTTCCCACTTAAAAACATGGTAAGGACTCTATTTTTGTGGTAGTTGATCATTTTTTTAAAATGGCTATCATGATTTCTTGTAAATAAAATATATCTATTGAGGAAACTGCTCAACTATATTTTAGTCATGTATGGCTCCATTTTGGTTTCCCTAAGTCCATTATCTCAAATCAAGATAGCAGGTTCCTAAGCATCTTCTGGTCCACTCTATGGAAGATGATGGATACCAAGCTAGTGAAGTCCACAACCTTCCATCCATAGACTGATGGTCAGACAGAGGTGGTAAACCACTTGATTGTTCACATGATTTAGATGTATCACTCCAAATATCCATGCACATGGAATGAGGGACTTCTTTTCATATAACATGGATACAATCGGGTGTTGTATAGCTCGACCAAGCACAATCCATTCCAAGTATGTTTTGGGTTCTAACCCATGGCACCAATTGATATAGTTGTTTTATTTTTCACCATGGAATATACACCTCATGGAGAATCTAAGGTAGTAAAAGTAACAAATTTTATTAAACAAATGCAACACATCTAGAAACAAGTTCATGACATCTTGGAGAAGATGAATTAGAAGTATAAGCAATGCCATGACAAACATAAGATTGCAAACCATTTTGATGTGGGTGACAAGGTTTGGTTGCAAATCTAGAAGGAACAACTTGCAGGCCCGCACAAAAAGATTTGGCCTCTGCAATATGGTCCCTACACCAACACCAAAAAAGTTGGAGAAAATGCTTTTGAGTTGAACCTACTAGCCTACCTTGGTTTGCATCTAATATTCAATGTGGAGCTCTTCAAACCATATCATCCACCTCTATTAGACACTTCAGTTGTAGTAGAACAACTAGACATTGATAAGTTTGATCCATAGATTTATGCTTTAGTGGAAGAGGATTAGATTGTGGACACTTGGATGAAGACAATAAGAGGATGCTCTATTAATCTTTATTGAGTGGTCAAAAGGGGCCAACTTAGTCACCAAGGTGAGTGGCTCACAGAGAAACAAATCAAGACACAACTACCACACCTAATGAATAACATTGATGCAATGGAGACCATTGCTTTTCAAGGAGGGAGGACTGACTTGGGCAATAATTCAGGTGATAATTTGGGTGATAGTTTCACCCCAATTGATGATGGAACTTTTGGGAGCCATAACTTTTGCACTGTAGCTCCAATTGACTCATCGTTCAGACCATTGGAAATCTAAGAAGGAGGAGAACATTGTGAGATGGCATGAATATCTGCTTGATGAAATTTGACCCTTGAAACCCCAACATAAGTGCCCAAAATTTCAATTTGAGTAGTACAGTCTAAAAATAGTAATTCTTCAAATTTTGTATTGTTTTAGATCTTAGAAGTCAAACCACTTAATCTCCCTCAAGATTGGTGACCTTCCACATCCTTCCCATGCTTTAAAAATGTGTATAAATGAAGAGGTAACCTAAAATGTGAAGATAGACATCTCTTCCTAGAGATAAGCATACAATTGTATTGCGATCTTGAGTAATACTACATCTCTTCTCAGAGAATTCATTATTACTATGTTATTTCTATGTTATTGAAATATTTATCAATCAAAACTTCTGAGTTTTGGATCAAAAATGCATCTAAGAAATGAGTTTGTTGATGTTCTACCAATTTCTACACACTTTTTTGAATCAACCATGATCATATGATGAAGAAGTACTAGCAGAAATAGAAGTGGAGGTTTCAAAATTTTCCATCAGACCTAAGAATCCTAAACTAAGGCAGTTCATAGTTTTTAGACTAGCAGAGTCCATAGTTTCTAGACTGGCATAGTCCATAGTTTTTGCATTGGCAGAGTCCATAGATTCTGGGTATATGTCTCTATTCAATTCTTCCAAGTGTTTTTTTATTGTGATTATGGCTAAAGAGTAAATGTTGTTTAATGTGTTGTCTGATTCATCCACTTAAAATTCTTGTATGCAATTTGTTGATGGTTTTATAGGAGGATACAAGGAGATGCATTTAGATTTTAACCCATTAGAAATGGTCATCTCTCCTAACCTGCAATCAATCAATATTGCTACAGTAGCCAACCATGGTCTACCTAGGATTATAGGATATCCTAGATTCTTTGTTTTGGGTTGCAAGACCATGAAATCTACTAGATATTCCCAAGATTCTATTAACACTTGAACATTTTCTATAGTTCCCTCTGGTTTCATTATCGACTGGTCTGCCATTTGAAGAATGTTAGTTGTAGATTGCATTTTCATAAGAGATAATGCATGGAGAGTATCAGTTGTCATGAGATTGATTTTTTGCTCCCAAATCTACCAAGATGTTAGGAGTTTCTTTACCTCTGATTGTGACAGTGATCATTGGGCTTACCAGATCTGCATATTTTAGAACTTATAGTTTTCCTACTAATAAATTAGCAACTTTTACATCAAAATGAATGGTTCCAAGATATTTTACCTTCCTCTCAGGTGTCTTAATACAAAGGTTTTTGATAATCTTATTTAATTCAAGTATATCCCTAATAACTTGTAGAAGGGGTACCTCAATATTGATCTTTTGTAACTCATGGACCAAGTTTGAGTCTGGTTTGATATCAATTTCTATTAATCTTTTAAGAAAATAGACTATTGGTGTAGTAGTATTCCCTTGTTTACTTCAGAGCTCATTTTGATTTTAGCTTCTCCAGTGCTTAATTGAGATGATTATGTCTATTCATTTTCATCAAATATCTCAAAAATGAGTATTGGAGGTTTTTTTATAGTTTTTCCTGATCTCAAATGTATGTCTAAATACTTAATATCTCAACATTGATTGTTTCTTCCTATTCATTAACATAAATAGGTGCTATTTTTTTATTTTTCAGATTTGCTACTGGTTGTGTAGGCATTGAGGGCTAGTTAATTTAACCTTATTGCTAAATAAATAGGGGTGGCATAATGGTTTTTTGTTGAAGTGGTCTTCTTGGTTGGGTGAATTATAACTATGGGTTCCATTGTTAATTCCATTGTTGATATGGTTGTGGCATCCAATGTTGCTATGGTGCCCATTATTGTTATGGCTGTGGCATAATCCATGGAGGTGTTGTCATCCAATCTTGTCCTAACCATGCATTTTTAATTGATGGCATTTGGGTTGATTCCAAAATGGTGAAGGAATTGAAACATTCCATGATGGCGTCCATGGATTAGCTAGATTTCTTGCATTAAACTATCCTTGAGCCTAGTTTTATGGGGCAAAGTTTTGTCTCTAAATATAATTTACTTCTTCAGTGGACTAGACTTGTGTTTTCATTTGATTCTTTAAAATAGACAGAAGGGTGCAATATTTGGTATCATGATCTTTTGCATCACAAATCTCACGTGATGAAATATTGGTTCTATCTAGGGGGCAGTCTCTAAGGGCATGTTTATGTCTACACTTAGGACAGTAGATTGTTAAAGGCTCTATTACATTTGCCTTAGCTTGAAGGCCATCCAAAGTACTATTTAGTGTAACCAGAATATCTATTTTGAGATTAGCATATTCTTCCATTAATTTACCCACTTCATTTGATTTCCCTAAATTTCCTTTCTTAATTCTCGGTTTTGTTCGAGAGTAAGGTACAAAGCTCAAAATTTTGATCAAAATCCACCTTATTTATGTCTCCTCTGCCCATCAAATTTAAGGCATCTCTAGTGTCTTCATCCAATCCTTTCAAGAAAACCAATTTCGGAATGTCTTCAGTGAGTGCATAATTGCTTCTTTTATGAGTGAACATGAATCTATCCAAATAATCCTCTAAATATTCATCCTCATTTTGTTTTATTTTGAGGAAATCCTCTTTTCTTTCTCACACTCAGCAATAATCTTCGTATTTGTTCAAGAATTATGTTTCCATGTCATCCCATGTTCTAATAGAATTTCTAGGTAAACCCATGAAGCATCTCATAGCTGCATCTTTAAGTGTAGAGGGAAATAGTTTTAATTTATGACTATCAGTTATGTACTCCTAGGTTTGACATAGAACCTTAAACTCAAACAAAAATTGATTAGGATCTTCTATAGATCATCCCTAGAAATTTGGTAGATTAGCTAGTAAAATATTTTTAATAGGGGTTTAATCATTAGGATCTACATCAATAAGAGAGGATAAAGTCCTTCTTGGTTGTGTAAATTATTGATTTTGTTGGAGAGCCATTTCTTCTTCTGATGATATTTCAAAACTAGGATGATCTTCCCACTGAATGTTTGTGGTCTCAGTTATAGGCTGTTCCAAATTCTCAAAATTTTCTTCAGCTATGGATCTCTGAAATGCTTCATCTAAGTCTTTGGCAATCTTTAAATAATTTATTCCTATAAGAGATTGATCTTGAGGAATTTGTCCTATGAGGCTTACATGTGGTAATGGCCTGGTTCCTATCCCAATTTTAGAAGATTCTTGCAAATAGGTTTCACTTGTATCTTTAGGTTCACTACTCAGAGATATTAAAGGAGTGTGCACTTGTGTTCTTGATGGAAACATTGGAATAAATCATCCTTTAGAATCTCTAGGATGGTACATTAATTTATTGATTTTTTTGGGGATTTTTATGATTTTTTTTTAAAAAATTACTCTAGATCAATAATTATTACCTTACTAACACCTTATGATCCCCGACAATGGTGCCAAAAATGATGAGTATCGTCTAACTCCTCATTTAACCAATATTCAATTGGTGTCTTATAAACTAGGGCCAGTGTCCAAAGCTATTTGTAGTAAGGTATGGGATAGTAGATCTAGAAGTCTGCTTATGGGGGTGCTTGTTGATCCTATTCTAACTTTGACTAAACTACTTGATTCACGCTTTTGCTAAAAGAAATAAATCAAATCAATCTACTATTTTGCATGAAATAAAAAATCACACTCCTATTTTATGTTTTTAGGGAAAGTAAATTCACACTTATACTTAAAAAAAGAAATTTACTTCACAGTTCTGTTGTAAAAGAAAAGATACTTTGCGTAGAGAAGAAATGAAATAAGAAAATGCTCTTTTTAAACTATGAATTTGTTTTGATGTTTTTATAAATAAATACAAATAGTAAAAAGATTCTAACTAATAAAATAGAACATAAATACCATACACAGTTCCTAGTTATAAGGAGAGTGGGCCCTTGCTCCTCTCAGACTCAGGAATAAAGATTAATCAGTGCTGGAAACTTGAATTATTAATTCATAGAAATAAAATAATTACAATCTAATTAAAAACTATATGATTCTAAAATTTATAATTCTTGATTCTCTATTTTCTCTATATCTTCTCATAGTCAAAAGTATTACACTTTCTACTAATACAATCAACTCAAAATAGGATGCAAAAGAATAGGACTCCTGGTCGATCCCTTCATCCAAAGATAGGAGATTGGATTTCCAAGAGATCTAATTATTTATATGAAATAAATATTCTATCCTATAATAGTCCTGTTTATACTCATTTTTTCTATTTTACATTTAGAATAAAGAAGAAACTAAAGATAAATGGTCAGGGGTTTGTACGCACCTAGATTAAGTTGCGCACCGTTATCCAGACGATTGAAGGAGCTCCTCTTTCGCTATGGAGGAAGACACCCGTAAAGAGAATAAGACTGAATAGAAAAATGTTAGATTGATATGTGGTGGATTGCCAAGCAATTTCTCAGTCCTAGAAGTGCAAAGACTTCCTTGAGGGATGACAGTCCACTTATTGACAAAAAGATTGATGCTAGAAAAGAAATGGTGAAAGACTAAACAAAAGAAATAGAGGTAATGCGTACCTATATTCTAATGTCAGTCTGTCACAGTTGCCAACATCGGTAGTCCTACCGGCGTCGGTTGGTCAAGTTGTCGATGTCGGTTAGTCTACCGGCGTTGGTAGGGGTAGTGGTCGATGTCGGTTAGGGCAATGGCCTTGGACGGGTTTGTGGTTGGCAGAGGGGTCTGGAAAGAGTCTGGGTCTGTGCAGGGTTGCAGGGAGACAAATAAGGTCCACAAAAGGATAGAGGTAGATGATAGGTTGTCAAAAAGGGTCAAGATAAAAGGAAGGCTTTATAGCCTTTCCAAGAAGAAAGCCGAGTCTGGTTGAAGGTCGGGTCTGGTTGAAGGTCAGGTCTAGTAGTATTTAGAGATAGAAAATTGACTAAGTTATTCTAAATTACTGAAATGAAAGGGTAGAAGAAATACTTAGTTCTAGTGAGAAGAACCAATATGTCAAACACTTGTGCCTATTACGGCTGATGTCCAGGTCCTCGTGCAATGCTTCAGTCCAATCTAGAGTGACAGGTGTCAAGTCTCTATGGCCAAGGGAGCGTTAGTTGAATTTTGGTGCCTGTTGATGTCTCAAAGTCTAAGAGGAATAGAGAAAGAGAGCCAGATCCCAGTGAGAGAGAGTCCCAGAGTGATTTTTAGCATCTAAGAGAGAAGCTTCTAAGAGGAAGTCGATTCAAGATTCGTGATTAGCCATTTTGGAGGTTAGAACTTGATTTAAGTAAACCAACATTGGTGATCCCACCAGCATCAGCTAATAGTTGACCGACGTCAGTGGGTGGAGAATGAGTAAAAGGGCTAAGAATCCCATTCTCCATCTGCCAAGTGCATATGCCATTAGAGAACGGTCAATGAGTGAGGTTATTAAGCATGAGGGTTGGCTAGGTGGTTGGAATGGGTCTTAGGTAGTTATGATATGAAGGATTTAGTCATAGGGTGAGTCATGGGGTAGGAAATAGTCTTAGGGGTGAGGTGTCCATGGCGAGGTGTCCACGGTGATGTGTCAGGTTGAGGTCATAATTTAAAATAAGTTGTTTATTTTAAATTAATAAGATGTGGGTTAAGACCAAGGGGGGTCGACACAATTTAGGTGTCTACATTTTCCCCTTTTTGTCTTGTTAGTTATTCTGGATGAACTACAAGACAAAAATAGGAGTAGATGCCCCAAGTATGAGATAAGGTGTAGGTTGCCCCAAATATGAGATGAGGTATTCCCCCTCAAAGCAAGAGTCAAGGGAAGGTAACCTAATATCAGGTGCCGATTTGATAGGTAGTGGATGGATATGGTTAAGTTGGAGTGTGAATGCTGTAATAACTAAGATTGCACGTATACCACTTCACGTGATAGGTAGGTCAAATTGTCGTGGTCAAGGTCGAGGAGTGCTAAGATTGAAGTAACCAGGCCCCAACATTTAGTTTTAGTTGATTGGGTTAAACAATCAAAGCTGTAGCTCCAATGGTCATCATGTTCTAAGTATCTCGAGCTTGGGCAGTGCTCCTGGAAAACATGAAAATGTCACAAGTAGTGGGGATCAACTAGAGCACGATCCAATACTTGTGAGGGTCAAAAATATGAGGTGCACACAATTTTGCTATATATTCGTGAGGTAGCATACATGCAATCAAAAAAAATAAGGCAGAGTTGTCTCAAAAGTGGTCGTGGTCTAAGGAGATCGGCGTAATCTCCATGGTCGTTGGTCGAGTTGGGTTTTGAGATATAAGTGATCTCAAGAGTTGTGTGTTGTGGTCAGGGAGATGTATGTGATCTCCAGTGTGCCCCATGAGAAGTCAAAGGTGACTTTTATAGTGTCAGGGCTAGTTGTTTAATCGTGGTTTTGGATGAGGTGTTTGGTCATGGTTAAAGGTGATATGGTTGGTCCATTAAGTAGATGGACGAATGGATAGCCATTGTCTTTAGGGAGACGAATGGGAAAATGGCCGAGCTAACCTCAGAAGACTGAGTGCTACCTACATAGCCCCTGTTGTAAGGGGCATCAGACCAATGTAGTTCAAAAAAAGGGTCCAAGTGGTCGATAGTTGGTCAGGTTAGAGATGCCAGCATTTCCCATATGTGTCATGGTTCATGCTTGAAATGATAAGTGGATATGATGATGTTACAGCCTTTTCCATATTATGTGATGGTGTATTTTGTAACATTGGTAATGTGGTTTTTCATCCCTAGTAATTTTCCATATTGGTGATGGTGTATGCTAAAAATGAATTGTAGATGATGTTATAGCCTTTTCCATATTGTGTGATGGTGTATTCTATAACATTGGTTGTGTGTGGTCGATAGTTTTTATGTGTATTGTTTTCCATAGAAACTAGTGTGAATGGGCTAAGTCATGTTAGTGGTCTGAAAAAGGTTTGGTTTGGTTTGGTTGGATGTGACCAAGATGTATAAGAAGTGAAAAGCACGTTTCTCTTTCATTGACAAGGACTATAATGATAGCATTTATAAGTTTTTTGGAAACAAAAGCCTCATTCATGCATTACGTCATGGACCACAGGTTTATGTTAGAGAAGTAGTCGAATCACTTGACGTTAAGTAAGCTTGAAATCCCTTGAGTATGTTGGGGTGATAGGCATGATTGTGTGAGATGTAAGGAAAGCGTAACCCTTTTTAACAGGGATAGCTTTGCCCCTTTTATAGGTGACCCTGAGAATGACTATAGACAAGTCCATGACTTAATAATTTGTCAGTCATCTTTTTTTTTTTTTGGGACTGATCAATGCGGGAAGTCCACTTAAAGATATTGTTGTGTTTTATGGTCATGTTGTGTTGTGTATGTAGCAAAACTTGGTCATAGCCATCCTTTGAGGGAGTGGTATATATTGTGCTTGTTGTATGTTTGGATATCTATGAATAGTTATCCTTTAAGGGAGTAGTCTATTTTATTAAAACAATGATGCAGCTATCCTTCGAGGGAGCAGTCTACATTTATAATTTATGACCTTGGAATAGGCATCCTAATTTTATGTCATTTATTTTTGACTGGAATTTTGGTCATGGACTTGACTATAGAATTTTAATGGTTCCCTTTTATTAGGACAAGGCACTAATGCAAAAAGGGTTAACTAATGTTTATTGGGAAAATGGGTTGATAGGAATAGGAATGATGATGACGGGGGTTGCTCAAGGGACGAGCTCAAGTTAAATGTCAAGTGAATGATTACTTGACTAATAGTAAAATGGTCAAAGATGTAAGGCATAAAGGGGCTCAAGTTTTGACTAGCCTTCGAAATAAGACAGACGATAATTCCCTAATCCATGCTTGTGTGTTGATGTAAAGGTTCGAATCAATTAGGAGCAAACTTGCCCCATTTGATTCATTCCAAATTAGTCACATGTTGGTCATTGTTGTAGGTAGGTTTTGGTCGATGTTGGTTGTGAAGTTGGTTAGTATGATATTGGTTAGTATGTTGTTGGCATTTGGTACAATGCTAAACATATTTGTTGTAGTCTTGGTTAATAGTGGGCCAATAATAGCCCAGGCAAAGGATGCACTTGGCAACCGAGTTACCACTGAAATGTCCCCCACAAATCCTTTCATGGACTTGTTTGATGACATGGGAAGTCTTAGTGGTTGTTAGGCATTAGATAAAGAGGCCGTCTTGACCTCATTTGTAGAGATGTCCCCCCAGCATGGTGTAGCGAGCAGTGCTTTTGATAGAAGCCTGATGTCTATTGCTAGAGAGATTGGGAGGGATGATAGAATATGTCAAGTAGTCCACAAGTTGCTTATACCAAACGTCATGTGGACTAGAGAGGTTAGGAAGAATTTCCCCTAGTGATGATGGTCGGGACATGTCCAAGATAGAAATCTTGGGTTGTGTTGATTGAGAGGTCTTGACAAATAATGGATCTGTCAAAGGTGTAGAAGTCTGGTATTTTCCTTTATTCTTCACAGCTTGGGGCCTAGTGGACACATCAATTGTGTTGATTTTGAATAAAGGAGTGGATGGTGGTAAAGGGACCATAGTATTGTATGGTGATCTCAATTTAGGTGAAGAGGTTTGGGAGGCGTGGGATGGTGTCAAATTTTTGTCAAAAGAGTTGTCAGAAGAAGCCTTAATGTGAAGGGTGTCCTTTTTCAAGTGTCGACGAATGACAACCTTAAGGGCATCGAAATGCTCAGTATCATGTCTAGATGTACAATGATACCAGCAAATTTGTGTGTCATCGAACCAAGATGGTTTTTATTTGAGAGGTTGATATGGTTTAATAGACAGAAGAGTGATGCTAGATGACTGTAACAATTGGCATAACATCGAAGCATAGGACCCCCTTAATGGCTTTGTGCTTTTTGTTGCAGTAGGGGTTGACAACTTCTTTTTAGGAGTTGTTTGGGGAGTTGGTCATATCATCTTTTTTGTGGGTGGTGTGGTCACACGTGTAGATGACACTTTGTTGTTGAGAGGTGTTGGATGTTTTGGAGGAGGTGTTTGTGTTAGGTTGAGAGAGTAATGGAGGCAATTTGCCTCTGTGAGATGTTGGAGTTAGGAACACTCCTTTTAAGGTGGATGGGTGTGGGCCCAAAATAGAGGGCAATGATGATGGTGGGGGAGGAGTTCTTTGATGTGGTTTAGTAGCCTTCTTTAGTTTAGTGCGATGACTACTATTGGGTGAGGCGAGGTTCAAGTCTACCTTCACTTGTGGGTGAGTGAGGTTTGAGAGGCATGGGATGGTTATGGCTTCTGTGTGTGGTCGAATAGCGGGGAAAGTGTGATCCCCTAATGATGATAAGAAGGATGAGGGTGAGGCAGCCGGCGTTGGTGCCATCAAATCATCCTCCAATATGGGAGAGGTCAAAGTAGACTCTCCCACGTGTGAAAGGGGGTTGGATAGAGGAAAAATAGGAGAAGAAGGCTCTTCTACCTATGGTGGACAAATAGGAGAAGAGAGTTCTTCTACCTGTGGTGGACAAATAGGAGAAGAGATTTCTTCTACCTGTGGTGGACAAATAGGAGAAGAAGGCTCTTCTACCTATGGTGGACAAATAGGAGAAGAAGGCTCTTCTACCTATGGTGGACAAATAGGAGAAGAAGGCCCTTCTACCCATGGCAGAAAAATAGGAGAAGAATGTTCTCTTACCTGTGGTGGACAAATAGGTTGATTAACCTCTTCAAACTATGGAAGAGGTTGGTTAGAAACTATGTTGACTGTGCGTATATTATGCTCTTGAAGGTCATCGACTAAGGTCTAAATGTTATGTTGATTGGGGTGCTGGTTAGGGAATGGTTGTCTAAATACATCCATGTTTTGGTTAGCCGATGCATTTGGGTTATCCAAAACTAGATTCCCCTTGTCCAGCATGTCTTGAATGATGTTCTTGAAGGTTTAGCAGTTGTCTGTGTCATGACCTTTGACACAGTGGTAGTGACAGAAGTCATTCTCCCTATACCATGTAGGGATGGCTTTTGAGGGGTCAAATTAAGGTGGTCAAATTTGAGGGAGATTGAGGACTCCCTGCTTGACAAGTTTATCCAACATGAAAGCATATGACTCTCCTAGTGGAGTGTATTAACGTTGTATGTATCATTGTTGGAATTTTTTTGTGATGTATTTTGATGTTGAAGGTTGAGACTGGTTAGTTGTGGTTGAAGATGATGGTCTAAGGACCACAGCATTTACTGCTCCTTTAGACTTAGAGTGGGAAGAAGAAGGTTTGGATGAAGAAGGGTCATTGGATTTTGCGTTACTATGCAATTTGACCTTATTTTCTTCTACTGCATAGAGTTCAAGCTTTCTGGCCATGGTGAAAGCTTTGTCAAATGTGCAGAATGTTTGAACCCACAAATTAGATGAGATGTGCTTGGCACATGCTCATGAAAAGAGCTCAATGAGCTCTAGCTGAGGTAAAGAAAAGGAGAGTTGGTTAATCAAACCTCTCCAAAGGGCAACGAAGTTAGTTATTGATTCATCATCGAATTGTTTAATAGAGTAGAGGTCTATAATGGAGACCTTCTTGGTGATGTTAATTGAAAAGTGGTCAAGGAATAATTGAGTGAGTTGAGTGAAAGAAAAGAGAGAATGACTGGTAATGGAGCTATACCAATCAAGGGCGGTTCCATAAAGTGACATGGGAAATGTGCATAGTAATAACGCATCATCGTGGGCTATAAGGTAACAAGCATGTCTAAACACTCGTAGATGTTTCTGTGGGTCCTCTTTACTCTAAAAGTGAGTAAATTTTAGGAGCTCCCACTGGCTAAGATATGGTCGGATAGGCACTGAAGGGTGAATGGGTTCGTTGCATATTTGTTTGTATGAAAGAACATTGCTTGAACCAAAAATGGATGTCTCAAGGTTAGACATCTTATCCATCAGCATCCTGATTAGATCTACTAATGGATTGGTAGGTGGATCACCCCTCAGGTTGTAAGGTACCTGGAAGGAATTAGGAGGGGTATATTATGTACTAGGTTGTGTTTGTATAGGCGTAACATATTGGTAGTTCATCATAGGGACTAATGTTGAGGTCAAGGGGGCTTGTGCCATGAAGCTAGAGGGCACAACTTGACTAGGTGCTACCAAAGGTGATTGAATATTGGCGACAC
The DNA here is from genome assembly GCA_037957365.1 of Torreya grandis. Taxonomy (NCBI): domain Eukaryota; kingdom Viridiplantae; phylum Streptophyta; class Pinopsida; order Cupressales; family Taxaceae; genus Torreya; species Torreya grandis. Next base: position 4,240,114 of record JARHVA010000853.1, on the reverse strand, counting down.
TGGTTAAAGGGTAGGTGGTCACTCTTGTATTTGTGTGTGCAAGAGTGTGTGGGCTAGAGACAACCAAGTTCTAAAAAGGTGTCAAACTTGATTGAATTGTCTATGGTTGAGGGGGTATGAAAACCCCGGTGGAGGTAGGTCCAAAAATGGAAGTGGAGGCCCAATTATGGACATTGGTCATGGTCAAATTTGGTCGAGGTAATAGCCTAAGTGATTATGGGTTGGGTAGCAGAGGCTGTTGTGACTATTTCCACTTCAACCAAAGAAGTTGGCATCCCGTAAATGGGATTACCTGAAGGGTCTCGCGTTTGGCTTCTCGCAAGATAGTGTTGAAGAGCCTTGATGTTATGATCAAGGAGTCTCTCAAAGTTTTGATCCCCTTTAGGAACAATTGGATGTTGGTCGGGGGTAGGCTAGACAAGAGTATGTTCAATGTTTGAAGTATGCTCCATTTGGGGACTTGATATGAAAGGCGAAGGCGGAAGTGGTTTTTGCCTCGCATGGTCAATAAAGGATTTGGTTTGACTACATGTCAAATCCATCCAAGGTGAAAGGTGTCTAGGTTCTAGAAACTATATATTTCAGTTTTAGAAAACTAGAAGGGGTGTTTTACAGCAAGAAAGTTGGGTTTTAAGCTTGCTGTTTTGGAAAAAGTTTGTTGACAGTGACCAACGTCAGTTGAAAAACTGATGTAGGTGAAGAAAGGTTGCCAACATCGGTTGAAAAACTGATGCCGATGAGTAAAAGTTGTCGATGTCGGTTGAAAAATTGATGTCGGTGTCTGTGTGTTTCCAGAAACTCAAAAAAATGAAAGTTTTTGGAAGAAAAAGAAAGCTCTGAGTTGTTTAATAACTCAGAATAATGCATCCTTACCAGTTCAAAAAAAAATAGATAAAAATATAAAATGAGATGAAAGGCAAGCAACCTCTAAATGTTAAATTCCTAAGAATAATTTTTAGAGTCATGGTGGCTTATGCCTTAGAATAATATGTTTGGAAGTGGGCTTTTTAGAACGGGTCCTAAAAGAGGCAGTCTAAGGTTGGTTTCAAGTTAGTTTTGGTGCTCAAAAGTCTATATTAGGTTTCGTACGTGGCTTGGTGCAAGGGGCTTGCTCCCCTCACTTCATGAGCCCAGAGCCAAGCTGGGTCACTTAGCCAGTATATACTTCACCTAGAGTTTATACTCTGCCAGAGAACAGAGTGGGTCCTCCTCTTGGTTGTGAAGTCCAAGTAGGATCACCAGGAAGGGTAAGGCATTTGCTAGGTGGTGAAATCCTAGTTGGGCCTTGTCTCAGGTATGTTTAGATGTTTGATTTGTGAATGTGGTCTAGTCATGTAACATAAGTGCACTATGATTTATTCATAATGTGGTTAAATTACTAGATGAGCTAAATATGCATTCAAGCAGGAGTGAAATGCATTTAATATTTAACCCAAATTGAAATGTTTGTTCAGATGTAGACAAGTGGGAAAAGGTTTAAGAGCATGAATTTCACTACTCTAAGATGCAGAAAGAAATGACAAGAAGAAAAAGAAAAGTTTCTTTTTAACTTGTGCTTATGATGTCTTTTCGAAAGAAAAATAAAGAAGAAGGATGCAAGGAGATAAAATTTCCCTAATGTAGCTATATGAATGATTGCCTTTTCAGAAGAAAAAAGAAATGAACCCAAGGAAAACTCTAGGGTCCCACCAGGCGTGCCAGAATGTTTCTACTCATTTTTTCTATTTTACATTTAGAAGAAAGAAGAAACCAAAGATAAATGGTCAGGAGTTTGTACGTACCCAGATTAAGTTGTGCACTATTATCCAGAGGATTGAAGGAGATCCTCTTTAGCTATGGAGGAAGACACCTGTAAAGAGAATAAGACTGAATAGAAAAATGTTAGATTGATATATGGTGGACTGCCAAGCGATTGTTCGGTCCTAGAAGTGCAAAGACTTCCTTGAGGGATGACAATCCACTTATTGACAAAAAAATTGATGCTAGAAAATAAATGGTGAAAGACTAAACAAAATAAATAGAGGTAATGCATACCTATATTCTGTTTTCAGTCTGTCACAGTCGCCGACGTCGGTAGTCCTACCGGCGTCAGTTGGTCAAGTTGCCAACATCGGTTAGTCTGTCGGCGTCGGTAGGGGTAGTGGTCAATGTCGGTCAGGGCAATGGCCTTGGATGGGTTTGTGGTCAACAGAGGGGTCTGGAAAGAGTTTGGGTCTGTGCAGGGTTGCAAGGAGACAAATAAGGTCTACAGAAGGATAGAGGTAGATGATAGGTTGTCAAAAAGGGTCAAGATAAAAGGAAGGCTTTATAGCCTTTCTAGGAAGAAAGTCGGGTCTGGTTGAAGGTCGGGTCTAGTAGTATTTAGAGATAGCAAATTGACTAAGTTATTCTAAATTACTAAAATGAAAGGGTGGAAGAAATACTTAGCTCTAGTGAGAAGAAGAACCAAGATGTCGAACATTTGTGCCTATTACGGCTGACGTCCAGGTCCCCGTGCAATGCTTCAGTCCAATCTAGAGCAACTGGTGTCAAGTATCTATGGCCAAGGGAGCATTAGTTGAAGTATAATGCCTATTAATGTGTTAGAGTCTGAGAGGAATAGAGAAAGAGAGGCAAATCCCAGTGAGAGAGAGTCCCAGAGTGATTTTTAGTGTCTAAGAGAGAAGCGTCTAAGAGGAAGTCAATTCGAGATTCATGATTAGCCATTTTGGAGGTTAGAACTTAGTTTAAGTAAACTGACATTGGCGATCCCATCAATGTCAGCCGATAGTTGACCAACATCGGCAGGTGGAGAATGAGTAAAAGGGCTAAGAAGCCCATTCTCCATCCGCCAAGTGCATATGCCATTAGAGAATGGTCAATGGGTGAGGTTATTAAGCACGAGGGTTGGTTAGGTAGTTGGAATGGGTCTTAGGTAGTTATGATATGAAGTATTTAGTCATAGGGTGAGTCATGGGGTAGGAAATAATCTCAAGGGTGAGGTGTCTAAGGTGAGGTGTCCATAGTGATGTGTTAGGTTGAGGTCATAATTTAAAATAAGTTGTTTATTTTAAATTAATAAGATGTGGGTTAGGACCAAGGGGGGTCGACACAATTTAGGTGTCTACAAGTCCTAAAATCTGATTACATACATATTTATCAAAATCAAGTCCTTCAAAATAGCAAGTGGTTATTTTCCTTATTTGATCCCAACTGGAATGGTTCTTTATTATCCTATCTAATCTCTAGCTTCCCATTGTCCTTAAAGAATTCTTGATATTGACCCTATGGAGTCTATAGAAATGAACCTGTGGGGTCCATAGAAATAAGCCTATAAATTCCATAGAAATAAGCCTACAGAGTCTATAGAAACAAGCCTACAGAGTCCGTAGAAACAAGCCTGCAGAGTCTGTAGAAACAAGCCTGTAGAGTCTATAGAAAAAAGCTTGTGGAGTCCATAGTTCTGCTAGATGGAGATCAAAATGGAATGCTTACTATACATCACCTGTGTCTTCTTCCTGAGCATTCTTCACACAAAATATCACTAAAACATGCTATGTATTAGACATTAATGATAAAGTAAAGATTTATTCTTTGGTTTAATATAAACAAGACAAATATCTATTTTCCATGTAATAGCTATCTAAGAATCTAAGATTTGTATAAGATAATATCCTTCAAGAGATGATTTTAAGGAAATAACATGTCAATAATGAGCTATATTTTGAGCTCATCAAATCATTCACACCCTGATTATGTAGAATTCAATGATAATGCATCTGAGAATGAGTAATTTAACCAAGAACAATATTAGGTCCACACTGAGGGTTAAGACACACTACAAGGATGAGGTATTACAGGGCTTCAAAGATAGAATTTGGTAATGGAACAATGATCATACATAGATTTTATAGGACATATTATAAATCAATAATAATAATAATGACCAATCTTTAACCCCTCTAGTTAATGATGTTGTTACATCTTCAATGGGACCCAATCAACCAATTCATATAGCACAACCCACGATTGTTATTCAACCATTAGTGATAGCTACACCACCTATGGATAGTTATTCTAAAATATATGTACAATACCTTATACAAGAGGTTCTTTATATATAATCTAAGGTGTTACATATTAACTAGGGAGCAATTAACCCATCACATGTCTTGGATTCCAACATTTTCTTGCATACACCCTTAACACATCACATTGTAGAAAATACATTGCCATCCAATTTTGTGTCAACCAAGCTCAAATTATATTATGGAAAGGGTGACCTATAACATCACCTAAGAGCCTTTCATATAGCATGCTTGGACTATGTGTCCAACAATTGGCTTCTTATAAATTTATTTCCACACATTCACAAGGATTATGCCCTACAATGCTTTTATGATTTTCCAAACCAATCTATTATGACATTCAATCCTTTGTACAACATGTTCCTATCACTCTTCTCAATCTAAATCAGTGATAAGATATCCTACACACAAGTGGCATAATTAAATAAAATGTCAAATGATCCCATAGCCAATTATGTCTTACGATACAAGAAAATATTATCAAAATTGACTATCCCCATGGCAGATAAATAACTTCAAGGTATATTTAAATAGATTATATTACTATCACTGCATGAAGTAATATTATTCTAGAAGTTTCCCACATTTATAGATATGTTTTACACAGTTAAAGAAAGAGAGGTTAATCTCTTAGCAATGGGAAAACTCAAATCCATAAATGGATAAGATTCAACTATTAAGATTATGAAAAAACCTCCATACAAGGTGAGGGCCAAAGTGATCAAAATTCCATAGTCAACATATATTTAGAGCCTATTCCTAGATTGGTTTTATCATCTCCTCAATGTAGAGTCTTCACTAATTTACTAGTCACTAGCATGAGTTCTACAATAAATATTGGAATTTAATGTCATATCTCTCCCTCCCATTAAAGAGGTTGATACAACATGTCCTCTTTGAAAGGTTTATGATTCAAATGCATTCTTTGAATATCACATGGCACTAGGCCACACCACAAATAGATGCATTAGCCTAAAATAAAAGATACAAGAACTCATCAAGGCCAACATTATTGATGTGAGCACACCTATAGAGTCACCAAAAAAA
>JARHVA010000853.1:3742500-4230000 GCA_037957365.1 Torreya grandis | reverse complement strand
AGTACTCACAATGAAGCTAATCTAAGGTGAATTGATAAAAAGGATAAAAAATAAGATTAAGGTATAAGAGAGTGGTGTTTTTTATCTTTGTTTCATACATTATGACAAAGTTCAAGTTTCATTTGAACATGCATTTAACCAATGTATGACATGAAGTATCATAAGCTCAAATCCTATCACATATTAGGTAAACATCTAAGGCTATTATGAAATAGTGCAAATAAAGACCAATTTCACTTTAAAGATTCACCTATGTAAGCAAAAAACATTAACACATATGCAATAAAGGAAAAAAAAGAAAAATAAACCTTAGAACTTTCAACTAATCTAACATTAGCACAAATTAGCAACTCTTCACTAAAACATGCACATCTAAAATTCACAAGGACCATTCAAATCTGAGAATAAGACCAAACAAATGAGACAGAAACCATGTTATAAATTCACATAATAAAATTTGGATGAACTTCATATAACTCCTTACTTTGTATTAATTTACTCAAAAGTTACAAAATAGTTTTTGGCTAAAAAAACTCTCTCTTTTTACAATGGGCAATACCTCTTTATATAGACCCTTTCATGAGGTATGCTAGTTAGTCATGTCAAACATTAAGGATAACTATCCTTTTACAATATTTTGAGAACTTTTTATACATTATAAAATGAATAACCTATAGGCAATGTGCTTTAATAATTGAACATACCTTTACAAAAATAATATTATATTTTAAAAAATATACAATGTCTCTATACAATAGAATATCCTAAGTTAACTGGGTTGACTTTGGGACCCTTCTATTGATGTAGTCCTCTACCTTCCCTACAAGATCTTCATTCTATAATGTTATTTATTGATCAGCTAGAGATCAAAGATTAGGTTACATGAATAATTCCTTTTCTTGATCTTTTAGGTCCTTGAGATCCCTCTCAGCCCTTTCCAAAGCTTGTTTGATGTTCCTAGCATCTCCTATCTTTTCCTTTGATGATAAAAGTAGGACCATGATCTTCTTGTTATCAAAACTTGTTTTTTCTTGTCTTTTAATGCTCACTTATTTCATGAATTGAGTATTTATATGCTTGAACTCTTCATCAGTGATAAGGCCTAGTGGACTAAGGGTGGTGGGCTCTTTGATTAAGTTATCCAAAATGTGTAATATTTTATCTTCCTAATATTTTTTATCCTTATACATGTCTTCCATCTACTTGGACTAGTTATTTAGGGCCTTGATCTTTTAAATTAATATATCCATAACCATATTCAGGTGGGCTAGGCTGACTATTTTGAATCCAAGGATTTGATGTTTAGTCAAGAACTTGATCAAATCCTTCACTTGGTATCTTGAATCCTACTATTGGATAACTTGGCCTATATCCATAGTAATTTGTTTAATTATTGCATCCTACCTAATCTTAATTGACTTTAAATAATTGAACAAATCAGCCATGGTGTCCTCAAATTATCTGAATCTATCTTCTTGGATTGATAAGATGGCTTGTTCTTTTAAATTCTTGTTCTTTTGAAAGATGCCCTTGATAATGGTTTACAATTAATCTGATTGAGCTTGAGCCATTTCTAGAACATTTTATTCAAATATTGAGTCCTTTCCAGGCTTTTGTCTTCTAACTGGGGTCAATCAAACAAAAGGTTTGACCTTTTGAAAATTGAAATCCTCTCCACCAACCATGGTCCTTTTCTCAGTTACTCTCTACAAACTAGAAATGGTTGGGTCAAATTTGAAACCTACTAAAGATTATGTCAACTTTGGATTTGGGGTCTCCATCTACATTCCACTTGACTCTCTTAAAGTATCCATCCCCTTTTCCTCCTCCTTCTACAAGGAAACTATCCATGGCTTGACTTCTTTATGGATTGGGATATTAATGGCCTTCATCATAGCCCATGGATGTTGTGCACTTGGTACCTTTTGTAATTTACCATTAATTGGGTGAATATTTTATCACCAGCTACACTGACAGTAAAATGGGTATATCAACCATAGCATAAGGAGATTTATACAGCATATTGTGTAGGTTTACCACATCAAAATGGGATAAATCTCTCCTTTCACCAAGGAAAGGTTCCCTATAATATATATATATATATATATATATATATATATATATATATATATATATATATATATATATATATATATGCTAAAAATACACATAGGGGTGAAATCATACCATCCATCTCTCTTTTTTTAGAGATGATGTTCATATATCAAAGGAGAAATCTTGGGTAATTACTGAAGGTACTTCTCTTCTTTTAGAAGTAATATTTAGTCAACATCCAGATTCCTTCCTGGTAGTAATTGTAACCACAAGAAACCCATGAAAGCACAAAGTCTTTCATTGCTTCCCTCACTAAAATAAGGTGTAGTAACATAGCATAATGAAGTGTAGCACAAAGTCTCCACCTCAACTACAAAAGAGTGAAATATTACTAAGGATAATGGGAGCACAAAGTCTTCTCAAGATCCTTTACACTGAAAAAGAAAATACGCACTAAAGATAAATATGGTAGAACAAAGTCTTCCCACAGTTGGCTTCAGGACACCTTCTAAATTACTTTCACTAATTATACTTATTTGATTAAATGGACAAGATGGTATTCAAGAAATAGACATAAGAACAATCTCCTAAACAACACAAGCTATTTCAACACAAAGTCTAAAAGGTCACTTGCTTTTTCATTCAAATAACAAAATATGATTAACAATCTAAGCTCAAAGTCTCAAGAATGCCTTTCAATTTGGGTAGAGTTTTACTTCTATAACAGAGAGATCTCCCTTGCATAAAATAAGAGATTACAATATATAGCACTCCCTAAAATACTTGGGTACTTTATTTCATAAAATAGCCTATGCTACATTGAATGCCTTCACTACATTTGAAATTTTGTGAAGGGGCCATGCTAGAATAGGGTATCAGCCTTAAATTTGGCATGTTAATTATTTTCAAATGTACCCTCAAAAGTATGGGCTGCCTAGTCCTCTTTAATATATTTTCTTAGCTATCCATTCACTTTTACTCGATGAAGAAAAATAGGCCACGCCTTGGATTGCTTGCGTTCTCTGATGTCCACTTGGTGGACTGTTTCACCTACTAGAAATAACTCTCTTACAGATATTTCTAAATTTCATATAGAATTTTCTCTCTTCTTTGGCATGTTTTGTCCTTCGTTGGTGGTCTGAGCTCTCAGTCTATCTTCTCACTTTTGACTTGCTCTTTTGGCTCCTTTGGCTAGTCGCTGAGTTTATTCTTAGGGTCCATGCCATATTTAAAAATCAATGAATATTTCATTACCCTAAATTTGACATCCACAAGGATGTCATTGGTCACTTGAACCACTTTTAACCTTGAACCTTTGAACCTTTAGAGTGCATCAGTTCAATGGTTTAATAGTTCAGGTGATTCAATTAGCGTGTCGATTCAATCGGCTCTTTGGTTCAATGTTTTGTGAAGGGTCATGTTTGCTCTCTTTTTCTTCTTTGGTTGAACCCTTCTTTTGAACCATTTGGTTGAACCATTTTTTGGAATCTTCCACTTCCTTCATTCAATCAAAGATTTCATTCAGATTTTGAATTCTTTAAACCTTTGAACCTTGAACCATTTCGGTTTAAAGTTCAATGGTTCATTATCTTTCTTTGAATCCTTTCATTTTCTAAGTCCTTTAAACTTATTAAACTCATTGAACCTTTGAAATCTTTTTGGTTCAAGTTTCAATGGTTCAATAGTTCAATCTTCACTTTTTAAAGCCTTCTTTTCTTTAAGTCTGTTGTTAAGTCATTGAATCTTTGAAGCGATTGAACTTCTTTAAACTCTTGAAGTGCTTAACTCTTTTTAAACCTTTGAATTCATTGACCCTTTAAACCTTGTAGAAGCGGGGTTCAATGGTTCAATAGTTCATTCTATTTGTTTGAAGCCCACTGATAAGTCTTTTGATTGAACCTCAGTGTTGAACCCACCTTGTATCTTTTAGGAAATGCCTAAATGTTTAGAATTTGTTTCTTTGTGAAAGCCTGTTGGTTGAACTTGTTAAACCTGCTGAACTTGTGAGTTCCTTAGCTAAAAATGCTTGAATAATTGAAGAACTTGGCTGCTTAGAACATTTTTTTGAAAAAGAAGAGATCATTTTGGCTTGTAGGACCAAAATAGTTGATATGTTGTCCACAAAAACTAATGATAGATTTTGAGAACAACAGCTGGCTCCAATTGAGGAAATTCCATCAATTGTAAAAATAATTAAAGGGAGTAGAATCTAGACTCTTCAGTGCCTTCATGTATTCCATTGGGCTATAGAGTCATGCCACCCAAAAATAAAAATGCCAAAAAATAAAATGAATAATGTAAAACAAACTAAAGACTATACATATGTATAAGCTGATCTTATCTGATACTTTAAGAATTAAAGTGCTTCAGATGTTGCCCACTGTGAGGTAGTGAAAATGGTGTTTTATCTTGATATATCAGCAAGAAACCATTTTTTCCCTAGAAACGATGATTGGCAAATGGACCTCTCCACTAGGAATCAAATTTTTTGTGCATTCCTTTTGGTTCTCTCCTCTTGCCCCACAGTAAGACTTGATTTCCAATCTAAAAATCATGAATCCTTGTTCTCTTATAGAAGAGTTTATTTTACTAATTTTGACATGCAATAGTATGGCCCATTACCATAATTTATTGTTCTTTTATTTTAGTTAGGCTCATAATTTCATGGTTAGCATCAAAATCCTACCAATGGTTGGCATTATCAGGTACACTTGGTCAAAAGACCAGTTTGATATTGTAATTGTGCTCTTCAAAGTCTTTGTGAGGAACCATGAGGGTTGTAGAGATAGCCAGTGAATATGCATAATTATGAAGCTCTCTAAGCACTACAGAAATATTAAAAGCATTAAAACTTTCAAGGTAATCCCATACCTAATTGAGATAATGTCATAATCTTTCATTCTTAGTTTGATACAGGTTCCTCACCTGGAAAACCACCAGCTCAGCATCTCCTTTGGCATGGAGTTTAACACCTTTGTCTTGAGCTACCTTCAACCTGAGTAATAGAGAATCATACTCAGTAGTGTTGGTGTTGTTGAACTACAACTTGTATGAAGAAGGAAAAATATCTTCTTGGGGAGATATTAGAATAATCCCAGCTCCAGCACCAGTAGAAGAATAGCTACCATCAAATTCTAGAATCCAGACATTATCAAAAACTAATCTTTTTTTAGATTCCACCTGGTCAGGGAGGGAGGATTCTTTTGCATCTAAACTCTGATCTACCAATTCTCCTACTGTCCTATCTAAATTTTTTTGATTGTCACCTATAGGACTTTCATTAGATGAAATAGGAACATCCTCTATAGACAAGAAAAATTTACCCATTCCTGAAGACTCAAACAAAATTTGAGCTTTAGGTGCTGATGTTTAGGTGACAATATACTTTGCCTCCTTCTCAGGAAGCAACCTTTGCATGATGCCCTTGATATGGATCCTCACCTCAAATAGGTCCATGCTCAATACTCCACCAACATCCTTGTAGAAATTTCATCCAAGTAGAATGTCATAGGAGGTTGGAACATTGGCCACCAGGACTATCATTTTAATTCTTTTTTCTAGAAAGGCTGCAAATGCAAAGTGGGCATCTTTGATTTGACCCAAAAAAGGCACTTATTTATTTTCCATGGAGAAACATCCCCCAAAGTTCTTGGTCAGTGTGAGACTGAGAGAGTCCACTACCTTAATAGGTATGACATTGTCTGAAGCTCTAGAATCAATGATGTAGTTGCTCAGCTTGTGACCATTTATCAATAGGGAAACATAGAAAGGCTCTATTTTCCTAGGGGTAATAGGAGGAGTAATGACATGACTGTTTGGGGAGGACATGTTCCTTTTGGGATTATGAGTTACCTTTTTAACATCTTGTCCTATAGAGACAATGTTATTCTTCACACATTCAACCAACCTATCTAACTGCTCAGGGTTGGCTTGTAAATATTCAAACCTAGTCATTTGAATTTTGGTCTTCTTAACATGGTCAATTATGTCAAATGACTGAAAAAAATTGAGAATAGAGGAAAGAAGTCCATCCTTCTAGTTTTTTGGGGGTGTAAGATTGGTCTACAAATTTGAAGTAGAAGGTGAAGGAATACTTAAGGTACTTACTTTTTTACTGCTCACCAGGTCCTTTGATTGAAAAGCCAAAGAAGTCCCTTGTTTATCAATTAAAATTGTTGGTTGAGACCCTTCCCATATTTTTCCTTTATCAGCTTGTTGAGTTGACTTGTTCTAGGACCTGGTAAATACTACATATCATCCATCAAATACTTCACCTTTACTTCTGAGTTCATCCTAGCAATTCAAAAAACCAATGTTAGAGTCACTAGCTGATTCTTATTGGTCTTCTACAAAGAGATCAGTGCCATCTTCTTGGTTCAACTCAGGTTGGAAAGAGAAATTAGATTTAGTTTTGAGGTATCCAACTTCTAAGTTGGTTGGAGCTACTTCAATGGCAAGCTTCCCTTGTGGGGGAGGAAGATGATTTGGCTGCCCTTGATTCATGGCAGCATTAACTTGGTATGACTGATTGGGAAAAGTCCTCCTTGGTATATCTTAGTATGAAGGAGGAGTAGACATCCCTTATACCATTTTCTTTCTGAGAGCTAGCAACTCATTTTCTAGCTTTTACACCATAGGATCAGTGGTGCCTGTAGAAGAAAACTCAGCAAATGAAGAAGGTTTACTTCATGTTAGGATCTTTTCTTATCTTTCCTACCAATATAAGGTCATATTCAAACTCAATGGAAAAATCTTGAGCTGCAACAAGGTCTATGTGGCTAGCCCACCTCAATAAGAAACTCAATTTGGGAAGTTGAGATTTTATGAAGAAGCATTTGAGATTTTCTGGTGTCAGCTGAGTAATTATAGGAATCCTATTCCTTAGCGTATCAAATTTGGCTATGAAGTCCCTCATAGGTTCATGAGGCTCCTTCTTCATCTATGTGAGCTGAGCCAATAGGGCATATGCATCTTCTATAGGCTTAAACCTGACTTCAAATTTGGCCTTGATGGTGTTCCAGTCAGTCACAGTATGGGCCTGCAGATGATAAAACTAGTCTGTAGTAGCACCTTGTAATATTTTTACAAATAGCCTGACTACTACGTCCTCATAATCCACACCTATCACACCACTGGCTATGCTGAAGGATGCGATATGTTCATCAAGATGAACTCTCCCATCACCAAAGAACTTGGGGAAATTCTTCCTTGAACTACGAGGCAATTTATGTAGAGGTGGAGTTAGATTTAGGGGACCAAAGGCATTACCCCAAGGGTCTTGAGCCACCATTATATGACTATAAAAAGGGGGGATAATAAATTTGGGTGGATTATGTATAGGCAAAGCTCTATTAGTAGAGGGAAAATAAGATTTTCCTTGTATTGGTGACGTAATTTTGGTAGGAGGAAGACTCCTAATTCATTGGAGGTGAGGTTATGGAGGAAACAGATCAAAATTGCTCTGCTGCACCAACTAATATATAGGGTCAACAATGCCTTGAGCTTTCTAACTTCTTATATAGCATGGGGATGCCATATTTTAAAGTAAAAATTGAAAATAATTGGCACTACTTTAGCTTGAAGCTTGAGACTTTAAACTACACATTCTTTCTAGTTGGCGTGGAGCTGCCAGAGAAGACAAAAAGAAATGAAACGTTTAGTCCCCAGCGTCTCTGGTTTCACAGCTCAGAGTATATAATGGAAATGGATAAGGCTATAATGATAATGGCTAAGACATATGAGATTCTTTAATTTGAAGCTTGAGGCTTCAAACTATGCAAAACTATTGTATCACTAGCAGAGTCACCAAAAATTGTTGGGTAAATATTTTGTCACCAGCCACACTGACAACAAAATGGGTATATCAACCATAGTAGAAGGAGATTTATATAGAATAGCATGTATATTTACCACATCAAAATGGGATAAATCTCTCCTCTCATCAAGGAGAGGTTCTATATAATTTATAGTGTGTGTGTGTGTGTGTGTGTGTGTGTGTGTGTGTGTGTGTGTGTGTGTGTGTGTGTGTGTGTGTGTGTGTGTGTGTATATATGCTGAAAATACACACAGGGATGAAATCATACCATCCATCTCTCTTTTTTTAGAGATGATGTTCATATATCAAAGGAGAAATCCTAGGTAATTATTGAAGGTACTTCTCTTTTTTCAAAAGTAATATTTAGTCAACAGCGAAATTCCTTCCTGGTAGTAATTGTAACCATGAGAAACCCATGAAAGCACAAAGTCTTTTGTTGCTTCCCTCACTAACATAGGGCATAGTAACATAGTAGAATGAATTGTAGCACAAATTTTCCACCTCAACTACAAAAGAGTGAAATATTACGAAGGATAATGGGAGCATAAAGTCTTCCCAAGATCCTTTACACTGAAAAAGAAAACACACACCAAAGATAACTGTGGCAGCACAAAGTCTTCCCACAGTTGGCTTCAAGACACCTTCCAAATTACTTTCACTAATTATACTTATTTGATTAAATGGACAAGATGGTATTCAATAAATAGACATAATAACAATCTCTTAAACAACACAATCTATTTTAGCACAAAGTCTAAAAGGTCACTTGCTTTCTCATTCAAATAAAAAAATATGATTAATATTCTGAGCTCAAAGTCTTAGGAATGCCTTTCAATTTGGGTAGAGTTTTGCTTCTATAACAGAGAGATCTCCCTTGCATAAAATAAGAGATTACAATATATAGTACTCCTTGAAAGACTTGGGTGTTTTATTTCATAAAATAGCCCATGTTGCATTGAATGGCTTGACTGCATTTGAAATTCTATGAAGGGGCCATGCTGGAATAGGGTATCAACCTTAACTTTGGCATGTTAATTATTTTCAAATGTCCCCTCCAAATTATGGTCCACCTTGTCCTCTTCAAGATATTTTTACAGCTGTCTATTCACTTTTACTCGATGAATAAAAATAGGCCACACCTTTGAGTGCTTATGCTCTCTAATGTCCACCTAGTGGACTGTTTCACCTACTAGATATAAATATCCTATAGATATTTCTAAATTTCCTATAGCATTTTCTCTCTTCCTTACCATTTTTATTCCTTCCTTAGTGATCTGAGCTCTTAGGCTATTTTCTCACTTTTAGCTGGCTCTTTTGGCTCCTTCTTTGACTAGTCACTGAGTTTGTTCTTACGGTCCGCACCATATTTGAAAATCAATGGATATTTTATTACCCTAAATTTGATGTCTATGGGGATGTCATTGGTCACTTGAACCACTTTTAACCTTGAACCTTTGAACCTTTGGAGTGCATCAATTTAATGGTTCAACAGTTTGGGCGGTTTAATTAGCTTGTCAATTTAATCGGCTCTTTGGTTCAATGTTTTGTGAAGGGTCGTGTTTTCTCTCTTTTTATTATTCAGTTGAACCCTTCTTTTGAACTATTTGGTTGAACCATTTTCTATAATATTCCACTTCCTTCATTCACTCGAAGCTTTCATTCTAATTTTCAACTCTTTGAACCTTTGAACCTTGAACCATTTCAGTTCAAAGTTCAACGGTTCATTCTCTTTCTTTGAATCCTTTCATTTTCTAGGTCCTTCAAACTTATTAAACTCGTTGAACCTTTGAACCTTTAAACTCTTTTTGGTTCAAGGTTCAATGGTTCAATAGTTCAATCTTCACTTTTCAAAGCCTTCTTTTCTTTAATTCCACCATTAAGTCATTGAACCTTTGAAGTGATTGAACTTCTTTGAACTCTTGAAGCGCTTAACTCTTTTTCAACCTTTGAACTCATTAAACCTTTGAACCTTGCAGAAGTGGGGTTTAATGGTTCAATGGTTCATTACATTTTTTTGAAGCCCACTGATAAGTCTTTTGGTTGAACCTCAGTGTTGAACTAGCCTTGTATCTTTTAGGAAACACCTAAGTGTTCAAAAAAAAATTCTTTGTGAAAACCCGCTGGTTGAACCTATTGAACCTACAAGTTCCTTAGCTAAAAATTCTTGAATAATTGAATAACTTGGCTGCTCGAAACATTTTTGTTTGAAAAAGGAAGAGATCATTTTGGCATGTAGGATCAAAATAGTTGATATGTTGTCCACAAAAACAAGTGACAAATTTTTGGAATAACACCATAGATGAACCATTCAGGAATAGTTGGACCCTGAATCAAGTTTTCTTCACTAAAGAGGTTAATTTCCCTAAAGGATGAGTGAAAGTCACCTTGGTCTTCTTTACCTTCACTGGAACAATGACTAATTTATCTTTTATTTTAGGGGTGTATATATGAACTAGATCTAACAATTCCTTCCCTTCTCTTCCTTTGTCTCCTCCATTCCTTCATCCTTAGACTCATAATCTAATGACAACATTTTAAGGGAATATTCAATGGTCTCATCAGGGTCCAATGCTACTATGTGAACCTACTCCACTGGAGATCCTTGTTCCTCTACTTGGGTTGAAGAGGTTATAATTTCATCAAGACTTATTTCTTCTATCCTTTACTCAATTTATGGCTCAAGTATAAACTCTAAGTATAATTGGGCTGGTGGAGGTCTTAAGGTATACCACTCATCAAATGGTACTACCTTGGCCCAATTTTAATTTATCATCTACTCCCTTTTGCTCCTCTTGCATTTTAGATTCAACATTGTTGTTGTGCCTTTCAATCTAATGGTGACCTCAAAGAATGAAGAGTATTTTGTGTAAATGGGGTCAAGAGGACTAGGCTAGTGATCATAAGGGATATTAATTCCTTTAGCTTTCAAATGTTCTTTAACTCTTCCATGTGGATCCCATTGCCTTAACTCATCAATTTAGATATTGAAATAAGTATTATGTTTAGAAGCATCCTCAATGTTTTCTCATAATACAAACATAGTTGTACCAATGGTTATGGGGAGGATATGAAGTAGTCCCTTCCTCTTGGTCTTGCAAATACCATCTATTCTATTACATAGTTTATAATCTACCTCCTACTCTGCTAGTTTGATGGGCACATGGATAGGTAGTTTGAGTGGGGTGCATTGTGTTCCTGCAATCCTATTGATTGTATAATCAGTGTATAAATAGATATCCCCCATAGCCTCATTTAAATTTTTGATGAAGGGGTTGACTCTTGACATTGGATTCCTAGTTATGGCCTCAGTTGGAGCTAGATAAACATAGTCACAAATGAAGTGGATGTGGTCCTTGTACTTAAAGATATGTAACTTGGAGTAAGACTTTGAGATAGTTTATACCATATTAGGTGACCATTATCTAAGGTTGGGGATCTTTGTTGTGGCAAGGAGGGCATCTAAAATATATGAAATCATATAGAATTGAGCCCTACTCCTCTTCTTTATTTTAAAGAACTATCTACTCAAACAAGTGTTGATTACTTCACCAAGAGAAGGGGTAACTTGCTTCTCAACCATGAAATAAACTAGAGAGTCACAAATTTTATCTACATAAGTGGTGACTGAATTTCCACATAATCTATTCATCATTGACATGATCATTCTTATTCTAGGTTTGAATTAACCAATGGGGATGTTATTGCTAAAGTTAGAAAATACTTAGTTTCCATAATAAAGCCATAGGGAAAGAATGTTTTTCAAATTATAATCCTTGGCCCAATTGTTGATTTTGGTTTGGCCTACTTGGGGCTTAAGTAGCCTGTAATAGTTTTCAAATGTTGTAAGAGATATGTAAGTAATTTTCATAAAACTACCCTCATGAATAATCATGCCCTTGTCTATTTTTACATCTTTAAAAATAGGTGAGAGAATGTCTATACAATGCAATACCTTGGGTTTTTCTATAACATAATGGAGACTTATCATTTGAATGGAAACTATGTCACAGTAGAGCCTCCTTGTAAACATGTTCTTCTCCTCTTCTCTTATGATGGGATACTAGTTTTCAATGCTCCAAAACAAGCTTGACCAATTATTTTACCTTGTATTTAGAGCTATGGCACCAAACTATATTTCCTTGAAAATATTCCCTTCTGCATCTATAGTAAAATAAAGTTCCACATCCTCCCTTGAAATAAATTTTTGATCTACCATGGCTGTGAATTTCCTTACGTGTTTACTAATGGTCTGTAATTCAATTTTGGATCAAATTATCCTTGCACAAATGATAATCCAATCTTCCTTGGCTTGATTTTAATGACCACAGGGTTAAATTATGGTTCTTGTACTTGCTAAGGCTTTCTTGAAGGTTTTTATAGTGATTTAATGGTATCATCTATTTGAACTTATGCAAGCTTCATCACTTAGAACTCAATTAGATTATGTATTTATACTTTTACATTTATTAGGTCTACAAAATCTTCAACTCAACATATTATACTTGCATGGATTTTATATGGAATCACCATGGTATACTACTCATTAATATTTAAAATATAACCATTTATTTTTTTTGAACACGTGTCAATATTTTATTGGTTCTAGACCCTTTGAAAATTTTGGCTCTCCTCACACCATTGGATCTAATTACATAGATCAACATGGTTTGTTGATATTTATCTAATAAATCAAATTTCATTGGTTGTCTATTACATTCTCCATGGTTATGACATGTGTCATTTCCACATTCATCTTGGTCTCTATTGAAATGTCAATGTCGATCTCACACCATTAGATCATCTTTATTCATATGAATGCACTTTGTTGATATTGATTGATTGGATCATGTCTCCTACTCCAAAAACCATTGATAAAAATGTGTATGCTCATCCACATACCATTTAACTTTTAAAGATGCTTGAGCTTTAATTTATGGCTTGCAGTTGTGCTACATGTTGTCTCCACATTTGTTCTTAGGGATTTTGAATTTTCAACCTTCATCATGGGCCATTGGATCTTTATTGGCCAGATCAATGTGCTCCATTAGATCTCAATCTGAGAATACAAAAATTATTGGTTACTCAATGATTTTTTACTAAATTTGTGACACCTATCACCTTCTTGCTTCTTTCAGGGTCTTTGAAATGTCAACATTAATATTTCACTATTAGATCATCTTTGGCCGATCAATCATGCTCCATTGGATCATCTTTTATTGTATACTATTAGATCTTTGGCAAGGTTCCTATGATTGTGACACTTATCACCCTCTCACTTGTTTTGAGGCTCCATTTAAATCTTGACTAACACATACCATTAGATCAATCTTGCTCGAGCAAATGCATATTGTTGATCCTGCAATCAATAAAAATATTAAGTTAGGTTAAAGAAATATAAAGAACATAGGTTAAATATTTTAGATTAAGGTTTTATTCATGTTGATAAATATGATAAAACCTTAGGATAAAATTTTTAGGCTAAGTTGGAACATAAGAAAGGGGACCATGTGGTTAATTATACCATGCCAATAATAAAGAGCTAAGGGGGATCATGGCATAAAGAGACTAAGCATAAGATTTTTAGACTAATTTTTGGTCATGTTGAAAAACATGACTAAGACTCAGGATAAAAATTAAACTAAGTCCATGGCATAAGTAATTGTTCCCTCATAAATTGTTTCCATGCAAATTTGAATTTAATTCAAAAGGGACATAGGTTAACACATTAAGACTAGGGTTTTAATAGGATTTGCATGTAGACTCAATTAATCTTTAATAAACCAAAGGATATTAAAGGATAAATTTATCATTAAAACACAAAACCCTAAGTATATTCATTCCCAAATGAGATTCCATGGAACCTATAATGCAAAAGCACATGCAACAATTATTATCAACATTAGAAGGGAAAAAACATTGATCATCTAATAAATTTGTTAATTAATCCAAATGAGAACCATGTGTGGATGATCTTTAAATAAAGATAATGTGAAAACATGTTAATGGTAATTTGATCAAGTGATTTTCAACTTTAAGGTAGAAATTTTCACAATTTAACATAAGGGTCCCCATTTTTTATAAATGAGGGTATGTTGACCTCAACAAATGGTGACTTGTAGGGGGAACACAATAATATGTTAGAATTTAGAGTCTCTAGTTTAGATTAATAATTAGGTTACTTACTCCACTTGAGTAGGGACCATTATTTAGATCAATTCATGGTTAGAACAAGTCTTGTACATGAAGAATCAGGATCAAACATTAAGACATAGCCATGTTGTGTGTGTGCTTTAATTCCACTTACAGATTGACATAGGACTTAAAGAACATCTTCTAGATTCATGACCTTGATCATTAACATTTAATTATAACATATTTAGATGTTAATTAAGAATCATGCTTTAGCTTTAGGAAGGCTTGGGCGTTTCTCTACTGCTAGCTAGGCATCCATAGCCCCAACAGAGATACTTTTGTATCCACTCAAGGCCTTGATCCACTACTAGCTAGGTGTTCATAGCCTCAGTGGAGATTACTAGAATCACCTCTACTTATAAATCCTTTTGGTTCTTATAATAAGTTCTCATTTTTGTAATTTTAGATATTTTGACTTTCTATAAAATATTTGCAACTAGATTAGCTATGTCTTGGGATTTGGTCAAATGTTTGATATTCAGATAATCATCTTTGGCTATAAGCATTGTCCTAGGTAATTAATGTTTTTTAAAGTAAAAACATGACTTTGTCCTAATAATTCAATATTTTACCCTATATTTTAAATCCTTATTAGAATGAAACTTAGATCAAAACAAGGCTTAAAATATCAAGGAACAATTAACCTATTTATTAGTCCTTGCCAGTTTCTCTAAACTATAACATCATGCTCACATTTCAACAATCCATGATCAACCAATGTTGAGGGTCCATACTTGCATTCTTAAATTGTGAGTTTTCTTGAGCAATCATATGAATCTTGAGTTAAGGGATATTTAGAACAAACTTATTAAAAGTAAGGAACAAACCAGAGAAAATAAAACACATCAAACAAGAAAAACAAATAAATAGAAAGCAAAGGAGCCAAGTGAATAAATATATATAAACACTATGTACAAACAAGGGATAATAAAAAAGGAGACAAGAAATAAACTAAATTAAATCCTAACTACACTAACTCTATCTAGTCTTACAATTCACTCCATGAATACTTTAGGTGGAAGAGTAGATAAATAGTGCTTGAGGTATTGCCCATTGGTTGGCAATGTAAACTCTGCTCCTTGTAAGTCTTTTGGTTTGAAGGTGTTATCTCCCAGGGTCTCAATAATTTGATATGGGCCAATCAACAAAGGTGTGAACTTTGGATGCTTTCCTTTTAGTTATGAGGATTTATCTCAAAGAAAGACCAAGTCTACTTACTTAAACACATTTATCATTGAAAATTTGTCAAACCACCTCTTAACTATGGTCTCATGTTTATTGAAATTGACAAAAGCTTCATGTCTTGCATCTTCTATTTGTATGATGTCAAGTAGACTTGAATATGTAAACTCCTGATCTTCTCCTTCCATGTACTTTTGCATGAACCTATATGTTTTAATCTCAAGGGAAATGGGGAATATAGGTTCTTGACCATATAACAGCAAGAATGGTGATGGCTTAAGATATTGCTTCACTTTAACTATATTTTCCCAAAGAAGATACTTGAGTATCTTATGCCATGTTCTTGGTTTATCAACTGTAAACTTCTTTATGGATTTCATCAAGTTCTTATTTATTGATTTAGATACTTGATTGACTTGGGGGTAATGGTGAACTTGAGAATAATTTTTTATCATATGCCCACTTAGTCATTTGAATGAACACAAAAATAGATCCAATATCACATACTAGATATACTAGCATGTTAAACCTTATGCATATGTTTTCTTCTAGAAATTTGATCACTTCTTCAACCCTACACTACTTGGTTGTCACTACTTCATTCAATCTTGTGCATTAGTCAGTAGTAGTTAGAACATACTTGTGACCATATGATGAATTAGGGTTTATGACCCCCACAAAGTCTAGTCACCATTGAGCAAAGGGTTTATCAATCATTACTGGATTTAATGACATGACTACCTTTGTCTCTTTTATGTTCAATATTTGCTAAGAATGGCATTATCTCACATGTCTGGATCATCCTTGAAGATATTAGGCTAGTAGTAACTTACCTTAAATATTTTATGGGTTGTGGTCCTTCTAGATGAATGTCCACTTCCAATCTTTTCATGGAAAGTGCTCAAGATCTTAGCTACTTCTTTGAAAATGCAGCTTACATAAATTCCTTCAAAGTTATTTATGTATAATATCCAATATTTGATTAGGAAATGGGTTGAATTGAGCCTTAAATCTCTCTTTTGCTCTCTACTTAACCCTATAAGATAATAACCACTGATTATAAAATGAACAATGGGATCATACCAATCATTAGATTGAAAGCTTTGTTGATCAACCTACATATTACTCAATTTAGGATTAGTATTAAAAATTAACTAAATTAAACCTTGGAATCTTAAAAACTTGGAAATATTCATTTCTAGATCATATTCATGAAGGAAAGACATCCACTTACCTCTCCTTTCTCCATGTTCACATTGACTCAACATTAGCTTAGTGGTAGGGTTTGGCAGAATTGTATGTACCTTATTTCTAAGGATATAGTCTCTATATTTATTCACTACCTCAAATAAATAAAATACTTGTTTTTCAATCAAATAATAGTTTAACTCATAATTATTAAGGTTGTTACTCATGAAAGCAATATGGTGATCACACTTATCTATCTTCTAAGCAAGAATATCAACTATTGTGTTATTAGAGGAAAAGGAATAAAGATAGAAATCTTTAGTGAAATATGGACTTATCAGTACATGAACTTGTCTAATTTCCTCTATGATGTCTTTGAATATTTCTTTGTCTCCTCATTCCATGTGATCTTGACATATTTCTTTAACCTATCATTCAATGGCTTCATAATCTCTACAAAACTAGAAATGAATTTTTTCACAAAGTTGATTTTACCAAAGAAAGACTTTAGTTCATTCCTATTGTTAGGGGGTTTTATATTTGATATTGAATTTATCCTATCTATGACTATAGATATACCCTCCTTAGTTATGATATGTCCTAATAATTTTCCCGTAGTTACATAAAAAAGGTTCTTCTTGGGATTGAGGGAGATTCCATACCTTCTACATCTTTCAAATACTTGTCGTAAGAACTTAATTTGGTCTTCCCTATTTTTTGAACATAAAGTCAGGTCATCCATGTAAATGATAATTCACTTACCTATCAGCCCATAGAATGCATGATCCATTTTTATTTGAAAGGTTTCACCTGCATTGATTAATCCAAAGGGAATTCTTTTGTAAGCAAAAGTGCCCTATGTAGTAGTAAATATAGTCTTCATCATGTCTTCCTTATTGACTAGTACTTGATTATACCCTAAAAATCCATCAATAAAGGACATCCTAGCAGAACTAGAAATAATTTGGATTACTTGGTCAAGAGAAAGCAGGGGTAATTACCCTTTTTAGATGCTCTATGCAAACTTTAAAAGTCAATGCATAATCTGATTTCACTATTTCTATTCCTGATTAGTACTAAGTTAGCTACCTAAGTGGAGAGTATAATGGGAAATACTATTTTATCATCTATTAACTTCTTGATCTCTTTGTATATCATTGGTTTAAATATAGGGTTAACTAGTCTTTATTTCTACCTAAAAGGTTTACAGGTTTCTCTTAGAGGTATGGTGTGGGTTATGACCTTAGGATCAAAGATCTTCAAGTCATTACAGGACCATACTATTACATATCTATAATTGGTTAGTAAATCCTTAGATCTCTTGGTTTTAATGCATATGCAAGATGTACCAATGTTCACTAGCCAAGGTTGACCTTGGGAACCTAGGTCAATTGCATTGTAGTCCTTCCCATCCACTTTTATAATCTTGGTAGTCTTACCTAGTCTATCTGAATCAAACAATCTTTCTAATGCTATCATTCCTTTTGGGATCTTATTTTCATTCATCTGAATGACCTTGTCATCAAGATTTCTTTCAACTTTATCATCATCAAGGGTGTTTTCATTGACCTCATCAATGATGTGAACCACAAATACTCTTGAATTAGTCATGAATTCTATGATCTATTGATCATAGCTAAATACTTGAAAGTGGTTAAAATTATCTATAAATGAGGGGCATGGGACTAATTCAATGGTAAGTCTTTGTAACTTAGAACTTTGGCTAGGCATAAGGTTGGTTGTAGCTTAGGAAAGTTCATCAGTAGCCCTATTTTATTCCCTAGGGATTAAAATAATGTTTAAAGCATCAAAACATTTAATTAAATCCCACACTCTAAATTTATGTTTCTTAAGATAGGATAACTTGCATTGATATTTACTTTTGAAATGATTGAATACTAGTTTTAAATCACCAAAAACTAGTAGTTCCTTGACCTTATGTTTGATTTCAAATTGTAATCCAAGAATAAGTAATCCATACTCTGTAAGATTTTTAGTGCATGGGAATTGTAGTTTGTAAGAAGCATTTTATTCCTTCCTAATGGGATTAATTAACACCACCCCTACTCCAGACCCTAATATACATATAGCACCATCAAAATACAAATTTCATAATCTAAGCATAGCATGAGATATTTTAGAGTTACATACCTTTGGTGTGTCAGGAGTGTAAACACCCATATCTAAGTTAGCCATGTTGACCCTCTCATTGGTTGCATTGTACTAGATGATCATATGCTTCATATTAGGCTCCCTCTCTATCCTAATTTGATTGGGGACTCCTTTCCAGGGTAACCACATATGTGAATAATTAGTTGACATGTAACCATTTAAGGCTCTTGTCCAATCTCTACTTAGTAGCATTCCATAGGCATCAGGTGCATCTACTATTTGGATGTCAATGAACTTTTGGATCCTTGGTTTAAAAACAATTTTCATGTGAAAATTTAACAATTCACCAATTACTTTGATTCTATATTTATCTAATTGAGTTAAAACTCTATCAAATTTTATTGGATTCAAACCAAGTTGTTCACAAATACCCTTAGGCATAATATTTGTAGATGCACTAGATTCTAAAAAACAATTATGCAAATTCTTACCAAAGATCCTGACTATAAGCAGGAATGGTGAAACTTCTACCTCACTTTTGTGTATGGTAACATTAGCATGTGTAGTATTTTGAGACTTACCAAGATTTTTAGACAAAGACTCTAAAAATAAATCCCTTTGTTCTATAATTTGAGTCAAATAATGTAAATTAATGTTAGCTTTGATCCTTTTCATGTCCTCCACTATATTGTATCTAGTCCTATTGGAAGAATTAGAAGTATCAGCATTGGGTTTAGAGGTACTTCCCTTAGGATTCTTTGGATTGTTATTTGATATAGTATCAGGAGGAGTGTAAAAATTATTTGGTGGAGTTGAGATAGTCAAAGGTTATTTCATCTCCTTGTTCTTTAAAGGATAGGTATTCTTCAAATATTATTAAAAATCATGGATCTCTTCAAGAATATCTTCAGGCTTATTCTCTTCTTGGAATGAAAACTCAAATGTTTCACCATGAGAGTTGAATCAAAATATTTAGATGACATTGAATAACTTGAGGTACCTACAGCATTGTATTTATTACGTATAACTACAAAATTATCCTATTCTTGAAAATTTTCAAAAGCATCATAAAATTCTAGATAATATAATTCACCATGATTTGAAGTATAGTGAACTCTACAATAATCAAGCCAAGCTACATCACTAAGATTTATGTCAGGTATATTCTTATTATCAATTAACTCATTGTTATGGATATTGATGTTATTATTAAGGAATATGTTTAAAGGCCTATTGAACCTTTAGAAAGAGAAATTCTTGTTAGAGCCTTCTCGAGTATTACCAACTTTATTTTACAACTAGAGAAAGTCAGTGCTTAGATTTTGAACCCATTTTTTAAGATAGATTTATTCTCATTATTGGGTGATTTAGAATTATGAACTTGAGTATTTATACTAGATACAGGCATCAAATCTCTCTAGTCTTATGGATGAGATCCACTAGCATCCTTGTTCAAGAATCCTAGGTTTTGACCAAGATGCGCATGATTCAACAGCAATTGGTTGAGAAATGGAAGCTAATTTAAGTCAAGCATATTTTGATTGGCATTGGGAATGACATTTAGAATAGGGAAATTTGGATTAATGTTGGGGATATTGTATTCCATTTGGCCTTGTGGTTGTATTTGGTCATTAATGATCACAAATTCAGTGTAAGCTAAGGCTAATTTATTAATGACTTGAGTAAATCATTTGAGAAACATAGAAGTCATGGGATATAGGTCATATTTTTAAATCTCTAAGGCTAAATCCTCATTAGGTCTTTAAAGAGCTATGGTTTTCCTAAAAAAATTTATAGAATCTATCATTAAAGGCTCGTATGGACTCATTTAAGTCTCTTTTGACTATGGTAAACTGTTGGTACAAAACACATGGACTAATGATTTTGAAAAATTGGTCTATGAAGTAATTATTAAAATTATTCTAGCTAGCTATATAGTTTTTAGGAAGGTTTAGGAACAATTCATATACAATGTATTTTAAAGTAAATGGAAATAATATGCATGCTACATCTTCATGAATAACATTCAATAGTCTTAAATTAGCTTTAAAATTTTTAATGTATTATTTAGTAGTTACAACACCATTAGGACTAAAAGTAGGAAAATACTTTTTACGGTTATGAGGAAGGTCATGTACCACACCTGGCACATTTATTAAAGAATCACCTAGCCAAGCCATACCTTGATAGGGATTGAACACAGAAGCAATGTAAATTGGTGAAGTTGGTTTAAAATTTGAAAGTCTATTCTTACATTTATCTTACGTATATCTCCAATGAACTTCTAATGAAAGAAAAGGAACCAAGGTTTCAAGCTATCTTTAACATAGTTACTCATGGATCTTCAAATAACATCTATCTTTGTCTAAATAAAAATAAAGACTAGTTTAAAACCATCAATATTAATTATCTTTACACAAATATGCTAAAAGAAACATAAATGTGCTAATAATATATCAATATTTGAATAAATTGACAAACATTATAAAATATGTTGAAAATTTACAAATTTCTAACTAAGGCCCTCCTTCTAGAGCTAGTGGAACGCATGTCCTATTGATGCCTCAAAGTGTATCACAAGTGGTTCTCAGTGTTTAAGAAACACTACTCATTTCTAAATTTAGGGAATCTAAATCATGAGTTGTAGGTTATGATAATCCTATTATCTTTGGTGGAATAAAGGTAAAACAAGTAGAATGTTTCACAAATTTATATTAGTTAGTGGTTGGGAGTCACCATGGCTTAATAGTTGATCTTTGATTTTTAAGATGATATGTGTTATTTAAATTGAATTATGCTCAAAACCTAAGTCTAAAGCTAAACTAATATGAGTATTCATAATGAAGCTAATCTAAGGTGAATTGATAAAAATGAGCAAAATGAAGGGCAAGGCAAAAGAGAAAGGTGTTCCTTATCTCTATTTCAAACACTATGACAAATTTCAAGTTTCATCTGAGTATGAATTTAACCAACATATGACATGAATTAGCATAAGCTCAAATCCTATCACACATTAGGCAAACATCTAAGGATAGTATGAAATTGTGAAAATAAAGACCAAGTTCACTTTGAATATTCACCCCTACAAGCAAATAACATTAGCGCATATGAAAGAAAGGTAAATAAAGTGAAGTAAACATTATAACTTTCAAATAATCTAGTATTAACACAAATTGGTAAATTTTCACTAAAAGATGCACAATCAGATTTTACAAGGACCATTCAAATCTAAGAATAAGACTAAATAAATGAGAAAGAAACCATGATAGAAATTTATGCAAGTAAATGTGGACAGACTTGATAGAACTCCTTGCTTTATATTAATTTATTCAAAAGTTATAAAATAGTTTTTGGCTCAAAAAACTCTCTCTTTTTACAATGGGTAATACCTCTTTATATATAACCTTTCATGAGGTATGTCAGTTAGTCAAGTCAAATATTAAGGACAATTATCCTTTTACAATATTTTGAGAACCTTTTAGACATTCTAAAATGACTAACCTATAGGTAATGTGCTTTAATAATTGTACATACCTTTACAAAAATAATATTCTATTTTCAAAAATATTCAATGTCTCTATATAATAGAATATCGTAAGTCAACTAGATTGACTTTGGGACCCTTGTGTTAATGTAATCTTCTACCTTTTCTGCAAGATCTTTATTCTATAATGTTATTCATGGATCATCTGGAGATCAATGATAGGTCTCATGATTAATTCCTTTTCTTGATCTTTTAGGTCTTAAAAATCCCTCTCAGCCATTTCCAAATCTTGTCTGATCCTCCTAGCATCTCCTATCTTTTACTCTAATGATAAAAGTATGTCCATGATCTTCTTGTTATTAGCCCTTATTTTCCCTTATCCTTGATTACTCACTTCTTGCATGAATAGATTATTTTCTTTTTTAAAATCCTCATCAATGATAAGGTTTAGTGGACTAAGGGTGGTGGGATTTCTTATTAGGTTGTCCAAAATGTGTAATATTTTATCTTATTATTGTTTAAGATCTTAGAAATGTCTTTCATCTACTTAGATCAGCTATTCAAGGTCTTGACCTTATCAAGTAATATATCGATATCCATATTTAGGTGGGCTAGGTTGACTGTCTTGAATTCAAGGATTTGATTTTTAGTCATGGATTTGATCAAATCCTTTACTTGGTATTTCAAATCCTACCATTGGCCAACTTGGAATATAACTAGAGTACTTTGTTTATTTATTGCATCCTACCTACTCTTTATTGACTTTAAATAATTAAAAAAATCAGCCATGGTGTCCTATCTATTTTCTTGGATTGACAAGATGGATTGTTCTTTCAAATTCTTGTTCTACTGTAAGATGCCCTTGATCATGGTTTGTAATTCATCTAACTGAGCCTGAGCCATTTCAAGAACATTTTATTCAAACATTGTGTTATCTCTAGGCTTT
Organism: Torreya grandis; assembly: GCA_037957365.1. Classification (NCBI taxonomy): domain Eukaryota; kingdom Viridiplantae; phylum Streptophyta; class Pinopsida; order Cupressales; family Taxaceae; genus Torreya; species Torreya grandis. The sequence continues at coordinate 4,207,026 of JARHVA010000853.1, read as the reverse complement.
TGTCCTCCAACTAAGGTTAATCCAACAAAAAGTTCAACTTTTTAGAAAGTGAACTCCTCCCCACCAACCATGGATCCTTTCTCAGTTACTATCTACAAACTAGTAGTGGTTGGGTCAAATTTGACACCTACTAAAGACTATGTCAACTTTGGATCTAGTGTCTCCATTTGTGTTCCACTTAACTTTCTTGGAGAAGCCATACCCTTTTTCTTCTCCTTTTGTAAGGCAACTATCCTTGGCTTGACTTCTTCATGTACTAAGATATTGATGGCCTTTGTCATAGCCCATAGATCTTGTACACTTGGTAATTTTATCAATTTGCCATAGGTGAACCATTCAAGAATGGTTAGACCTTGAATCAAGTTTTCTTCACTGAGGAGGTTAATTTCAATCAAAGGAGTAAAAGTCACTCTGGGCTTCTTTGCCTTTAGTGAAACAATGGCTAATTCAATTTTTATTTTGGGGGTGTCTATAGGAACTAGATCCATCACTTCCTTCCCCTTTTCTTCATTTGTGTCCTCCATTTCTTCATCCTTAGACTCATAAGATAATGATATAATTTTGAGGGCATCTTCAATGGTCTCATCAGGGTCCAATGCTACTATGTAAACCTCCTCCACTAAAGATCCTTGTTCCTATGCTTAGGTTGAAGAGGATGTAATTTCATCAGGCCTTCTCTCTTCTAGTCTTTGCTTATTTTTTTCCTTAGGTCTAGACTCTATATATAGTTGGGATAGTGGAGCTCTAAAAATTATACCACTCAGTAAATGGTACTGCCTTAGCCCTAATTTCCATTTATCATTTGCTCCCTTTTGTTCCTTTTGCATTTTAAATTTGGATTGATGTTGTGCCTTTTGAATCTAATGGTGACCTTAGATAATGAAGATGATTTTGCGTACATGATATCAAGAGGACTAGGATGGTATAATGGATATTGATTCTTTTATCTTTCAAATGTTCTTTAACTCTTTCATGTGATCCCATTGCCTTAGCTCATCAATTTGGATATTGAAGGAATTCCCAATGTTGTCTCATAATGCAAACAAAACTCTACCAATGGTTATGGGGAGGCTATGAAGTAGTCCCTTCCTCTTGGTCTTGAAAATACCATCTATTCCATTACATATTTGATAAGCCACATCTTATTTTGTTAGTTTTATGGGTACATAGATAGGTAGTCTAAGTGGGGTACATTATGTTCCTTCAATCCTAATGATTTTAAAATCAGGGCATAACCAGATGTCCCGCATAGCCTCAATTGAATTTTTAATCAAGGGATTGAATATTGACATTGGATTCCCAGTTATGACCTCAATTAAGAATGGATAAACACAATTAAAAATGAAGTGATGTGGTCTATCTACTTAAAGATATGTAACTTGGAATAATATTGTGAGATAGATTTTACCCTATCAAGTGACCATTCTCTAATGTTGTGGATCTTTGTTGTGGCAAGGAGGGCATCCAAGAGATATGAAATCATGTAGAATTTATCCATACTCCTCTTCTTGATTATAAAAAAATATCTACTCAAACAAGTTTTGATTACTTCACCAAGAGGAGGGGTGACTTACTTCTCAACCATGAAATAAAATAGGACCCAAATTTTATCTACATAGGTGGTAGATACATTTCCACATAATCTATTCATCATTAACATAATCATTATTATTCTAGGTCTGAGTCGACTAATGGGGATGTTATTGTTGAAGTTAAAAAACACGTATTTTCTAGAATACATCTACAAGGAAAGGATGTTCTTAAAATCAGTATCCCTATCCCAATTTTTGATTGTGGTTTGGTCTACTTGGTTCTTAGGTAGATTTTAATAGTTTTCAAATGCTATATGAGAGATGTAAGAAATTTTCCTAAAATTTCCCTCATGAATAATCATGCCCTTATCTATTTTTCCATATTTAAAAATAGGAGAGAATGTCTATACAATGCAATACCTCAAGTTTTGTTGTAGAATAATGGATACCTATCATTTGAATGGAAACTATGTCATAGCAGAGCCTCCTTGCAGACATGTTCTTCTCTTCTCTTGTGATGGACTACTAGTTTTCAATGGTCTAAAACAAGAATGACCAATTATTGTCCCCTATATTTTGATTTATGAAATCAAGTTTTGTGTCTTTGAAAATCCTTCCTTTTGCATTTAAATTCAAATAGAGATCCACATCTTCCTTTAAAAAAATATTTTGGGATACCATGGTTGTGAATTTCTTTATGTGTTTACTAGCAGTCTATAGTTCAATTCTAGATCGTATTATCCTTGTAAAAATGATAATCCAATCTTCCTTGGATTTATTATAATGAGCATAGGTTTGAGTTAGGGTTCCCATACTTTCTAGTGATTTCTTAATGGTTTTTATGGTGCCTTAATTGTGGTAGTTGTTTGAATTTATGTGAGCTTTGTGACTTAGATCAAAATTGGATTGTGTATTTATACCTTTTAATTTCTTGGGTCTATAAAATATTCAACTTGTTAAATTATACTTACGTGGCTTTGATGTGGCATCACCATGGAATCCTACTCATTAATATTTAAACTATGACCATTTGTCTCTTTCAAACACATGTTGATATTTTATTAGTTCTAAACCCTTTAAAAATTCTATCTCACCTTGCACCATTAGATATAATTACATAGATAAATGTGGTTCATTGATTTTGATCTGATAAATATAACATCATTAGATTCCTATTACATTCTCCATGGTTATGACACATGTAATTTATACATTCATCCTCATCATTATTGAAACGTCAACATCAATTTTGCTTCATCGGATCATCTTTGTCAGGATGAATATGCTTTGTTGATCTTGATCAATTAGATCATGTCTCTTGCTCCATGAACCATTGATCAAAATGTGTATGCTCATCCACATACCATCAATATTTGAAAGATTCTCAAGATTTAATTTGTGGCCCATAGTTATGCCACATGTCATCTCCACCTTTGTTCTCATGGAGTTTTACTTTTTAACCTTCATCACATGTTGTTAGATCTTGCTTGGATAGATCAACATGCTCTATCAAATCTCAATCTAAAAACTTAAATTCTATTATCTACTCAATGTTACTTTGATGAATTTTTTATGCCTATCACCTTTTTTATTATCTAGGGGTCTTTGAAATGTTAACACTAATAACACACTGTCAAATCATCTTCGGCCAATCAATCACTCTCCATTGGATCATATTTTTTTGCATACCATTGGATCATTGGAAAGGTTCTCATGATGGTGAAATGTGTCACCCTATCTCTTATTTTTGGGCTCCATTGAAATATCGACTTAACACGTGTCATTAGATCAATCTTTTTCAAGCAAATGTGTACCATTGATCCTGCGGTCAATAAAAATATTATGTCAAGCTCAAGAAATATAAATAACTTAGGTTAAATATTTTATAATAAGGTTTTATTGATGTTTATAAACATGATAAAACCTTAGGATAAAATTTTTAGGCTAATTTTGAATATAATGAAGGGGATCATGCGGTTAGTTAGACCTTGCTAATAATAAAGAGTTAAGGGGGGCTCAAGACATAAAGGGACCAAGCATAAGATTTTTAGACTAATTTTTGGTCATGTTAAAAACATGACTAAGCCTTAGGATAAAAATTAAACTAATTCCATGACATAAGTAATTGTTCCAACAGAAATTTTTCTCATGCAAATTTAAATTTAATTCAAAAGGGACCTAGGTTAACACATTAAGACTAGGGTTTTAATAGGATTTGAATGTAGACTCAATTAATCTTTCACAAACCAAAGTCTAGTAAAGGATTAATTTATCATTAGAACATAAATCCCTAAGTATGTTTATTCCCAAATGAGATTTCATTGAACTTATAATGCAGAAACACAGGCGATAATTATTAGCAACATTAGAAGGGGCAAAACAATGATCATCTAAAAATATGATAATTAATCCAAATGAGAAACATGTGTGGATGATATTTAAATAAATATAATGTGCAAACATGTTAATGGTACTCGAATCAAGTGATTTTTAGCTTTAAGGTAGAAATTTCCACAATTTAACATAAGGGTCCCCATTTTTTAGAAATAAGGGTATGTTGACCTCAACAAGGTGTTTCTAAAAACAAAAACAATCCTAAAAAAGGTATATTAGCACTAAATTAAGGAAATTAGAACTACTATCCAAACTTATAACTACTATCTAGCAAACAAAAGAATATAATAATCCTATTAATGACATAGACTATTATCTAAACCTCAAGTTTTAGAACCCAGATCATCTGAGATAGTCAATTTGAAGATATGTCTCTATTTTTGCCTATTTATTTATATTATTATAAATCCAAAAAAATTCAAAGGTCATAATAAATTAGTAATTAATTATTTCATATTTATTTAACTGAATTAGGCATCTAAGCCACTTAAACAAATAAAGTATTTTCATTATAAAACCCTAAAAAGGTTAAGTCATCGATAATATACAACTAATAAAAACAACAACAATAAATAGAACCAAGACCCAAACTTGATAATAACAATTTGAATATAATTACCTTATCTCTCATTGCCTCATCTATCTATTCTCTAGCCTACTAAGGCCTCTATGTAGTCTGTCCCAACCCTAGAGCCTGTTAAGATGTTAAAATTAACCACCATGATAAGAAGAAACTTTTACAAACATTTAATTTCCACTCATTTAATTATGGTGATAAAACCAATGCAATTTATATATATGTTTCTACTAAATTTATGGGGTGATTATACAACCACCACCTATAGATATCAGTGGTGGTGTTTTTATAAATCTACAATAAGGTAGTTACATTACATATGGGGTTATTTTGTAAGTAAAACCATACATATAAAGGTAATTATATCTTATGTAAAAATCATTTCTATTTTGATAGCCTGAAACCTTTTATCTTATCAATATGAGAGTGTTTAGATCACCTCTGCATGGTTGCTACTATAAAACATCTATAAACTAATGTTTTTAGTATAAAATGTCTTATATTAGTGTCTTACATAAGTGTCTTACAAACAATATTTTCATACAATTTGGCATAGTGTAAATATCTAGCATATAATATTTATACACTAAGATCCAAATTTGTATCATGCCTCCCAAATTTGATGATTTGAAGTCCCTAACAAAATTATTAACTTCTATGGTGAGTAAATTTATTTCCCCACTTCTTGACCCTCTCTTAAACTTTAAGGTGTATATGTTGAAATAATGTTTTAGTATTAAGAATTGATGAGTCCACTATTTCATTCCCATTGTGTAGATCACTTCATTATTGAGGAAGAATTATATTTGAATGTAGATGTCTTGATAACAATTTAACCTTATGATCATTGTTATTAGACCTACTATTAGTATCCTTACATTATTACTTATCTTTTAAAATGAGGAAAGAAAACTTCCCACAAGCATTAAGCAACTAGTTAACTTGAGTGGAACTTACCAAAGAGAGATTAGATTTGCCTTCATAGGGGTGTATTGTGTATATTTTCCCATCCTTAACCAAATGTTATTGATTATAGATCCTCCTAAAAACATCTCTGACATACATATAGGAGTTGCCAAAAACTATCCCACAAATGTCAACAAGTGCAACATCTACAACTTCATCAATGAAATGTTCATTAATTACAAATTTGACTTTGTATTATTTCCATACCCTTATCTCTATTATTTGTTTCAACCTTCCTAATGCAAAAGGATTATGATGATCATATACTTTCAACCCAAGTGTTTCTACCAAAAAATTTCTAATTTAATTTGATTGAGAGCAAGAATTTTTAAAAAAAAACCTTTTCCATCTTAATTTTAACTTTGATATGGAAGAGTTTAAAAGGTTAAACTTTATATTGATAATGATAACAATCCAAACATACATTTTTTTTCATGGACTTACCACACAACTTATCATCCATATTTGTGTTACTATGGATCTCTTCTCCTTTTTAATATTTGAAGCTCAATTTCCTTTACAGAATAGAAGCATGATCCATCCATATACCCCACTTTTACCTTAATTACTAAAATAAAATCTTCTACCAGGTGTTATTTCCATTGAGATTAGGAAAGGAGGATGGTGAAAGCTTGGAAAACATGTTGCATAGTTAATGGTCACCTATTGAAATATGGATCTCTTATGACAATTAAAACAAATCTCATTTGAAGAAATTGTGACAAGAAGATTCTTTTCCATGACACCACCATCAATAGTCCCCATTCCATACATTCATCTCCTTAATCAAGGCCTATCCCATGCATAACAATGGTAGAGGTTGGATAGAAGAAAAATATGAAACTTGGGATCAAAAATTCCATGACACTTGTCACAATTAGCAATTGGACTGCACCAAAATAAGTGACTTCCATTGACTTGTCTTAAGAGTTATTAAATAGTGTATCAAAAGAAAAAAAATGAAAGCATTTAAAGGTTTTATGTAGAGGTGTCCCAAGGTTTTGTCAGTTTTTTTGGTCAATACTTTTATATTTCATGTGACATGCATTTGTATTCACCCTATACTCACATTCAAACATAGTTCAATACTATATTCATGTTCATTATTATAATCGTGTTATTCATATTTTTATTTGCTAATCAAGGGTGTCCCACAGATTTTATGGCATGGTATTATCATTATGTTGGACCTAATGACCTAAAACAAACTTTGGTGCACTATCATAGGGTGATTCCAACAAACTAATCCATTGGGATAATGTCAGTGCCCTACCTAACCTGACACTCACAGTTTAATCAAGGCTAAAACCCATGATCTAGTGGTCATCACTACAATGGAATATCATTGAGGTATAACCTTGGGGACATCATATTATTCATATTTACATTCTCTTATTTTAAAATTTTTAATTTCATAATCTCACCATCACATATTAAATTTTATCAAAGTTCAAGATACGTGAATAAGTCAACTCACTTCCTGATTTACATACACTATCAAATTAACTATCACTAATTATTAACAATATAGACCTCAATGCCCCCACTAACCACCAAGCTCAACCAATAAACCAACCATATATATGATTATAATATTATCTGCCAATAGCTTGGCTCTTCTGATCTTATGTCCAAAGTTATGATCATGTACTAAGAAATTGACAAGTTTGAAAGGTCTTTTGCTAGTTACACAAAAATACAATCAACTGAAAGAAGATGCACTTAAATAGTTGTGATGAATTGCCATGAAATGTCATAATGTGAGGCTGATACAAGGGATCATAGCTATTTCAATTTCACATTACATGCACAAATACCAATGAAAAACATATATTAGGTCAATTTTCATAGGATTCCACTACAAAATAGGAGGGGCATTACATAATGGTCATCAGTGTGAGAATTTTGGGATATTCCACTCAATTATATAGGGTTTCCCTCTATCCACTTTCCTATATCTCCTCGCTATGGAAGGTTTTAACTATTTATTAGGAAAATATGCTTTTAAAGGGTTGGTCAAGGGAATTACTCTTCCCAACTATCTCTAGACCAATTTATAAAGATCCACTTCATAGATGACTCCTTCATGTTATTGGAGAAAAAAATAGTGGTCCACAATGCCACAGAATGTCTTCACATTTATTTTTTATATTTGAGATCTAATATTCAATGGGATAGACTTAATGCAATAGGGAATGTCATAGCCCTATGCCCACTTGGCTAGAGACCTACCAATGGAAATAGATTTCCAATGGAAAAATGTTTAAATTCCTAAACATTCTATTTACCTTTCAAGCCCTCCCAGATTGAGTATGGAGTTATGCTTTCTAGATAGAGAAAAAGAAACTTCCATTATAAATCATGAAGCCCTTATCTCTTGTGATACAATTCCAAGTTTGATCCAAGATCATGGTTGATACTCATGTTTACTACCCCTATTGGGATCCCTCTAAATCAAACTAAAATAAACTTGAAAATTAGTTCATATATTTATTTTGGGCTAACTCAGAAATAAACAAGGGCTTTTATAGAGTCACTCAGGGCATTTGTTGCTAATTAGGGATGTTGGGGGGGCTTGGGCTCATTGATATTTCTACACAAATAACTACCCTATGTGCCAAAATGGATCTTGAAGGCTATAAAATGAAATAAATCATGGAAAGATCTTCTTAGACATTGCATCTCCTTTAACAAGGCTTTTGGATGAGGTGCTTGGAAGAATCTAGGATTTCAAATTTTGCTTGTTAACCCTACCCATATCAAAATTAGGGACACCTTTATGTTTAAGAGTTTATGGAAACTATAGAAAACCATCAAGCCATGGTTGGTGTGGAAAGGGGAAGAGTTTATATATGGCCTCTCCATCAACTCTCACACTCTATGGTGGTCCTCAACTATAAGTATTGATGGAAATCCTTTGGCAAATACTCCTATAATTAAATCCCTCAAGGTCTTTTGTATAAACATCAAGGTCATAGGTGATATATTTGACAAGATATCTCAATCATGAGCAAATTGGAAAGATATAAAATATAGATTCAAACTCAATAACCAAAACTTTGAATTTATTACATAAGTGTAGATGGTGGTCTGAAATCATGCCCTCAACAAAATTGGTGTTAAAGCTCTACTTTATGATGGAAAGATTAGAATTGGAATGTGTCCACTTTCATGCTTTATTATTAACCTCAACTTTATTATCAATTTATTTATCTCCATATTTTTCCCTAGGAGATAACAAATGGTAAAATTTTAATATCTTGTCATTAGAGATTTAAAAGTATCTTATTTGTAGTGGTAGAACCTATAATTCTATGTTTCCCTAGTGTATCATTTAATGAGGTCTTCTAATATTGGACAGATTATTACATATGGGAATTTCCCCTCCTAGATGCACTCTTTTTTGTCAAACCAAGTCTCTAAAACATTACTTCTCTTTTTATGTTATAGCCTAGGAGGCTTGGAGATGGATTCACTCCTTCCAACCATTCAAATTTGAACCTTTCTCCTAGAACATGGTTCTAATGGGGGACACTATTATTTTCCCTACAAGATTCGAGCAAATTTGGTACATCTTTAAAATTAAAATTTTCTTATTTAGAAAAAGAGAAATTATATTTTATTTAACAAAGAGCATCTTGATAAAGTTTTTCCTACTACCAATAGTTTTAATCTCTTATCCAATGTCATGATAAAAATACAAGTTTAAGTAATAAAGGTAGCTCTAGAATTGGAACACCTCCAAATTTTTATTATCAATTGAGTTAATGCCCCCAACACTATTAATAGAGTCCTCCTATATTTTTTACAATAGTATATCTCAAATATGACCTAGAAGTAGCATGACCATGGTAGAGGTCATTGCAAATCATGGAGTCATTTTACCTTTCCTACCCCTCCTCCACATCGATGATTCTCACCCTTAAGGGGTCATGAAGGGTATCCCTTGCCACATGTTGGTTATGGACATTCTAGGTTTGTGCTTCCACAAGGAGATGGCCAAAGGATGTTTCCAAAACTAGATCTTTCCATCTTACCCCTACATCATCAAACTAAGGAAATTGAAGAATTAAAAAAAGAGCAATATGGTTAGGAACCCATACCTAATGATCTTCACCCTCATGAGGATGATTTAGGAGATAAGTTAGACAATCCAGCACTTCCACCTCTTCTTTGTGTGGGGTTGGTGGTAGTTATGACCTAGGGTCTTCCTTTTTTATTTTGTCTTTAATGTCACTAAGATATATTTTGGTACTTTTAACCTTGGGTCATTACTCATGCATACTCCCACATTATATTAGTTTGTTTATTTTGACTTGGCTCAAAGTGTACTCTTATACCCCTATTTTATATCAAGTATGTATTATTTTTTTTTTATTAATGTAATTTTTTACATGATTCAATTAAAAAAAAGAATTGACTAATCCATGGGGTTTTTTATAATAAAAAATGTAAAAAATTGGAAAAAAATAAGTCATGGTTTCAATTCCCCTTAATTATCACACCCATAAACTTATTGATTATAGGGGAAAACATAATAGTATTTTTTGAGGAAAAAATATCACTCCAAAGACAATGAATACATGATAATCAAGAATAGTTGCATGTACTTGTGAATGAATTCAAATAGTTTTATACCTTGAAGAAATCATCTGGTTATATATTTTTTCTCATGGCATCCCAAAAATAGTTTACCATTGTTACAATATAACAAACTTTTATCCTTATCCAAATATTCTAAATTTTTTTTTGGGATTCATTCCATTCTAGCTTTTAGGTTGGTCGAGGCAAAGATAGAAGATTTTGAAGTTAAAATCTTAATACTTTAAAACACATTACTTGATATCATCCTTCTCATTATCATCACTTTCTACACTTCATCGATTGATTTTTATAAAAATATGATCTCTTACCACAACTTATTCAATTCAAGAATTATCACCCTCATGAATTATTTAGTTTATTTTACCAAGACTTTCCTATTAGTCCACTTTCTATTCCATTCAAGAATTTTCACCCTCATGAATTTTTATTACGTCCTACCAAGAATTCCCTCTTAGGTCCCACTTTTGTATCATTCTCATCATAAGTTTCTTATTTTCACCAAAAAAATCTTCTAGTTTGATCTTATTCTCATAATTGGTGATTTTTTTATGGCTTTTTAGATATTTTTCATTAATCCCTTTACCAGTAGATATGACTACATCTCAAAATTTGTAAGTGTTGATCTTAAACTAAAATCTTGTGCTTTCACACATCTTATGGGTTCATTTTTTTTAAAATCATGTTTCCTTATAGATTAACTTGTAGGCAAGACTCAAAATCTATTTTTTTCTCAATCTTAAATCATGTTGCCTGGTAGATTAAATTCTAGGTAATATTCACAATATGTTTTATTCCATTTAGATCAATCTAATGAAAATTTTTAGCCAATAATATCCTCAAAATTAGAGGAATCATATATAGGTAGAGGATTTTACCATCTTGATTTCTAAAAACATGTGACATAATGTTGATATTTTAAAACATTTATTGAACCATGTAAGAGGATATAGAATATGCAAGTGTTTTGATTTCTAAACATTCAAGTTCTTTAGGCCTCTATTATATTCTTTCCCTCTATCCAATTTTGCTTCTTGGAGTGGGTGAGAACATGTCTCAAATCACTTCACCAGTCACATGTACTAGAAGTACAAATGATAATCTCAATCAATTGAATTATGACATTATTTTGATATCAAATTTCGATCAACAAACCATGAATGTATTTTGGCCTATTAATAGAATATTCTCCAAAAATATTTTCAAATGTGTTTCCTTGGATTGAATTCTTATGCTCCTCCTTTCATGTAATGTGAGGAGCATAGCATGTGATCTAACATTCTTATTAAGTTTTAAATGATTGCTAATGGCCTTGATATGAGATAGAGATCTAAAACTTACAATATGAGGTGATTAATCATTCAATGAGAATTTTATGAAGGTATTTGAACTAATTAGTCAAAAAATGTGCAGAGATAACACACATTTGGCATTTTATAATAGAGGTGATTGAAATAATTGTAGAAAGTAACTAATGCATTACTCTAACCCTAGTTTCCATTTAGAAATTATGAAAAATAATTTTAAAATGACCATTTTATAATATCCATTTGATTTAAAATAAGTAAAATCCCAAATATAAATAGAAAAATGAGAATTACATATGTAAAAGGATATAACATGGTTTTTTACCTTTTTTAGTATAAATAATATTTTATTTGTAAACATGCCATGCTAAGAGACTTAATAATTCCCCTTTACTTTTGAAAGGGTCTTTATCACTTTGTAAATATGAATCACAAAGCCATTTTGAAAGTAAAAATATATTTAGATAAGCATATGATGATAATGGCCAATAGTATTTTCTATTAAATCCACATTACATCCTCATAAATTTTAATACTAGGAAAATTATATATATATATATATATATATATATATATATATATATATATATATATATATATATATATATATATATATATATATATATATTCTACCTAAAAGAATCTCTAGTTTGTGTATGTATTTCATCATCTACTAAAACTGTAACATATGATGTTCCCCTATTGTTAGTATAATAAAATTTTAAAATTACTATTTTTAGATTTGTTGGATCTAGACTCAATTTTAACAGGATACAAATTTAAGCCCACCTATCTAGAGCCATGAGGACCCACTATGAGAGATATGATCTTAGATTATAATTTTTACAGTCCAAAATGAGTCAAAGATATTTGGTGGATTGCATATAATGGCCTTGCCTAACCTTTCACATATTACCTTCACTAATATACTAGCTACAGTCTAACCTTTGAAATCAATCAACCAAACCATTCATTCTTGTTCCAGTAGAATATTTATAATGGCATTCTCTATTCTTGTTCCATGATGTTGTAGTCTAGCATGTAACATTAGAAATTACAATATTTCATATTAACTACCTCTAATAAAAAAAAATTTCCCATAAGAAAAGAAAGTTCATCAATTATTAACTAATCCTATCCTTGGTTAAAAATATGTTTCACATAATCACCTAGAACCTGGTCTCATGACAAGAATGGTCCGTTCATATTTGTTAGCATAGTTTGCCTTGTATATTTTACCTATCTTAGCTTCATGTGTTATATCATCCTACACTAATGAAAATTAAAATGAAAACATCAAAAATATTATCACAAAAGTGAATAAAAATCTATTAATTAGACAACAAATTCAAAAAAACATTCTCTAATTAGTAATTAGAGATAGTGGCATGCAAACAAAGTCCTGATGATCCATATGTTTTTGTTCCACATGCATCAAATTAATGGATGTAAGTAAACACACATTATGCAAACATCATTGCCTCAATATTATTCAGTTAATGGGAATTTTTTTGGAATGAGCTTGGTGATATAGCAAATATAAACATTTATAACCAATTATTGATGGCTCAATGTACTCAATGAAGATACTAATTGTATATTTGTGACAATTTTACTAAACAATCTATTTATTGGATTTATTTTATATGAATGTGTTTATTACTGATATGGTAAAGATGTTATGGTTTAAATAAAATTGTAGATAGTTGTATTTATTATATTTCTATTTAACTAATTATTATAGGAGGATTTTTAATTTCCTTCTTGTTTCATTAATCATTGGATAATAAAATGATACATTGATCGATAAAACAATATAAAGATATCGATGTCACATAGATAACATTTAATATTAATTATGTCACATAGATATAATATTCCAAAGATGTTTTAGTATGTATTAGGTTAACTTACTAACATTGGAAAATTTGATGAACGTATAATCCCTCAGTTGTTGCAAATTAAATAAATTATTTATGAATGAATGTGAAAAAATATTTCTAATGATATAAATAACTTATTTAACTTGCTCACTTTAATATCATGTCTGCTACTCTTTGTCACATGTATTAAGGATTAAAAACACCACTAATATTATACATCTGATTTGATTCTATTGCATGACTTAGAAAAAGTAGTATATTCAAAGTGCATTATGAAAAGATGTGTTATGCAACTAAGGCATATTATTTAATTTAAAGTTTACAATGAAAAGAAAACCTTTCTTTATAATTTACCCAGTAATTAAATCAATTGCTAGTTTGGATATACTTTTTTGTGTTAATTCCCTTTGGATTCTCATTGAATTGGTATGTTTTTGGCATATGGGATTCACAACAAAGACTTTATATGGAATTTTAAATATTAAGGCCCAAAACCACCATATTTGTGATAATAATGAATGTTAAGTCTAATATGGAGAGCATGATTTCTGTGAGCATGTCCATCTATAATATTTCTATGATGAATTCTAGTCATTATGGGTAATCATATAGCATATCTTATTATTTTGGTAAAAATATCAATAATATAAAATTCACTACTATAACATTTGAACAAGATGTGAAATTGAGTTTCAGATAACACATACTAGGACCTAAACTATGAGAAACATGATCCATTCTACCATATCTACAATTGTGCAAAAATTATAAAAAAAACATTGAAAAACAAAACATTTAGGTGTATTATGACTTACAGACATCAGATAATCATTTTAAATATTACTAACCCTAATAAAGTCTAATCAATGTGTAAGAAATAATCTATGTATTCCCATGGTAAAATTCTTGTCTAAAGCTCTAGTTGCAACATTTTATTTACTTATTCTCATTTTATATAGCAAAAAAAATACTCAAAAATTTGTATAACTTTTAATTTATTTTTTAAATGCTCATTTAAATGTTTGATGATTGCAATTTTTATTGATTAAATTTACATTATTACATGATGTCATAGAGTCATATCTAATGCAGAATTTGTAATTTCAAATGATGATTTGACTTGTGATGTCTTTATAAAGGATTCAATGATTTATTGTTTATTAAGGTTTTTTAATAGTTGTTATATGATGTTATTTAATGGCTATGCCAAATATGTAATGATGATATATATAGTAAAATTACATACATTAATGTTTAAGAAATTTCTTAACATGGGTAATACTTTTCATTATCAAGATATGTGTCTTATTATTTCATATAATCATTTTATATCTCTATTAGGGAACCATATTCTCTATTTATTATTATTTTTAGTATCACATTTTTTCATTTTTGTGTTTTCATATTTCATTCATAATAATATATAATTGAGGTTTCATCTCTTTAGAAAATAATATTTCAATATCAATTATCAAAACCTAGAGACTGAATGAATCATATTAATTTACAGATATGAAATTTAGTCCCTTGAAAACACATAGGGTTCCAAATCCAATTTATATTTATATCTTGTTTAATAGTAAGAGATACCAATGGGACTTCCATTGCATAGTGGTGGGAATGGGATGTATTATTTCAAGGATAAAAAACTAAATTTTTTACCCATCCATACTTATAAAAGAGAGGTATGTGTAGTATTGTAGTTTCTAAGACTAGGCATCTTAACATCATTTATGGAATAATATGTGATACATTTTTTATGTCTTTACTTTGAATTTTTTATTAAACTTCCTACTTTTTAGCTAATTATAAACCTCAAATTGGGGAAAACATAAATAACTAAAAATTTCACCTTGAAATTTCGTAAGTGGTTTTTTATTATTAGTAAATGAGTTTTAAAAATGGACCTTACCTTTTGAATGAAACATACAAGATTGGTCATCATAACCAAATAATATAATAAAGCCTACTAAAAATATCAAAAAACATCCCACCACTATAAAAATAGCATAAAAATAATAATAGTCGTTAAACATCCCTAAACTAAAATGCAACTAAGTCCCTTCAAATTATTTTATTTTTGAAATCTAAGGGTCATATTAATTAGTTATAAATCCTTCTTACCTTTTGATTTAATTTTTTTATTCACCACCATCCATTTACCTTCTTCCCTTCAATTAGACAATATAGGAATGGAGAGTTCAAGAGCATCATCTAGTTCATAATTCAATAATGGAACCCTGGTAAACAAGCCCTCACCTTATAAATTGGATGATTGAATACATTATAATTAGGTCTAAGCCACCACACCCTCACTAGATATACATTTAGCATTATTATTTTTTGAATGCTTAGCCACAAACTCCCCATATAGATTTGTAATTCCTTAAATTAGATCCAAAGTTTTCACGTGCATTTCTAGAACCAAATATGGACCTTCCCTTTCATCCTCACTCTCATTAGTAGATTTTATTGTTGTATGTTATAAACATGCATCCTTCCACTAGATATTTCCATTTTTTTAATTTTATTTAGTTAATCATTGACAAAATGACCACTATGAAAATTTTGCAACATCTAAAAGGTAAGCCTTCATATTTGATAGGACGTATCCATGTTGGATCCCTCATAATTAGATCCACCTAAGTCAAGAGATCCTTAATAACATCAACATTTACCAAGAGTTGAGCATAGGTTTAATTTTCCCTTTCTTTTATTATGTGATCATCATGCCAAAAATCACCAAAATAATTACATATGGATTTTAAAAAATAATTCCCCAAAACTAGAGGGGTAGGTTTACAAACCATGTCGTAAAACTAGAGAGGTAGGTTTAGAAACTATAACCAAATCATTTTTATATTAAAGGTTTCAGTATGGTAGTTTAAATTAGGATGACATGGTATAACCAACATCATGTGTTTCCCTCAATTCAAAGAAAATTCATTGAAAATAATGTTCCTATCTTCAACAAAACAAAAAATTATAACAAAAATGCATCTATTAAAAGGTCACATTATAATCTTACCTTCTACTAAAGACACTTGATAGTGGCTTTTTCTCCATTTATGGAGGTTTGGGAGGCTAGGACAAAATCCATTAAACCCGTAAATCATTCCATTAGTAGAGAGACACTATTGATTATTGCTTTTATTTTATATGTGTTTACTTTGTTTTTATATATCTAGATGATTTGTTTAAGTTTTTCATTTAAAAAAAATTATGATGACTTATGTAGCTTCAAATCCCTTTTATACTTTCCCATTATTCTCCCCCACCTCTAGCTTATGTTTATGTATTGCAATGTAAGGACTCTTTTAATGGTTATTGCATCTATTAGGAGAAATATAAGGTCATGACCCCAATTCTTGTGCCACCATTTTCAATATATAGGTGCATTTGACTCTTTGAATCACCTCTCCGATTTTTAATCATTAGAATCTGGTTGTCCACATAAATTATGCATAGTTATGAATTCAAGATATATATAAATGTACATGTAATAGTGTTCATTTAATAAACAAATCAATCAATGATAACTTATCAATTATTAACTATAGTAATATTTTGGAGCACTTTCTAAAGTTATGTTATGAAATTTTTTTAATTGATACCTCTATGTAATTTTATAGGTATAAAATATTATAAGGGACAAATACTATATGTTATCTCAAATAACTATTTTACATAGACATAAAAATCAGCCACGATCCATTTAAAATAATAATTTTATTAATTTTATAATGACATTTGTTATAGCATGCATCTAATATGAAAGGTGACAAGTAGGCAAGTGAAAATGGAGGGTTATTTCATAGGTTATAGATTGGCCAAAAAATTCATGATTTATTAGGATTGTTCATATGGTCCTTAAATTATGATAGTGATAAGTTAAAATTTTGAAGTGATTATATGATAGATTGTGAATGCATGTGGAAACATATTCTAATTTTTATAACCAGTTCAAATAAAACTTAAAAGCCTTTACTACATAGCTTAGAAATATCCAAGATCATTATATTATTTATTTATAAGTATGAGTATTTATTTAGTCAAGCATTGTTAATATATTTTACATGTTTAATGACACTTAATTAAAGGTCAATAATTAAAATATTAATCCTATACCTTTAACATATTGATTATATTGAGATATGCATGGTCAACATGTGTTTCACATAACCTTTTAATTACTCTTCTAATAATATTGTATTTCATAGTGATAGTAGTAATCAAATTTATATTATTATGTATTCACCATAACCTAATTAGGGTATACGTTAGAGGTAGTTTTTATTATTACATCATCATCATCATATTAGGGTATATATTAGGTTAAAAAGAGGAAAATATTTTATCTATTAGGAGACATACATTCAATAACATTAGATATTTTCACATCCTAGCATAGTTTTTTCCTCAACAATCTAGATTAAATCCTCATAAAATTAAATAAAATGGGAAAAAGCATGATTGTTTAATTTTCATATAAAAATAGTAAAGGACATAAATGTGTGAAGAAGAAACTATTATTCAATGTAGGAGCAAGTAGAAAATAAAGACAAATAATAAGAAGAAATTAAAGTTGAAGAAGAACTAGAAGAAGAATTAGAGGATCTATAATCAACCATTTCCTCGTATGTAATATTAAGGATTAGTACATATAAAACCATCAATATTGTGGTAATTTTAAATAATCAAAGAGTTACAACATTAATTTATCTATGAGGTACTCATAATTTCATCAATTTAACATTTTCGGCATGCTATTCAACTAATTTATCTTTATAACTAAAAAAACTCAAGTCGTGATTGAGGATGGTTATATATTTATCTATTAAAAAAATGACACAACACTTCAAGCTAGAAATAAGGGAATCAAACTTTAATAGTCCTATGTTATCCATTCCCATGGGTAGATCTCATATAGTTTCAAGAGTCCAATGACATACTATTTTAAGTCTAATAGAGACAAAATTCTAGGAACTATCTATGTGTTTTCATTATGAGTTTTATAAAATTGAATCTCAGGGATTGAAATGAAGACTTCATAGATGGTTAAATTTCATTAAATATAGAATATAGTAAATAATGTGTTTTTTATTTGTGACAAATTTTTTCATTGTAATCTAAAAAATAATGTGTTAACAATGTAATATCTTTGAGATATCATTGATGAAAAAATTATTGGTATTTTGAGATATGTCATATGAACTTATATAAAAAATATATCATGAACATTTCATTCAACATTTACCAGGGAGCCAACCAACCAACACCAGACCTTTTTGGTGCTAGTATGAGAAAAAGAGTGAGATTTATTGAATGGTATAGGAAATGCTAGAATCAGGTATTACTTTGCATAGTTAGAGTTTTATTATTCTCTAATATCCATGGTGCATAAAATGGATGAAAATTAGAGCACATTATTTTACTATAAATATTTTTAAAAATTACCACAAAACATTAGTTTCATATTTTTCTAACAGGTGAGTTGTTAGATAAGCTACATTAAATTTTTTTTTTAGATTACATCTTAGATATAAGTATCATAAAATTATAAATATATAGGATGACATCAAAAAAATAAATGAAAGGTCATTAATATTATTTTTTTATTTCATTTAGTCTTAAAAATACCCATTCTACATTTCAAAGTCTAATTAATTCCATATTCAAATCCATTATAAGGATGTTTTATTTATTTTCTTTGATGATATAGTGTTTTAGATCAAAACATGGGAATACAATAACTACCATGTTAAGTAGGTTTAAAAAAATCTCAAGCAACGTAATTTTTTTGAAAATCCTTATAATCTTGATTTTAAAGTCAAAGAGGTGGCTTCTTTATGTTAAATTATCTGTCATGAATTAATCAAATTGCATCCTATTAAGATAAAGGAAATTGTAGAGTGGAAAGATTTTAAAATACTAGAAAACTTATTAACATTATCAGGACTTATAGGTTGCTATTACATATTTCTAAAAATGTATGGCATCATAGCAACACCACATAAAAATTTATTATAAATTGGTTCCTTCTATTAGAGTAATGAAACCATTAGATCTTTTGAATGGCTTAGGAAATCCATGTGCAATAGTCTAGCCTTAACTAATTTACATTTTGTAAAAAAAATTGATGGTTCATGTGATTCTTTAAGGTATGAGTGTAAATTACATGTAAGAATGAAATCCCATTTATTTTTAAATTAGAAAACTAAAAGGCAAGACTTAACTCAATTTCATTTATGAAAGGCATATATTGGGTATTATTCATGTAGTTAAGAAATGGATATCTTATATAATGGAAAGATATATCAAAATGGTCGAGAATAGTTCTTCAAACAAAGACTATCCATAAAGGAGAAAAATCAATAGGTCATTAATTGGGTATGAATTTAGTTTAGTTTAAAACAAGGGAAGGATAATTTAATTAAATATGCCCTTTATATAAGGGATGAATACAAAAAATAATTTTTACATGTCATCATGTCCATATTGCATGTGGACTAAGTGGATGAGACAAAATTAGGATATAAACAAAATATAGATACATGACATATTTTTAAAAACATTCAACAATCTCTGAGCACTTCAAATACATTTTTATGTAAAGAGAACTCCCTTTAAAATTACATGGCATAATAGTGTGTCCCAATTTCTGCACAAAGAGGCCGCATACACTTCCAATTTCTCCTCAAAATATATTTAATTTGAGTCATGGATATTGATAAAATAAATGTGTTTTAGATTATATATACAAATACATAGTGCATATGCAGTTTTCCATACTTTTTAAAAATCATTAAGTAGTTTTTAGGATTTATTTTTGAATTATTATTTTAATTTTTTTCTAGCTACATAGTGGGATAGAGTATTATTGTAAGGATAGTATATTAATTTTTAAAAATGAAATATTCAGGAATAAGGGCATATAATATCTCCATGTTTTAATGATTTTGGGACACTTGGGATTATTGAAGACTTATCATAAGGATAAACAATTTTTTTTGGGAAATTAAAAAAATAATGTCCCAAAACTAGAGGGGTAGGTTTACAAAACATGTCACAAAACTGGAGAGGTAGGTTTTAAAACTATAACCAAATAATTATTAGGTTTCAGTATGGTAGTTTAAATTAGGATGATATGGTATAACTAACGTCATGTGCTTCCCCCAATTCAAATAAAATTCATTGAAAAAAATGTCCCTATCTTCAACAAAACAAAAAATTATATTGAAAATACCTTTAGTAAAAGGTCACATTATAATCTTACCTTCTACTAAAAACACTTGCTAGTGGCTTTTTCTCCATGTATGGAGGTTTGGGAGGCTAGAAAAAAATCCATTAAACTCTTATATCATTTCATTAGTAGAGAGACAATATTTATTATTGATTTTATTTTATGTGTTTACTTTATTTTTATATATCTAAATGATTTGTTTAAGTTTTTAATTTAAAAAAAATTATGTTGACATATCTAGCTTCAAATCCCTTTTATATTTTCCCATTATTCTCCCCCACCTCTAGCTTATGTTTATGTATTCCAATATAAGGAATGTTTTAATGGTTATTACACATGTTAGGAGAAATATAAGGTCATGACCCCAAATCTTGTGCCACCATTTTCAACCTATAGGTGCAGTTGACTCTTTGATTCACCTCTCCCATTTCTAATTATTATAATCTAGTCATCCACATAAATTGTGCACAATTATGAATTCAAGATATATATAAATTTACATGTAATAGTGAATATTTAATAAATCAATCAATCAATGATAACTTATAAATTATTAACTATAATAATTTTTTGGAGCACTTTCATAAGTTATTTATGTTATGCAATTTTTTTAATTGATACCTCTAGGTAATTTTAGAGGTATAAAATATTATAAGGGACAAATATTAAATGTTATCTCAAATAAATATTTTACATAGACATAAAAATAATCCATTTAAAATTATAATTTTATTAATTTCATAATGGCATGTGTTATAACATGCTTCTAATATGAAAGGTGACAAGTAGGCAAGAGAAAATGGAGAGTTATTTCATAGGTTATAGATTGGCCAAAAAAATAATGATTTATTAGGATTGTTCATATGGTACTTACATTATGATAGTGATAGGTTAAAAATTTGAAGTGATTATATGATGGTTGTGAGTGATGTGGAAACGTGTTTTAATTTTTATAACCAGTTCAAATACAACTTAAAATCCCTTACTACATAACCTAGAAATATCCAAGATCATTATATTATTTATTTATATGTATGAGTATTTATTTAGTTAAGCATTGTTAATATATTTTACATGTTTAATGACATTTAATTAGAGTTAAATAATTAAAATATTAATGTCATACCCTTAACATATTGATTGTATTGAGATATGCATGGTCGACATGTGTTTCACATAACCTTTTAATTACTCTTCTAATAATATTGTATTTCATATTGATAGTAGTAATCAAATTTATATGATTATGTATTCACCATAACCTAATTAGGGTATACATTAGAGGTAGTTTTTATTATTGCATCATCATCATATTAGGGTATATATTAGGTTAAAAAGAGGAAAATATTTTATCTATTAGGAGACCTACATTCAATAGCATTAGAGATTGTCACATCCTAGCATAGTCCTTTCCTCAACAAACTAGATTAAATCCTCATAAAATTAAATAAAATGGGGAAAATCATGATTGTTTAATTTTGATAGAAAAATAGTAAAGGACATAAATGTGTGAAGAATAAACTATTATTCAATGGAGGAGCAAGTAGAAAATAAAGATGAAGAATAAGAAGAAATTAAAGTTGAAGAGGAACTAAAAGAAGCATTAGAGGATCTATAATCAACCATCTCTTCGTATGTAATATTAAGGACTAGTACATATAAAACCATCAGTATTGTGGTAATTTTAAGTAATCAAAGAGTTACAACATTAATTTATATAGGAGGTACTCATAATTTCATCAATTTAACATTTTCACCATGTTATTCAACTAATTTATCTTTATAACTAAAAAAATCAAGTCGTGATTGAGGATGGTTATATATTTATCTATTAAAAAATGCCACAACACTTCAAACTATAAATAAGGGAATCAAACTTTAATAGTCCTATTTTTTCCATTCCCATAAGTAGATATCATATAGTTTCAAGAGTCTAATGACATACTATTTTAAGTCTAATAGAGACAAAATTCTAGGAACTATTTATGTGCTTTCATTATGAGTTTTATAAAATTGAATCTCAGGGATTGAAATGAAGACTCCGTAGATGGTGAAATCTCATTAAATATATAATATAGTAAATAATGTGTTTTTTATTTATGACCTAATTGTTTTCATTATAATCTGAAAAATAATGTGTTAACAATGTAATATCTTTGATATATCATGGATGAAAAAATTATTGGTATTTTGAGATAGGTCATATGAACTTATATAAAAAAAATATATCATGAACATTCCATTTAAAATTTACCAGGGACCCAACCAACCAACACTAGACCTTTTTGGTACTAGTTTGAGAAAAAGAGTGAGATTTATTGAATGGTATAGGAAATGCTAGAATCAAGTATTACTTTGCATAGTTAGAGTTTTATTATTCTCTAATATTCATGGTGCATAAGGTGGATGAAAATTAGAGCGCATGATTTTACTATAAAGATTTTTAAAAATTACCACAAAACATTAGTTTCATATTTTTCTAACAAGTGAGTTTTTAGATAAGCTACATTTTTTTTTTAAAATTACATCTTAGATCTAAGTATCATCAAATTAGAAATATATAAGATGACATCAAAAAAAATTTAATGAAAGGTCATTAATATTATTTTTTTCATTTCATTTAGTCTTAAAAATACCCATTATACATTTTAAAGTCTAATTAATTCCATATTCAAATCCATTCTAAAATTGTTTTATTGATTTTCTTTGATGATATAGTGTTTTAGATCAAAACATAGGAATACAATAACTACCATGTTAAGTAGGTTTTAAAAAATCTCAAGGAATGTAAAATTTATGAAAATCCTTATAATCTTGCTTTTAAAGTCAAAGAGGTGGATTCCTTGTGTCAAATTATCTATCATGAATGAATCAGAATGTATCCTATTAAGATAAAGGAAATTGTAGAGTGGAAAGTTTCTAAAATACTAGAAAACTTATTAACATTATTAGGACATATAGGTTGCTATTACATATTTCTAAAAATGTATGGCATCATAGAAACACCACACAAAAATTTATTATAAATTGGTTCCTTCTATTAGAATAATGAAACCATTAGATCTTTTGAATGGCTTAAGGAATCCATGTGCAATAGTCTAGCCTTAACTATTCTATATTTTGTAAAAAAAATTGATGGTTCATGTGATTCTTTAAGGTATGAGTGTAAATTATATTTAAGAAGGAAATCCCATTTGTTTTTAAAGTAAAAAACTAAAAGGCAAGAATTAACTCAATGTCATTTATGAAAGGTATAGATTGGGTATTATACATGTGGTTAAGAAATGGATACTTTATATAATGGGAAGATAGATCAAAATGGTTGAGAATAATTATTGGAACAAAGACTATCTATAAAGGAGAAAAATGAATAGGTCATTAATTAATGTTAAGGTACAAATTTAGTTTAGTTTAAAATAAGGGAAGGATAATTTAATTAAATATGCCCTTTATATAAGGGATGAATACAAAAAATAATTTTTACATGGCATCATGTCCATACTACGTGTGGATTAAGTGGATGAGGCAAAATTAGGATATCAATAAAATATAGATACATGACATATTTTTAAAAATATTCAACAATCTCTGAGCACTTCAAATACATTTTTATGAAAAGGGAACTCCCTTTAAAATTACTTGGCATAATAGTGTGTCCCAATTTTGGCACAAAGAGGCCACATACACTTCCAATTTCTCCTCAAAATATATTGAATTTGGGTCATGCATATTAATAAAATAAATGTGTTTTAGATTATATATACAAATATATAGTGCATATGCATTTTTCCATACTTTTTAAAAATCATTAAGTAGTTTTTAGGATTTATTTTTGAATTATTTTTTTAATTTTTTTTCTAGCTTCATAGTGGGATAGAGTATTATTTGAAGGATAGTATATTAATTTACAAAAATTAAATATTCAAGAATAAGGGCATAGAATAGCTCCATGCTTTAATGCTTTTGGGATACTTGGGATTATTGAAGACTTATAATAGGGCTAAACAATTATTTTTGGGAAATATTCAAAGGTGATGTTAGAAATTATTTTTTATAATATATAGTGTGTTAGTGAAACAAATAGGTGACAATTCATCCTCTATTTAACTCAAAGATGTGAGGTATACATGAATTTAATCATAATATTTCAAAAATAATATAAGGAATTTTTTAATCATTTTTGGGATTGATATATTGAAAAAATATACCTGGTTTTGTGCCTTGTGACATCAATTTTTATCTATTATAGTGATAAAAACATTTATGGATAAAACTTAAAAGCTACATGGTAACTCAAAGATTATAGTAAGTGACTAAGAACCCAAATTTCATAGTAATTTTTTGCTTGTTTTATTTTTTTTGGGTATATAGTTGGCTCATATATATTTATATCGCCCTGAATTAGATGGGTAAACTTAGGTGTTACACAATTTATTTGAGGAGTATTTACATTTTTTTAATTATGATAAGTAGTTCTAATGGGTTAAGTGGATGATAGTAGTATAAATGGTGGTGCAACATGTACTATTTCAAAATATATATATTTATGGTACTATATTGTTATGACCCATGATCCATCAATTAATCCCTAAGACATCAACCATCAAATAGGGTAATTGAAAAGGCACGTGCGCTACACCATTAATAGGTGATTTGTAATCTTAGGGACACCCTAACAATGGCATAAAAACAACAAGTTGGATAACATATGAGAAAAATATAATTGAAGTGTGAGATTGGGTCATTGTGAGGTTGTGCTTTTATAATAAAAAATCATTTTAACAACAAAATAAGGATATAAAACTTTCACCTAAGTATTATGGTCATAATCACATATTATAAAATATTGGAAATGTGTCATAAAAATTTGATTTACCTCAATTAGCTAAAATACATCTAGCCTTTCATGTTTCTGTTTGAATAAAGTCATTTTTCTTATGATTCTAAAACACACAAAATTACAAAAACTTTGTGAAGAGGGAAGAAATACCTTGGAACTATAATATATTCCCCAAAGATGACCAAAAAATCTATACACTAGGATGATAATTGCATTTCTTATAAATTAGAACTACCTACCTATGGAAGATATATGAATGCAATATGAAGTTTTTGTGTAAAACATTTTAAAATGGTCAAAATTGAGGACATTAATTTTTTAAGGTGGGGCATATTACACATCATATTCACTATATCTCAATATGGATGAGTAAACTATAGTGTGCATAACATTTTAATTATTCATTTGGTAACTTGTATATTGTTATATATGGGTAATAGTAGTCAACCTTAAGAGAGTATGTAGTTCCCATAGCATAATTAAAATATATAAAATAAGTAGTGTTGAGTATCAGATAATCACATTACTAATTATGTTATTAATGTAAGGATTATTGATTATTTACATTACTCGTTCCCATGATTAGCATTCTTATTTCACTTATGTATTTTTTTTAAAAATTTATTGTGTTGATTATAATTTCAAGGTGAACTCTTAAAAAGTAAAATGAAACACACAGTAATAAGAGATAGCCTTTCCCATTGGAAAAATAATCTATAAAACTATTATATATTTCTATTTTTAATAAGCTATTACAAAATTCAAATTTAAATTTGAGATTAACCATCTTCACATAAAATAATATATCCATAAGGATGTGGAATTGAAACAAGGATACCTTTTCCATATGTAGGTTCTAATGATATACAAAAAAAACATAGGAATAACATGTGTACCATGTTTAGTAGGTTTTAAAAAGTCTTAAGCAACATCATTTTATTCAAAGCCTTCTAATCTTGATTTTAGAGTGAAAGAGATGGATTTATTGTGTTAAATTATCTATCGTGATGAATGAAGTCAGATCCTAACAATATCAAGGACATTGTATGGTGAATTTTTATAAAATACTTCATAATCTATGAACATTCTTAAGACTCACAAGATTCTATTAAATGTTTCTTGAAAATTATTGATACATAGTAACACCACAAAAATAACTATTGATAAATGGTTCCTTTTGTTATATTGATATAACCACCAAAGATTTTGAGGAGCTTAAGGAATCCATGTGCAACAATCTAGTACTAGCTACTCTAAAACCTTTCATTATGGAATGTGGTTCTTTAAAACAAGGCATGGTGCATTTATTTTGAAAGTATCAAAGTATAAGGAAAGAATTAACTCAAGTCCATTTGAGAGGGAAATGTTAGGTATTATTCATGTGGTTAATAAATGGATACCTTAAATAATGGTTACGAACTTCAAAGTGAGTATATAAAATATTAGTCTAGAATGATTATTGGAGCAAAGACTGTCATTAAATGATAAAAAACAATGGCTCACCATATAATGTTAGGGTATGAATTCAAGTTACTTTAGAATAAAAGGAAGTAAAAATGGATACCTTAAATAATGGTTAATAAATGGATACCTTTCATGTGGTTAGTAAATGGACACCTTAAATAATGGTTACACACTTCAAAGTGAATATAGAAAATATTAGTCTAGAATAATTATTAGAGCAAAGACTATCATTAAATGAGAAAAAATAATGTCTCACCATATGATGATAGGGTATGAATTCAAGTTAATTTATAATAAAAGGAAAACTTATTTACAGATTCACTTTATATAAGGGATGAATACAAAAATAATTTGTGTATACCATCATGTCCATATTACATGTTTATTAGGTAGATGAGGAAAAATTCAAATGGTGGAAAGATACATATACGTAAATTCTTTTTAGAAATATTCAATAAGATTTGAGCACTTTAAATACATTTATGTGGAAGAGGGACTCCATTTGGTATAATGATAGGATATACCATTGTAAAAATACAATTGCCAAACATAAGGTTGTATAGGAGATCCATGCTTCAACACTTTGGGGACACTTAGGATAATTTAAGACTTATCATAGGTTCAAGAAATATGTTTTTAAGGAATCAAAGGAAATATAATAAAATATTTGGTAGAATGTCTAGTGTATCAACAAACAAAGGTACAATAATTCATACTCTAGGTAATTTTATTCCTTGATATATTCCTAGACAATGATGGGAGGAGGTATCCAATAATTTCATCATAACATTTCAAAAATGATCCTAGGAAAATTCCTTAGCTTGGTTATGATTGATATATTCAAAAAAAATTCCTAATTTTTTTCCTTGTGACATCTTTTTTATCTAGTATGGTGACAACAAAATTTATGGAGAAATTTTAGAAGATACATGGTAAATCAAAGATAATAGTAAAAGACTATGAACCCTATTTTATTTTTGGTAAAAAAGAGGGTTTTTTGTACTAGGTACCTAACCCTAAACATGAGGCATGAAGATGAGACCTTCCATCCTATATATACAACCAAGCCCTATACATAAATGGAAATTTGTTCAAACTTACAATAATCTAAGAACTAACTAAGACTCCTATAATAATAGTAATATTTACTATTCTAAGACCATGAACCCATATTTACTAGTAATATTTTGAGGTACTTAGTTGGTGCATATCTCTGTATATTACCATGAGTTAGATGGGAAAAATTATGTGGTCCCACAAATGCTTTGAGGACTGCTTTATTTTTTGTGCTTATGATGAGTAGTTTCAATGAGTTAACTATTCACTAATAACAAAAAATGGTGGTACAACATGTTTTTAAATGCATTTTCCAAAATATATTAATTTATGGAACTATATGGTTACCACATACCATTCATAATTAATCCTTGATATTTCACCTAAGGCTTAGTTTTGTCAAAAATTACATGTGTTACACCATCAAGAAGTGTTTTCTAGTCTCAAGGATACCCTAGCCATGGGACAAAATTGTATGAAATAAAAATTTGATCAACTTAAGAAAAAAAAATAAAGTTTAATATTAGGTCTATATGAGGTTGAGATTTTATAATAATTTTTTTTTGAAATAGAAAACAAGGATAAAAAACTTTCACTTAAGTATTATGGTCCTTATCAGATCGTATAAAATACTAGCAGTGTGACATAAAGATTGGAGTTATCTAAATTAGCCAAAATAAATCCAGCCTTTCATGATTAAGTTTTAACAAATTTATTGGTTAACAAATTATAACCTGCATAATTTACTAGACATTAATGAATATGGAAGAGTAATCTTTAAACATGAATTGATTATCCATACATGCCCAAAGACATTGCAAATTAAGGTGATCATATAATTTATTATTAAATGAAAGTCCTTGCCTAAGGAAGATGCAATAATGAAATGTACAAATTTCATGTAGAATCATCCATAAATAGTCAATGACACTGCTTTTATGAAGGTAGGGCATTCTACACCATTAGCCTATTCATTATATATGGATATGGATGACTATCCTATAGTGTGCATAAGAGGCCTTGGTAATTTAAATTTTTAAAAGTTTATTATCTATTTTTTATAAATTATTGTGACTAATTATATATGTAAATCCAACTAAATATCTTTGATAATATATTCTCTCTTATATCAAGAAATTAAAATTCAAAATAATAAACCAAAAAAGTATATGTCAACATTTCTTAAACCTATTGACCAAAACATTATGACGTTAAATTTATCTAATAAAAATGATGGCACCATGATAAATTACTATGAATACATGATTTATAAAGACAATTCTCTCAATATGGAATGAAATATAAAAAATATCATTCTAAATTCGTATCATAAATAACCCATACAAGAGAACATGGGACCCCAAGACTAAATGAAAAAAACACTTAAATATCCAGTCCATTGTTTATTAATACTTGTGGTCAACTCAATATTTTTTTGATTGTCTAAAATATCTTAAATAATAATAATAATAATATTATATAACAAATGAAAATATGTTTCCATTTTTGTTATATCTTAGACAAAATTCACCCCAAATAGTCAACTAGAAGTGTTAACAAAAGAGTAAATAGGAAATCTGAAACATGAATAGAAACTCACATGTTAAATGTGGTAAGTTGACTCACCAGCTAATGTAAGAATCTATTGATTTAATTTTTATCTACACTTTATCTCAAACTTGTATCTTTCAATTGTATTGATGTGACCAAATCTTGTTCATGGTAGGATTCTTCATACACAACCTGATAAAAGCGTTTATATATATTTTTTGTTTCAAAAAAAAATGTTTGAAAAAAATCATTGGTTAAAAGATTTCAACTCACACAAAGTTATTCCAACTTTATGAAAGGGAATAATTATTTTGTAACATGAGAGATTATCTATACATATACAAAGATTCTTAAAAATAGGATGATCATAGAATATGTTATAAATTAGAAACACCTACCTAAGAAAGATATGACTAAAATATGAAGATTTTGTGTAGGAGAAATTGTAAATGCAAAACATTGAGGAAACTACTTGTGTGAAGGTGAGGTAGGATAAACCATTATCCTATTCATAATATCATGATATGGATGAATAATTTATAGTGTTAATAACATTTCACTTGGTCATTTGATAATCTTTATATTGTGGATACAGGTGTGAGTAGTTGGCCTTTTAGATTGTGTAGTTCTAAAAAACCTAGTTAAAATATATACAAGAAATAGTGTTACCTATTAAATCATCACATTACTAATTATGTTATTTATGTACAAATTGTTTAGTATTTGCATTACACATTACAGTGATTTTCATTCTTATTTCACTTGCATAGTTTCCACTTTTTATTTTATTATATTGATTAAAAATTCAAAGGATGTTCTTAAAAATTAAAATAAAATGCACAATAATAAGAGAGAATCATGATTATTATAAGTTATAAAAATATTATATGTTTTTATTTTTAATACTTTATTGATAAAATAAAATTTGAACTTGAGATTAACTACCTTCACATAAAATAGTACATCTACAAGGACAAGGAATTAAAACAAGGCTTATTTTTTCATATTTGACGTATTCTTCAAATGAAATATAAATAGTACCATGTGTATACTAAGGCCTACTTATTTAATATCAACTTATTTATATTATGTTAGTATTATGAATTCAAGGGTGTCTTAAAAATTAAAATAAAACTAAATGCACTACTATTAATAATCTATAAAATTATTATATATTTCTATTTTTAAGAGTTTGTTCCAAAACTAAAAATTGAACTATCACATAAAATAGAATGTCCATAAATATGTGTTATTGTCAAAATGAAATAAATGTGTTACATATTATTTATATTACTTATTATATTATGTAGCAGTGTATATTTTATATTGTGAGATGGATAAAGTAGAGCTTGAGACCATTTACATTGAGCGGACCACCAAACGTCAAACTCATTTTAGCAAGAGGATCAATGGAATCTTTAACAAAGTTCATGAGATTTATGTTCTTTATGGTATCCCCATTCATCTCTCTACAAAATATGAAGATGACAACACCTTTTTATATCAAAACAAATGTGAGGCTAGGTCACTTCAAGTGGATCAAATTGCATACCACACTTTCAATGTTTATGATCTTGTAATTAAGGTGTTTGAAAAGATACAAAAAGGAATAGGTAATCAGATCTTAGCAGAGGTGAAAAAAGGAAGAGGTGAATATTAATCCTCAACCACAACAATTATTCCATATGGAGATGATCACATTGGAAGTGAAGGAACCTTTAATGCTAATGCAAGACAACACGGAAATGATCACATTGAAAGTGCCCCATCGATGTCATCTACTTAAATAGGAGATCTACTTGTTGTATTTATACATGATGATAAAATTGAGGGCACACCCCCATGATTAATTATATATCTTCCAATGATTTAATATATTTCTAATATGTAATTTTAGAGGCAACTATTTTCTTCTTATCCAACCATTGACATATCAGTTATAATGTTTTTTCAATGAATTCCCTTTCAGTGGAGATACAATCGACATATCATCTATAGTATTTGATTTCAATAATGAAATCCCTTCTATTATTGAATTCAATAAAAATGACATAGATATAGATGATAATATGTTAAGGCTAGAGCAAGCCCATATATTGCATGTAGTTCTAGGTGCCACAAATATCCAAATAGGAGATCTATATGTTGTAATTTTAGATGTTGTACATGGACCCTCATCTTCATATATTCAAATAGGAGATCCATATGTTATTATTACACATGCATAAAATATCCATCATGTTAGATGTGAGGAAATAACCATTATGCAAAAAACATTGCCTTCATCTTCTTATCAAATCTAAACATGTATTAGACTATTCTTCATGACATCAACCTAACAATAAAAATATTTTATTTCAATGATGAACTCCCTTCATCTATTTCATTCAGTGTAGTTGCCTTCCAGCAAGACCAAATGTTGCATGCAATTAAAAATGCCAAAAATATCCAAACATGTGATCCAAATGTTGTATTTCTAAATGATGTAAGTGGCACCTCATATTCATCTATTCAAATAAGAGATCCATATGTTTTTGTTTCACATGTATCAAATATTCATTATGTTGGATGTAAGGGAACACCCATTATGCAAACATTATTTCCTCCATCTTCTTTAGTTAATTTAGATTATTCCATTAAATAATGGGAATTTTTTGTAATGAGATTGGAGATATAGAAAATCTAAACATCTATTAGCCAATTCTTGATGGCTCAACATACCCAATGAAAGCACTAACTATAAATTTATGACAATTTTATTAAGTAATTTTTTTATTAGATGCAAGATGTTGGGTTTAGTTTACATGAATATGTTTATTGATGGTGTAGCAAAGATGTTATATTTTAAATAAAATTGTATATAGTTGGATTTCTTAGATTTTTATTTTAGTAATTATTATATGAAGATTTTAGATTGTATTCTTATTTCATTTAAATGTAGAAAAATGATGCAAGAGCATCATCACATTTTGTAGATTTTAGTATAATTCAAGTGTGATGAGTCTTTAGGGAGTCATTATAGTCATTTTAGATCTATAAGAGTCATTATAAGTTTCTAGGTCCTTGTCAAATTTGAATTAGGAGTCACATTGGCATTTTTTCGCTAATTTCCTTAATTTGAAAATTTGAATCTTGTGACAAGGTTTTATATCATAGTTAAGTGTGTAGGAGTTTAAAATGATGTATTAACATTGTGTATACCCTAAAGTAGTCTATGGTACCTAAATTCATACATGACTTGTGTGATTATACATCTTGATGGGTATGTTAGAATTTAAGGTAGTTTACATTGTCCAAACATACATGAGGGAGTTAGAATGTTAGTTAGGATAGTTAGATAACACAAAAGGATTGTAAATTTTTTTTGTTAAAAGTAAAGAGTTATGGGGTTGTATTTTTATTGGGAGTGGAGATGAACCCAAATTAAAAAAAATGAATATTTTTTTGTTCTTGAAAACAAGAGTTGCAGACCCTGCACCTGTACATATGCAAAGTCAAGAATATGAATGAATAAAGCACTATGTTTTGTAAACAAGAAAAAAATTATTATTTTTCTTGAGATAATGACATAAATAATATATATTTATAATATGTATGAAAACCAAATTTATGGAAATCAATAAAATATTTTCAAATTTGATGATAAATTATTCATACCCTTTTCTGACTATGTTCTAAGACAAGCAAACTGCACAACATGTAAGTGTATTATTTACAAGGGAAAGATTCTATGGAAGTTATTTGGATCATATTTGTAAATTGATAAGTGACCTAATCATTCCTTAAGAGTATTTATTAATTTTTTTGTTTATGATCCTAAAGGTATTCTAATTATATCAACACAAGCCATGTGTTTCATGTGGTGAAGAAGATTGAGTTGGTATGTGTGCAAGGAAGTAGTTTGTAAAAGTTGAATGATTACATGTTGGATAAACCAATTTTCAATGTTATTAAGGATCATGATGTAACTTCATATTTATTTAAATACATATCTCATAATATATTATACTTTGACTTTGTAAACAAATTATATTCTCAAACTATAGTCCTATAACCAAGTTTAAGTTGTCTATAAATGGTAAACATAGACACTAAGGGGGTGTTTTTGGATTATAAAAGGTGTAAGAGATTAAAATAAATCCTAATAAACATTAAAATTTGTTTTAAATTTCTTAGTAAGCTTGAAATGTGATTTTAACCCCTCTTAGGCACATACAATCTACCAAAACCTTGAACTAGGGTTTCAAAACCTAAACTAGATTCCAAGAGATTCCATTGGTGAGAATCCATGATTACTTTTTGAAAAGTTATGGATGAATTTTATTTAATATATTTTACTATTTTTAAGTTGTTTGAGTATGAATATGTATGGTTTTGAAAGGATTGATTGTCAACATGGTAAAGAGAGACCTAATAGGCCTATTTTGAGACCTCAAAAGGGGTTATAAAAGTGATTTAAGAGTTGATTTAGAGAATTAAAATCCATAGATAGATTAGTGAGGATATAGTGTACTTATAAAGGGTTGTATTTTTCCAACATGAGGTTATACTAATCTATAGATTTTTAAAGGACAAAAAAATGCTACTAAAGAGCCTATGATAAAGTAGGAAGCATGGTAAGTTTACAAATATTGTGAAAAAAAGTATGAGGATGGGATAAAGGTGTAAATTTGGTCTTGATAGAGTGGGAATATGGTGGTAACAGTGCTATTAGTTCTAAAGATGTCTAAAACATATAAGGAGCCAGTTATTAGAGAGCTTTCATTAAGGAATGAACATAATTAAATAAGACCATTGTGAGAGTTGATTAGAGGGAGAAAAGAGTGAATGGTTTTTATGGAATGAGTTTGAGATATGATCATAAATATATAATATTAAAAGGATTTTAATATAAAGGAAGAGATTAAATTTTCAAGAGTAAGGTCACAGAGATCAATAGCTAAGGCAAGCAAAAATCAAATCTAGGAGTTATTGGTAGAGGTAAGTGTAGGTGAATGTGTTTCTTATTTTCATCCATGAAATAAAAATAGATGATGACCTATACATCATTTGGTATCATAGCATGGTATGTTATAGATGAGGTATGTTTTGAGTTTTGACAATGTTAGTTACATGTACATGAAGTTTATGATTGAGTAGGTATTGAAGATTATTTGATATGTTATTATGAGGTTTATAAAAATATTATAGGAAAGAAGTGAGATGCATAAATATAAATGATATATGAGAGTAGTTTGGCTGAATCCCTTAATCAAAGAGGCTTGGAAAGAGTGAGAAAGGAGATCTAGTGAAAGATCTAATAAATAATCTCAAAGAAGAAAGCTTAAGGTGGAGAGAGAAGTCCCATGTGAGGACAATAAAGAGAGAGACTCTAAGAGAAAGAGAGAGAGAGTGAAGTGAAATAGACCTAGGTGAGGTCAAAGAAGGTAAGTAGGAAGGCTTGTTAATAAGAAGAGATAGGTTAAGAGAGAGACCTAGATAAAGTATGATAGTGAAGAGTGAAGAGTGAAATATAAATATGAAGGGCTTGATTAATGAGGAATGCCACAATAATATGGATAAAGAGAAATAAGTGAAGCAAAGAAAATTAGAGAGAGAAAATGAGATTGCTAAGATGAAGATGGTGTTAACAAGGCTAGAGAAAGTCTTGGAAGAGATGAGACTAAGATTATGTGTATGCATCAAGAGGAAATTTAGATGGAATCTAAAGTAATTGATAGAGAAGAGAAGAAGATAAAATATGAAGATGATAGAAAGGAAACCTAGAAGGAGAATCAAAGGGGAAAGCAAGCCTCAAAAGATTATGACTAATGAATTTTTGAAATGTGTGTATACAAGTGATAAGTTGAGTGAAGATGAATAACATTGGAAGCATGAGAAACATGCTAGTGATGAAGGAAAAAATGATTAGACAACTAAGTATGGTGACATATTTCTATGATACCCTGAAGAAGGTGAACAATTAGATGAGAGAGAGAGAGAGAGAGAGAGAGAGAGAGAGAGAGAGAGAGAGAGAGAGAGATTTTCTAGTATTACCATGTCTCATGACAAGCAAGAAGGAAGTCAGTTTCAGTCAAGAATGCTTTAAGGAGAGAAAATAATCACAAGGTATTTATTTTAATGTTGTTTTTTATGAGTGTGTTGATATGAACAATGATGAGGATGATTTTCATGAGATTAAATTGAATCCAATGAACATGTTATTGGAAGGTCAAGAAGGAAAATTAGAACTAAATTAAGTGCTTAACACGTAACAGGAAACATATGAGGTGGTATAAAGAGAGAATGAAGAAGAATCGCATGTTGAATTGCTTGAAAAGATTGAATTGCTTGAAGAAGAATCGCATGTTGAATTGCTTGAAGAGAAATAAGTGAAGCAAAGAAAATTAGAGAGAGAAAATGAGATTGCTAAGATGAAGATGGTGTTAACAAGGCTAGAGAAAGTCTTGGAAGAGATGAGACTAAGATTATGTGTATGCATCAAGAGGAAATTTAGATGGAATCTAAAGTAATTGATAGAGAAGAGAAGAAGATAAAATATGAAGATGATAGAAAGGAAACCTAGAAGGAGAATCAAAGGGGAAAGCAAGCCTCAAAAGATTATGACTAATGAATTTTTGAAATGTGTGTATACAAGTGATAAGTTGAGTGAAGATGAATAACATTGGAAGCATGAGAAACATGCTAGTGATGAAGGAAAAAATGATTAGACAACTAAGTATGGTGACATATTTCTATGATACCCTGAAGAAGGTGAACAATGAGAGAGAGAGAGAGAGAGAGAGAGAGAGAGAGAGAGAGAGAGAGAGAGAGAGAGAGAGAGAGAGAGAGAGAGAGAGAGAGAGAGAGAGAGAGAGAGAGAGAGAGAGAGATTTTCTAGTATTACCATGTCTCATGACAAGCAAGAAGGAAGTCAGTTTCAGTCAAGAATGCTTTAAGGAGAGAAAATAATCACAAGGTATTTATTTTAATGTTATTTTTTATGAGTGTGTTGATATGAACAATGATGAGGATGATTTTCATGAGATTAAATTGAATCCAATGAACATGTTATTGGAAGGTCAAGAAGGAAAATTAGAACTAAATTAAGTGCTTAACACGTAACAGGAAACATATGAGGTGGTATAAAGAGAGAATGAAGAAGAATCGCATGTTGAATTGCTTGAAAAGATTGAATTGCAGTAGGTAGATGTGTCTTGCTTGGAACCAATTGAAATACAAATTGAGATAGATGAATATAAAATAGAGGAAAAGTAAATGTGGTAGAAAATAATGCAATAATCAGATGATTTGATTCTAATATGAGACAAGGACTCCATCATGGTAGTTGAGTTTGCATTGAAGACAATCTTGAGTCAAGATGAAGAAGAATTGGTAGCCAAAGAAAAAATATAATTTGAAGAGATACAAATAAAACTCCAAAAAACCAAATAAGAAGTGGTTTTGTATAACTTGTTTGCTTAATGTGTAGGTCTCTTGAGAAAAAGGAATGAGCAATAGTTTCCCATGATCAGATTTAAGATATAAAGTTAGAGAAAGATCAATAATGGAGGAGCCATAATAAGTTTTAGAAAGCATCAAGAAGGTATACATTATTAAAATATGCCTTGGGATCTAGGTGGACATGAACTTGGAAGATGGATGGTGTAAATAAAATGAATACTAGATCAGTTATAACTTTCTTGGAAAGTTTTCTCTTGATCCTCGATAGTATGATGTAAGAACATCATCACATTTTTTATATTTTGATCTAGTTCAAGTGTCTTGAGTCTTTAGGGAGTCATTATAGTCATTTTAGATCTATATGAGTAATTCTAAGTTTCTAGGTCTGTGTCAAATTTGAATTAGGAGTCATATTGGCATTTTCCCACTAATTTCCTAAATTTTAAATTTTAAATCTTGTGACAAGGTTTTAGACCATTAGTCAAGTGTATAGGATTTTAAAATAATGTATTCATGTTATGTAGACCATAAATTATTCCACGGTACCTATATTCATACATGACTCATGTGATTAGGCATCTTGATGGGTATGTTAGAGGTTAAGGTAGTTTTCATGCTCACAACGTACATGAGGGCATTAGAAATTTAGTTAGAATAGTTACATAACATAAAAGGCTTGTAAATGTTTTTGTTAAAATTAAAGGTTTGTGGGGTTAGATTCAAAATGGGAATGGAGATGAACCCAAATAAAATAAATGAATAATTTTTTTGTTCTTGAAAATAAGAATTGCAGACGCTGCACCTTTGCATATGCAAAGTCAAGAATATGAATGAATAAAGCACTTTATTTTGTAAACAAGAAGAATTATATGGTTTTTATTTAGATAATTTAATAAATACTATGGATTTATAATATTTATGTAAACAAACATTATGGTAATCAATAAAGGATTTTCAAATTTGATGATCAATTGTTCATACCCTGTTCTGACTATGTGTCGAGATAAGCAAACTGTGTAATTGTACTATTTACAAGAGAAAAATTCTATAGAGGTTGTTTGAAATGTATTTCTAAATTTTTAAGTGACATAATCATTTATTAATATTTTTTATTCATTTTATTATTGTATGATGCTAAAGGTACTCTGAGTAGATCAACATAGTCCTTATGTTTCTTATGGTGAAGAAGATTGAGTTGGTATGTGTGCAAGGAAGTAGTTTATAAAATTTGAATGATTAAATAAATATTTTGGATAACCAAATTTAAAAGGTTATTAATTATCTTGATGTAACTTAAATTTATTTAAATACATATCTCATAATATATTACACTTAGACTTTGTAAACAGACTGTATTCTCAAATTATAATCCTACAGCAAAGATTAAGATGTCTACAAATGGAAAATAGAGACATTAAGGGGGGTGTTTTGGTATTATAAGAGTTGTAATAGGAAAAAATAAATCCTAATAAACTTTCACAATTTTTTTAAACTACCTAGGAAGCTTCAAATACGATTTTAACCCTTCTCAAACACATACAATCTACCAAAACCCTAAACTAGGGTTTCAAAGCCTAAAACTAGATTCCAAAAGATTCCACTAGTGAAAAAACATGAATTGTTATGAAAATGTGGTTATGCATGTTATTTAATATATTTTAGGTTTTTAAATTTTTTTAAGTATGGATATATACAGTATTGACAGGGTTGAGTGTCAACAAGGTAAAGAGATACCTAATAGGCCAAATTCGAGACCTCAAAGGGGTTGTAAAAGTGATCTAAGAGTTTATTAGAGCCTTAGAATTCATATAGATATTATTGAGGATATAGGTTACCTATAAAGTGTTGTATTTTTCCAATATGAGGTTGTACTAATCTATATATTATAGAAAAGATAAAAAAAGGGCTACTAAAGAGCATGTGATAAAGCATGAAGCAAGGGAAGTTGACAAGCATTATGAAAGAAAGTATGAGGATAGGATAAAGGTGTCAAGTTGGTATTTATAGAGTGGTAATATGTTTTTAATAGTGATAACAAATCCAAAAAGGTTTGAAACATATAAAGAACCAATTACTAGAGATCTTTCATTAAGGAATGAGCATATTGAAACAAGATCATTGTGAGAGTTGATTAGAGGGAGACAAAAGTTAATTGTTTTGATGGAATTAACTTGAGATATGATCATGAATAGAAAAGAGTTAAATGATTTAAATATAGATGAATATATTAGTTGTTAAAGAGTAGGGGTATAGATATCAAGAGCCAAGGTAAGCAAATATCAGAGTTAGGAGGTATTGGCAGAGGTAAGTGTAGGTGAATGTGTTTCTTGTTTTCATCCATGATAGATAAATAGATGACAACCTCTACATCAAAAAATGATTTATTTATTATACCATTAATTATTGGATAATAAAATGATACATTGATTGATAAAATAATATAAAAATATTGATGTCAAATAGCTAACATGTAATATGAATTAATTATGTCACATAGACAATATTCCTAAGATGTTTTGGTATTATAAAGTTAAATTTTTAATAGTGGAAAATGTGGTGAATGTAAAATCCCTTAGTTTCTACAAATTAAATAAATTATTTATCAATGAATGTAAAATAATAATTCTAATGATAAAAACTACTTATTCAGCTTGCTCACTTTAATATCATGGCTTCTACTTTTTATCACATGTATTAAGGATTAAAAACACCACTAATATTACACATCTCATTCGATTAAATTTCATGACTTAGACAAAGTAGTATATTTAAATTGCATTATGCAAAGACATGTTATGCGGCTAAGGCATCTGATATTAGTTTAATTCACACAAGTTAAAATTTGTAGTGAAAAGAAAACCTTTTATTGCTAGTTTGGATATACTTTTATTGTCTTAATTCCTTTTGCATTATCATTTAATTGGTATCTTTTTGGCATATTAGATTCATATAAAATACTTTAGATGGATATGTAAATACTAAGGCCTAACACCACCATATTTTTGGTAATAATGAATGTAAATTCTAATATGGAAAGTTTGATTTCTATGAGCATGTCCATCTCTAATATTTATGTGATGGGTTATAGTCATTGTGCGTAATCACATAGTGTGTCTTATTATTTTGGCATAAATCTCAATTATATAAAATGCACCTCTATAATAATTGAAGATGTGAGATTGAGCTTTAGATAATGTATAACAAGACCTAAAATCTGAGAAACATCATCCATTTTACTAGATCTATAATTGTGCAAAAATTAAAAAAACATGGAAAACACAAACATTTAGGAGTACTATGACTTACAGACATCGACTAATCATCTAAAATAGTACTAAACCTAATATAGTCTAACTAGTGTGCAAGAAACAATCCATGGATTCCCATGGTAAAATTCCTCTCTAAAGCTCTAGTTGCAACATTTTATTTATTTTTTCTCATTTTATATAGCATAAAAAACAAAACAAAAAATTATAAATTTTAATTTATTTTTTAAATGCTCATTTACATGTTTGATGAATACAAGTTTTCTTGATTAAATTTACATTATTACATGTCATAGAGACATATCTAATGCAAGATTTGTAATTGCAAATGATTATTTGACTTGTGATGTCTTTATAAAGGATTCAATGATTTATTATTTGTTAAGGCTTATTAATGGTTTTTATATGATGTTATTTAATTAATATGCCACATCTATAATGATGATATATGCATTGAATTTACATACATTATTGTTCAATAAATTTCTTAACATGGGTAATACTTTTCATTATCGAGATATGTGTACTATTATTTCATATAGTCATTTTATTTCTCTAGGAGGAAACCATATTCTCTATTTATTATTCTTTATAGTGTCACATTTTTTTATTTTTGAGTTTACATATTTTATTCTTAATAATATAGAATTGAGGGTTCATCTCTTTATAAAATAATATTTCAATATCTATTATCAAAGCCTAGAGACTAAATGGATCATATTAGTTTTTGGATATGAAATTTTGTCTCTTGACAACACAAAGGATTTCAACTCCACTTCATATTTATATCTTTTTTAATAGTAATAGCGACTAATGTAAATTCCATTACATAGTGGGGGGAAATGGGATATATTATTTTAAGGATAAAAAATACATTTTCCTACCCATCCATACTTATAAAAGAGAGGTATGCATAGTATTGTAGGTTCTAATACAAGGAATATCAAAATCATTTATGGAATCATATGTGATACATTTTTTTATGTCTTTATTTTGTTTTATTTTATCACAATACCTTTTGTTTGGTTAAGTACACACCTCAAACTGGGAAAACATAAACAACTAAAAATTTCTCCTTGAAATTTAGTTGGTGGCTTCTTATTATTAGTAAATATGGGTTTTAATAAGGGACTCTATCCTTTACATGAAACATACAGTCATGGTCATCATAACCAAATAATACAATAAATCCTACTAAAAAGATCAAAAAACATCCCAATACTACAACAATAACATAAAAACAACAATAGTTGTTAAACAACCCTAAACCAAGATACAACTAAGTCCCTAAAAAAAATATTTTTTCAATCTAAGGGTCATATTAAGTGGTTCTAAATCCTTCTTAATTTTTGATTTAATTTTGTTATTCAATACCATCCATTCACCTTCTTCCCTTAAATTAGGAAGGATAGGAATGGAGTGTTCAAGATCATCATCTGATTTATTATTCAATAATGGAATCCTGGTAAATAATCGATCACCTTATGAAGTAGTTGATTGAATACATTATAATGAGGTACAAGACACCAAACCTTCACTATCCTAGGCCATAGATTCCCCACATGGATCCATATTTCTCTAGACCAAATCCAAAGTTTTCATAGGCATTTCTAGAAAACAATTTGGACCTTCACTTTCATCCTCACTCTAACTAGTAGATTTGATTGTTATATGCTCTAGATACACATCATTCCACTAGGTACTTCTATTTTTATGATTTTTATTTTGGGAAACCATTGACTAAATGACTAGTATGAAAATTTTTGTAAGATCTAAAAGGTAAGCCTTCATATTCAATAGGATGCATCCAAGTTGGATCCCTCATAATTAGGTCCACCTGAATCAAGAGATTTTTAGTAACATCAACATTTAATAAGATTAGAGCATAGGTTTAATTTTCCCTTTCTTCTGTTATGGGATCCTCATTCAAAAACTCACCAAAATAATTACTTATGGATTTAAAAAAGTAATGTCCCAAAACTAGAGGGGTAGGTTTAGAAATTGTGTCTTAAAACTAGAGAGGTAGGTTTAGAAACCATAAACAAATCATTTTTATATTAAATATTTTAGTATGGTGGTTGAAATTAGGATGCCATGGTATAATGAACATCATGTTCTTACTTCAAGCCAAAGAATATTCATTGAAAATGTCCCTATCTTTAGCATAACAAAAATTACAATGAAAATACCTCTATTACAAGGTCACATTATAATATTACTTTCTATTAATGATTCTTGCTAGTGGCTCGTTATCCATTCATGGAGCTTTGGAAGGCTAGGAAAAAATCCATTACACCCATAAATCATTACATTAGTAGAGAGACACTATTGCTTATTTCTTTTATTCTATGTGTTTACTATATATTTATATATCTAGATGATTTTTTATTTTTTTTTAAATTTTTTTTAAAATTATGATGACTTTTGTAGCTTTAAATCCCTTTTATACATTCTCATTATTCTCCCCCACCTCTAGCTTATGTTTGTTTAGTCCAATTTAATAAATGTTTTAATGGTCGTGGCACCTATTAGGAGCAATATAAGTTCATGACCCTGATTCTTGTGCCACCATTTTCAATCTCTAGGTACAGTTGACTCTTTGAATCACCTCTTCCATTTATAGTCATTAAAATATAATTATCCACATAAATTTCATATAATTATGAATTCAATACATCTATAAATATACATGTAATAGCATTCATTTAATAAATAAATAAAAATAATAATAATAACTTATCAATTATTAACTAGAATAATATTTTGGAACACTTTCTAAAGTTATTTATGTTATACATTTTTTAATTGATACCTCTATGTAATTTCATAGGTATAAAATATTATAAGGGATAAATAGTTAATGTTATATCAACTAACTATTTTACATAGACATCCAAATCCCCCATTATCCATTTAAAATTATAATATTACTAATTACATAATGACGTGCCATAGCATGTGTCTAATATGAAAGGTGACAAGTAGGCTAGTGAAAATAGGGAGTTATTTCAAAGGTTATAGACTGGAAAAAAAAATAAAGATTTATTAGGATTGTTCATATGGTCCTTACACTATGAGAGTGATAGGTTCAAAATTTGGAGTGATTGTTTGATAGTTTGTGAATGCATGTGAAAACATTTTCTAATTTTTAGAACCTATTCAAATATGAGTTTAAAGTCATTACTACATCACTTAAACATATCTAAGATCCTTATATTATTTATATGTATGAGTATTTATTTAGTTAAGCATTATTTTTATGTTTTACATGTTTTATGACACTTAATTAGAGGTAGTCATTTTTTAACTATAAGGTAATAAATTTAAGAATTTCCTAATTGATGCAAGTGTAGTAATGGTGTGAATTCATTTTAAACTATTAGGAATATACCATTCCATACCATATATTTTTATAAACCTTTAGTATCAGCCATAAAATTATATTAGGATTAAGAGAAATAAAATTCAATAATTAAAATATTAATTGTATGCCTTTAACATATTGATTATATTGAGATATGTGTGGTCAACATGTGTAACACATAACCTTTAAATTCCTCTTTTAATAATATTTACATTTCATATTGATAGCAATAGTCAATTTTATAGGATTATGTACTCACCATAACCTAATTAGATTATATAGTAGAGGTGCTTTTGAGTATTGCATCATCATATTAGGAATTATATTAGTCTTGTCATCTGACTACAATAGTATAGGTGGTTTGTAACCCTATTATAGAATCCATTCAGTAGTCAACATGGTAGGCCTATTTACAAGAGGCAATGGTAATAATAAAATCACATTAGGGAAGACCATAAAATATCTATACGTGTCTAAATATATATTTGTGTGGTACTTGTTAATATATTACAACTAATTTGGATTCAATATTTAAATAAAATTGAAAAAATATTGTCAACAACTATAAAGAATAATCATTGGAGGGAAATATGCCTTATCTTAAAGTATACATATATACCATGAACACTAAGGAGGTACTAAAACAATGGACAATAAATCTTATATATATCAAATCAACATAACCATGGAAACCACCTATGTAAATTTGACTCAACTTGTAATTTTTTTCAAAACTTTGGTTTCTCTACAAAATTTGGTTTAACAAATTGAGACTTTAAAAATAAGTGATTAGGTACATTCCTTAATGGATCATGCTATGATCCCATCACATGATTCAAATACAAGGGAAAAAAAACCCATGACAAATTCTAATTTCTAGTCTATACACTTCATGCTCAAGGACATGAATAATTTTTATGGTAAGGACCTACTCAATTAGATCATCTAAATGAAGTTAGATAATATAACTATCACTTTCTTAATGTGGGGGTTGAGAGAGAGAGAGAGAGAGTAAATGAAATAAAATCTTGGCATAAGATATATATATATATATATATATATATATATATATATATATATATATATATATATATATATATATATATATATATATATATAGGCCAAGTTTAAATTTCATATACTCTATATATATATATATATGGAGAGAGGGGGGGGGGGGGGGGCGGGGGTGGTTGGGGGGGGGAGAAGGAATTTAAGGTGGTTATGCCTTGGATCAATGAAATTGGAGAGGAAATAAAGAAGGGTAGATATATCGATTGATAGATATATATATAGTTCAACTAAGTTAATGATTCCATGCCATACTTGTGATT
The DNA here is from genome assembly GCA_037957365.1 of Torreya grandis. Lineage (NCBI taxonomy): Eukaryota > Viridiplantae > Streptophyta > Pinopsida > Cupressales > Taxaceae > Torreya > Torreya grandis. The sequence continues at coordinate 4,162,204 of JARHVA010000853.1, read as the reverse complement.
AATGTGTCATGAATTGCATATTAATCTAATGATGCATTACATACCATTACATTCTAATCCAAAACTCAAAATTTCTGGTTGATAAATATTTCAATAGCATAGAAATAACATAGTAACAATGAATTCTCTGAGAAGAGATGTAGTATTACTCAAGATGGCAATACAAATATATGCTTATCTCTGGGAAGAGATGTCTGTCTTCACATTTCAGGTTACCTCTTAATTTATAAACATTTTGAAAGCATGGGAAGGATGTGTAAGGTCACCAATATTGAGTGAGATTATGTGGTTCAACTTCCAAGATTTAAAACAATACAGAATTTGAGGAATTACTATTTTTAGACTGCACTGCTAGAATTAAAATTTAGGGAAATTCCATTGGGTTTTTTGGGTTCAAACTTCATCAAAAAAAGATCCATTCCATCTCAAAATTTTCTCCTCATTTTTAGATTTCCAATGGTTTAAACGGTGAGTCAATTGGAGCTATGGTGCAAAAGTTATGGATCCCAGAAGTTTCATCATCAATTAGGGTGGAACTGTCCCCTGAATTGTCACCTAAATTATTGCCTGGATCATTCCTCCCTCCTTGAAAATCAATGGTCCCCATTGCATCAATTTTCCCCATCAAGTGTGGTAGTTGAGTATTGATTTGATTCTCTATGATCCACTCACCTTGGTGGCTAAGCTGGCCCCTTTTGACCACTCGATAAAGTGGAATAGAGCGTCTTCTTGTTGTCTTCATCTAGGTGTCCACAATCTGATCCTCTTCCACTAGAGAAAAACTCTATGGATCAATCTCATCAATGTCTATTTGTTCTAATACAATTAAAGTGTCTAATAGAGGTGGGTGATATGGTTTGAGAAGCTTGACATTAAATATTGGATGTAGACCAAGGTAGGCTAGTAGATTCAACTCAAAATCATTTTCTCCAACTTTTCTGGTGATGGTGTAGGGACCATATCATAAAGGCCAAATATTTCTATGTGGGCCTATAATTCATTCCTTTTGAATCCATAACCAAACCTTGTCACCCATAGCAAAATGGTGTGCAATCCTATGTTTGTCATGGCATTGCTTATACTTCTGATTCATCTTCTCCAAGATGTCATGAACTTGTTATTGGATGTGTTGCATTTGTTAAATAAACTTTGTTACTTTTGCTGCCTTAGATATTCCATGAGGTGTGTATTCCATGGTAGAAAATGGAACATCTATATCAATTGGTGCCATGGGTTGGAACCCAAAACATACTTGGAATGGACTGTGCTTGGTTGAGTTGTACAACACCCGATTATATCAATGTTGTATGAAAAGAAGTCCCTCATCCCATGTGCATGGATGTTTGGAGTGATACATCTGAATCATGTGAATAATCAATTGGTTTACCACCTCTATCTAACCATTAGTCTATGGATGGAAGGCTATGGAATTCATCAGCTTAGTATCCATCATCTTCCATAGAGTGGACCAGAAGATGCTCAGGAACCTGCTATCTCGATCTGAGACAATGGACTTGGGGAGACCAAAATGGATCCATACATGACTAAAATATAGTTGAGCATTTTCCTCAGTAGATATATTTTTATTACAATCAATCATGATAGCCATTTTTGAAAAATGATCAACTACCACAAAAATACAGTCCATACCATGTTTTGAAGTGGGAAAACCTGAGAGAAAATCCATTGAGATGGATTCCCAAGGCCTGGTTGGTTCTGGTAATGGCATGTACAATCCTTAATTCTTATTTTTTGGCTTGGCTATCACACATGGGTTGAAATATTTGAGATATCTTTACACATCCTTTCACATATGGGGCTATTAGAAGTGTTTTTGAAGAACTGCCAATGTCTTTTCGATACCAAAGTGTCTAGCTGTCCTACTAAAGTGTGCTTCCCATATCATCTTTTGTTGTTCTGCAACTGGAACATAGATGTGCCCCATATGACAGAGGACATTATCTTTCAAATATAAATTAGAAACATGTTTACCTTTTTGAAGCACTTGATATGTATCTGCAAAGGCAGGATCTGCTTCATACATAGCACCCCAAGTGGCAGTCTCATGTTTGCACAGGTCAAGAACTATTGTGAGTGTAGTAATTGGTGGGTAGCTCAGATAATCTGCATTTGTATTTGAGTTCCCCTTTTTGTGTTTGATTATTAGGTGTAATTTCTGAAGATTTGTGGCCCACTTTTGGTGCCTCTCATTTCATAGTTTGCTTTGTGTCTGGATGAATTCCAATGGTCTGTAGTCAGTGTGGATGACTGTCTCTTTCCCCAAGATGTAGTGTTTCCATTATTTTTAGGCTTGCATAATGGCATAGAGATCCTTATCATATGTTGGATATTTCTTGACTGTATCAGTGAAAGTTTCACTATGACATGCAATAGGATGGCCATGTTGCATGATGACAGCTCCCATAGCATATTCAAATGCATCTGTCATCAACTCAAAAGGTTGATGCAAATCTGGCAAGGCAAGAATAAGGGCCGAGTAGAGCCTATTCTTTAAATTCTCAAATGCCCTTTGTTGTATTTCATGCCACTAAAATGTAGCTTTAGCTCCTCCTTTAATCACTTGGGTTAGTGACCAAGCAACATGTGAAAATCTAAGAACAAACCTGCAGTAGAAATTTGTAAGACCCAAAAAGTTGTGAAGCTCTGTGAGGGTCCTTGGTGTGGGTCATTCTTGAATAACCTGAATCTTTTTTGGATCAACATGGACCCCTTCCTCATTCAAAACATACCCGAGGTACTGAATTGTTGTCATCCCGAATGTGTATTTGTCAAGATTTGAATATAACTTGTGCTCCCGAAGAGTTTGAAGCACCTTACAAACATGTTGCAAATGTTCTTCCCATGTTTTGCTATAGATGAGTATGTCATCTAAGTAGAAAACCATGAATGAGTTAGTGAAGGGTCGTAGGATGTCATCCATCATCCTCATGAAGGTTGTAGGTGTGTTAGTTAAGCCAAAAGGCGTAACCAACCATTCAAAGAGCCCCTCTTTAGATTTGAATGCAGTCTTCCAAACATCAATGGTATCAATGGGAATTTGGTGATAACTAGATTTGAGATCAATTTTAGTGAAGAACTTCACACCACAGAGCTAGTCCAGTAGGTTATCAATCCTGGGGAGAGGGTAGTGATTCTTCACAGAGATTTTATTCAGGGCTCGATAGTCAATGCAAAGCCTCCATGTTCCATCTTTCTTCAGTGCCAAGATAATTAGGCTACAACAATGTGAAGATCTTGGCCTGATGTGACCCTTTTGGATCAATTCTTGAATCTATCTTTTTATCTCATCATTCTCCAAAATTGATTTGCGATACATAGGACTATTAGGCAAAGGTGATCCTGGGATCAAATCAATAGAATGTTTTACCTAACAATGCAGTGGAACTCCTGTGGGTAACTTGAATAAGTCATCATATTCTCATGTGATTCATCCTATCTGCTTTTATTATTGTGTTAATTGTGTAGTCAGGACTGCAACATCAACCTTCTTGAATTTATGTGGTTTGACCACCATGAGAACAAATTGCTTTGTCTTCTCCACCAATCTCTTACATTGCTTAGCACTGATTAGGGAGATATATGTGGGAGGTGGTACCTTTGGTACCCTATAGCACCATGTTATAAGAGTGAGGGTGATCCTTCGAGTTCATGATTCATAGATGCCATGTCGCTCATACATGAACAACTGACCAAGGAGTACATCACAAACATCTAGATTGACCACATCACACAAGACTTCATCTTGGAATGGTTTTATAGCATATGAAAGAAGAAACTAATGGGTGACACAGAGGTCTCTCCCTAGGTTTAACCATCCAATATTTTAGGGCTTTGGATGAGGCTTCATGGATAGATTTAGACTTTTCACAACTTTAGCAGAGATTAAATTCTTTTGACTACCACTATCAAGAATGAAATGTAGAGACTTACCTTTAACCCATAATTTGGAGTGAAATAATCTTTCCTTGTCATCTGGTCTTTCCTCACATGTCTGTGATGAAGTGATGATGGTGTCAAGTTTAGCATCTACAATTTCTTCTTCATCATCTTTGATTGTGGGTTGTGTATGAGGTAGAGTAGTAGATTTCAAGTATTGTGACTTAGAGAGTAGTGACTTGATGGCTCGACATTCTTCTTTGGAGTGCATTCTAGTTTTGTGGTAATCACACCTTTTTCCACCCTTCCCTTTCTAGGATTTCTTATCCTGAAACTCCTTCTACTTCCAATTTTGGCCTCGTGTTTGACCTTCCTTGTCACTTTTCCATTTTGAGGGTTGATTCTTTGTATTCTTTCTACCATGCTTCTTTTCAATCTTCACTGTGAATTTGTATGCCTCATTGAGGGTTTCCATATTGAAGAGTTCCATTTCCCCCCATATGTACCATTGTAGTCCACCACGATATTTGAAAGTCTTATGTTTCTCACTTTTTTGAAAGCCCAATCTCACAGACAAAGAATGAAAAGTGTCTATGTAATCTTGAATAGATTGGTCCTTACCTTAGAAAATTTGTTGCCATTATATGTACAGATCATCATATGCTCTGATGGGATAGTATTCTTATTTCACTACTTCCACAAAATCATCCCAAGTAGGTTCCACCTCAAAGCCAATGTCATCTATACTAAACCTCTTTTTGTACACTTCCCACCAATTTTTCATGGGCAATGATGCTTTCAAAAGAGCAAAAGTGATCTTTTCTCCATTGGTGAGCTTATTTACAGAGAAGTAGGAAGATAGTTGATCCAACTAATTTTCTATTGCATCAACATTGATTTTGCCTTCAAATATAGGAATATCAAATTTTACCTTAACCTTGAAGGGTGTTGGGGCACTGAAAGGACATTCCCTGGATGAGGAGCCAAGAAGTGTAGCTGTGGAGCCAAAATTTTCCATCGAGAGTGTTTGAAGAATTTGGGCAAATTGTTGTAGCATCTATGCTTGTTGCCATTAGAGGGCTTCACTCACCATTTCCTTGAAAGGATCAGATGTCTCAGTGTCATCCACCATTTAAAGTCATTTAGAGCAAATAGGTGGAAATTTTGGAAGCTTTGTTATTTCCCACCCAAGTTTCTTGTAGCCTGACCTCATCCTCGGGATCATACACTCTCAAGACAAACCACTCTGATACCACTGATCCAAAACTCAGAAGTTCTAGTTGATAAATATTTAAATAGCATAGAAATAACATAGCAATAATGAATTCTCTGAGAAGAGATGTAGTATTACTCAAGATCGCAATACAAATATATGCTTATCTCTGGGAAGAGATGTTTGTCTTCACATTTTGGGTTACCTCTTAATTTATACACATTTTGAAATCATGGGGAGGATGTGGAAGGTCACCAATATTGAGGGAGATTAAGTGGTTTGACTTCAAATATTTAAAACAATACAAAATTTGAGGAATTACTAATTTTAAAAACTTACTATTTTTAGACTGCACTACTAAAATTAAAATTTGGGACACTTCCATTGGGTTTTTGGGGGTCAAAATTTATTTACTAGAGCTCATGCCATCTCATGATGTTCTTATCATTATTATCTTTCCAACGGTTCAAACAGTGAGTCAATTGGAGCTACAGTGTAAAAGTTATGGCTCCCAGAAGTTCCATCATCAATTGGGGTGAAAATGTCACCCGAATTGTCACCTAAATTGTTGCTTGGATCACATTCCCTATTGAATTAGTGATTGACATGGTTGATTACATACTAGTTAGTGATGAAAAATCATTATTTATCTATATTAGGTTTCATTATTGTATAAGGTTGTAAGGACATCCTTATTTGATTATTTTAGTTATCCAGAGTTATTTTAATATTTTAGTTAGGACCCGGAAGCACCATTGATTACCAAGCAACTAAACATGAAAAATTTAACCAAAATTAACAAGTAACTAGAATTCAAAAATAACACAAAATATGAGAGACAATACCCAATTGTATTAATACTCTTCCAGAAGGAAATACAACAAAGAAGATGCCACAGTCTTCTTCCTTACATCTCTAGAGCTCACACACATCTAGAGCATAAATAGTAAATCTCTTCAAGAGCTCACTCTCTCTCTTACGGTCCCAACACACAACTCAAATACAGAGTTAGTGTTCACCTCCAATCAGTCAGTATCACTATTGCCAGTACACTGAGTATACAAACATACTCAACCGAGTACACAATGCACTCCAAGTAGATCTCCCATGAACTTGCAACAACCTGCAACTCAAATGATCTTACTTTGGAAGGAACTACCTTGCCTTCCTCTTTGCTCTCCAACTGAGTACACACCATACTCCAAGTAGATCCCACCTAATCTTGCTCCCTGTTGTGTTGCTGTCACCTTGATCCTGCTGCCACCTGCAGATCAACCTGGTTCTGCACACCTACAAACCTAGATCTTGCACACATGAACACCTGTAGATCAATGATCTTACTTACACATGTAGATCTCCAAATGTGGCCTTGCACACCTGCTGACCAAGATCCTACATACATGAAGAATCCTTCTGATTCTCCAAACCAGGACCCATACTTGGCACTGTGGCACTAGGAGGAACACACCTTACTCTCTTCACTCTGAAGAAGCTAATTTTTTCTCTCTTACTCTCTAGCACAAATTACAATACATCCCATGAGTCTATTATATAGATCCCATGCAAACAATAATTAGACATCTAATTACAATAATTAGATCTACAGCTCAAGACTATAATTAGCCTTCTTGCATATAAACAACTTGTTCGTTAATGAACTATCTATGGAACTCATAGTTTGGAACCGCACAGGTGACCGATGTCGGTCCTTGTCTGCCTGGGGGTGACCAACATCGGCCGATCCCTGACCGTCATCGATACATTCCTATCTCCACTTGATCGACATCAGTTGGCTTGACCGATGCCAGCAACTATGATACTCAACACCCTCTTCCAATGTCTGCATCAGTGAAGCTTTTAGCTCCACAATCTAACAATCTCCCACTTGGAGATAAACAACTGCACTGTACCTATACCTGTACCCTGTCTAATCTATTTCCTGGCTTGTATCCCTCTTCAAGCTCAACCTTGAAGACCAACCACCACAAATCCTGTGGTGCACCTCCTATCATCCAAGTAACCTGCCACATCCAAACCTACAAACCCATGTAGTGAAGTCCTAACCCTACATAGCATGTATACCTGCTGTTGGTCCCTCTCAAATACCTGAGAACCCACTTCCCTGAATTGGCTCCTAACTCTCTGACAGCTCCCACTTCTAGGGAAAACTCAAGTCTATACTAGACCTCATGTGATTTCAGACACTGAACTATCCAGCCCTTGGTGTGCTCCAGTTCTGCATCCTGCGTATTGAACCTCGCTAACGCCTGATTCACATCAGCTCCCACTAGAGACAAAATTAACCTGTGATCTTCCATGTCTCTCATGCCAAAGAATTTTGCTGCTCCAAATTTCTCATGACATGCCACTGAACTAACCTTACCCTTAGCTCAGCAAAACCTTGTATGTATGAACCTGCTAGCTAGCATACCATCCACATACAGTAACAAGATAATGTTGTAATCATTATCCAACCTGGTAAGACAAACACAATGGTTACACTTACATTGACTAAAGCCATGCTTTGTCATCCACCTATCAAACCCTGTACCACTGTCTTGCAGCTTCCTCAAGACCATATGACCTAGCCTTTTGTCTCACGTGTCCATTCTCTCTATTCTTTAACTAAGGTATCCATTCATTTTTTAGTGCTTTCATATTGGCTAGCAACCCTACCAAATCTCCCATTTGGTTTTGCATCCTATTCATGCCATGCTCCCACTGTTTCCTGGATCCTTCCTGCTCTGTAGTGAGCAATGAGTATAAAGAAGAGAAATAATGGATTTGAGGCTTACTTACCCTTTCAGTCCTCCATATGGGCATTTGAGACTCCTTGATAGCTTGTTGTCCACCCAAAATCTGTTACAGTGACCGACCTTGATCACCACACAATCTGCATCCGACTGATGTCAGTTCCCATGCGATTGTCCTTTCTACTGATGCTAGTTTTATTACTGAAGTTAGTCTTACCTGGTCACTGACGTCAGTTCCCTGACCAACACTGGAAGCCACCCTACCTGACACCACTGGCTCTAGTCTACACATGACCGACATCGGCACCTGTCTGTTTGATGCTAGTTGCCCTTGACTGATGCTGGTAACTGTGTTCGCCTATGAGTGATGACTTTTTACCTGCGAGCTCTCCATGGATCAAAACCCTATCCAAACTGCCCTGCTCAGAGATGTCCAACCTTTTCCACTGATCTCTGTCTGTCATCTCCTCCAGAAACACCAAGGCTTTCCAGTTCTTAAGTCTATCAAACATGTCTGACTTCTTCTTAATAGCATGCATCACCTTCTTGCTCATGTGACCAAGCCTACAAATCCACGTCTTCACAACAGAAGAAAAATCAGTAATACAAGCAAGTAGATAAAGAGTACATGCTTTCTTACCACATGCTAATTCAAGTGTATCCACTGTGAGAGTTCTTATGCATCTCTCATCACCCAACTTTCCTAAATAAATTAACCACATCTTTAAGACCAGGACCTGCATGACCTCCTTCAACACCCATGTGTTGGCCGCCTACAATTTCAGCTTCACTTCCCCTTTGCCAATTCTTTGACAAGGCACACCAGCCCCTAAATAAATCTTTCCAAAGTCTCCAAAGACCTTAACATGGAAAAATACTCTATTTCGAGCTGCATGGAAAGAGGTAACAGAATCTATAAAACAAGATTCTACTTTATCCAAGGAACATCCCAAAGCATCATGTACAACAACATATATTTTTTCAGTTCCTTCATGCTAATCTTGAACCAACCAACAATATTTCTTTACCTGCTCTTTCTTTCCATAACACCGTAATTGACCATTCGTGCTTTTCAATTCCTCTATTCTTAGCTTACTTTCTTTTGCCATTGCTCTACTCCCACTCAATCAAAAACCCCTAAGAGTGACCTATAATCAAACACAAAACTTGCTCCCTGTAACCTTAGCTCTGATACCAACTATCAAGACCCAGAAGCACCATTGATTACCAAGCAACTAAACATGCAGAATTTAACTAGAAGTAACAAGTAACTAGAATTCAAAAATAACACAAAATATGAGAGACAATACCCAATTGTATTAATACTCTTCCAGAAGGAAATACAACAAATAAGATGCCACAGTCTTCTTCCTTACATCTCTAGAGCTCACACACATCTAGAGCATAAACAGTAAATCTCTTCAAGAGCTCACTCTCTCTCTTACGGTCCCAACACACAACTCAAACACAGAGTTGGTGTTCACCTCCAACCTATCAGTATCACTACTGCTAGTACACTGAGTATACAAACATACTTAACTGGTACACAACGCACTCCAAGTAAATCTCCCATGAACTTGTAACAACCTGCAACTCAAATGATCTTACTTTGGAAGGAACTACCTTGCCTTCCTCTTTTCTCTCCAACTGAGCACACACCGTACTCCAAGTAGATCCCACCTGATCTTGCTCCCTGTTGTGTTGCTGTCACCTTGATCCTGCTGCCACCTACAGATCAACCTGGTCCTGCACACCTGCAAACCTAGATCTTGCACACATGAACACCTGCAGATCAATGATCTTACACATGTAGATCTCCAAATGTGGCCTTGCACACTTGCTGACCAAGATCCTACATACATGAAGAATCCTTCTAATTCTCCAAACCAGCACCCATACTTGGCACTGTGGCACTAGGAGGAACACACCTTGCTCTCTTCACTCTGAAGGAGCTAATTTTTGCTCTCTTACTCTCTAGCACAAATTACAATACAGCCCATGAGTCTATTATATAGATCCCATGCAAACAATAATTAGACATCTAATTACAATAATTAGATCCACAGCTCAAGACTATAATTAGTCTTCTTACATGCAAACAACTAGTTCATTAACGAACTGTCCATAGAACTCACAGTTTGGAACCGCACAGGCGACCGACGTCGGTCCCTGTTTGCCTGGGGGTGACCGACGTCGGCTGATCCCTGACCGTCGTCGACAGCTTCCTGTCTCCACTTGATCGACGTCGGTTGGCCTGACCGACGCCGGTGATTGTGACACTCAGCACCCTCCTCCAATGTCTGCATCAGTGAAGCTTTTAGCTCCACAACCTAACAACATCCTTATTTGATTATTTTAGTTATCCAAAGTTATTTTAATATTTTAGTTAGTTTGCTTTACTAGTAAATAAGATGGTTCACAAGAAAATTTAGTTTCACCTGTGTAATCTCCCTATGAAGCTTTTTAATCTTTCACCTCTCTTTGTAATTAATAATCTATAATGAATACAATTAGTATTTTTTATGTGAAATACTTAGTTCATGATGTAAATTTCTTATTTTCTTCCTATTTGTGTGGCCAACAGTGGTATCAAAGCAAGGGAAAAATAATGAGGAAGCCATGAACATGCCAGAGGAAGGAGAAAAATCAAAACTGCCATACCCAATGCCCTAAATCTTCATCAATTCATCAAATTTATAAATGTTTTTTCTCTCAAAGAGTTCATATTGCATGTTCTTTCTTATGGTGATTGTTGTGAAACAATTGGAGGTATTTGAGCAAAATTTTTTAAGCCCTTTTGTTAGATGAAAATCATAAATAATGGTATATTGTTTTTCTTGATCATTCATGGCCTGAAAAATATACATCATAATAAATTTATTTTCAAATTTATTATGGAACAATTCCATGCAATTGATTTATTCAATATATAGAAGATCAAACATATACAACTTTATTATGTCAATATTTCCTCCAAATTTGGTATATATCCAATCCCATTCTATAGATTTGGCCTCTCCATGATAAACTCTAATGCATTCCCTAGACACACAAATTTCAATTTAAGTAGTAGTACCTCCAAATGACCTTAAACAACTAGCATACAACTTTGTACATCCTACAATCTACAATCATAACAGTTCAATTGCATTTTTTTTTTTTTTAAACTAATAACTTATAGTTTCATTCTTCTCATTCAAAATTCTTATCAAATAGTATGCAAAATTGTATCAATTTCCCCCAGTAGGCAGATCACTATTTTATTCTAAAGCTAAGATCGCTCGGTAATATGTTGTCATGAGTCATTCCATTTGAATAAGAATTTTTTTTTGGTGTTTTTCTTATTTCCTACAAGTTCTATTTTGAAGCATTAAAATATGGTGAATTATATCAAAAGCCTTTTAATTTTTTTAGTGCTTTTCGTATGTTGTAGTGTTGGAGAGAAGCGGTGGTGTCTCCATGAGGGTCCCATAGAAAAGTTGAGTAACATACAAAAGTTAAAAGTTTTTTACATGTCTATATTTTCATTTCAATCAAATAACTTTGGATTATAAAAAAAAATTGAAACTATAGTTTCAAATTTGTTGAATAGGAGTTGGATAACAAAAACCTTGTTAGCCTTTTCATAAAGGATAGATCAAGGGTACAAAACATACATTTTAGACATTTTTGTTTTGGAATACAGCTTATGGAAAAGTGAATATTCTAATTTCAAAGGTTTTGCAAAGAGAATCAACCATATAAGGGTGTACGTTGTGACACTGATTGTAGCATTTTTTGACCCATCACTATTTTATTTGAAGGTGGTCATGTGATTAGATTATTTATAGGTTTTCAAACATTTCATACACAACAAAATAAATTATTTTTTATTTGAAAATTTTCTCTATGGTTTTTGTGACAAATCTATTAAATGATGTATAAAAGTGCATTTTAGGTAAAAAAATGACACCTTCAAAATGCAAATTTTTCCAATGTCACCTCATGCTTGTGTTATCAGTGAAAACACTATCCTTTGCAGGTCTATAAGGATCTTTTTGATTGATAAAGTGTAAGTGTCACACTAGAGGTTGGAGGATCCATTGGAAGTTGGAGGTCTATTACTCTTTTATGGTTAATTATTCACTTGGATTTTAGGTTCAATGTTTGAATGGAAAATTTTGGCTTGTGTTCTTGATTTCAATTCTATTTTTGGCTTTCTATACCTTATATTTATGACATGGAGAAATTAGTGTTAATTTTAGTTTATTTCTCTCAGTGCATAACTTCTAACCTCTCACCTAATAGGAGAGAAGATATTACTTGGTTGGTCTTCAATTAGTTATTGGTGACAATACAAGTTGACAGTGTTTGATAGCACTAATAGTTTTGAGCAAAGGTTCATCCATAAACTGGGTTTGAATCTCAGATAAAAACAAACAGTTTAAATATCATATTCTGAAACTCTCAATTTCCTTTAACTAAAATAGAAAGTGGTAGCATAATTCTAGGAGTGAATAAAAGTGTTTGTAAAACTTTGTATATTCATTTCTTGATTTAAAACTCCCTGTCTTGTATAATATTTTAACTTCTCATAATTCATTCTATTGTTATTTTAGTCCATTCGCAAACTGAATTAATGAAAATAGAATAAACTAAAATGAAATACCTGACACAAGACATGATAATTGAGATCACCCATCATTTGAGCTATGTCTCTAGGATTGTTTAACTGCAATTCGATCTATTATAAAAATATGTAAATATACAATTAATAACTTACATCCAAATGGATTTTATAAACCTGTAATGTAATGTTGAACTATGACAATGAAGGTTCTAAGGCTCTAAAACAATTTGAGGCTTTGAAGCGATTGTCCTTTGTCAACAACATTTATATTTCCTCTCTATGCATGCGGGCAATATATTATCCATTAAAAATATCTTTTAAACTATGATAAATGGGAAAAATAATAAGCAAGAGTAATTATAAGCGAGAGTGTCTTTGAGTTTTGTTCAACCCTTGGTAACACTGTCTATATCCCTCTAGGTTAAAACAAATAAAGGTAATACATATTTCCCTTGTAAAAAATAACCAGACTTGATGTTTGTCAATACCGTCTCGATCAAATATGCACGTTACATCCATTCCTTAGTTGAAAGCCAAACAAATAGAAGGGAAAATAATAATATCCATCTATATCTTCCATCATGGCTTAAAAACCTTTCAAAATGGAAGAAAATATTACCTCATGTATCTGGGATTCATTCCCTGAAACTTACGGCTATACATATATACTTTCGAGGCCAAAAGGATTTACATAACAGAAGAATATATATATTTACGGATCATAACTACTTCCCGTAATTAGAAATGGAAGATAAATAGATCCATCCGAGACTATGCAAAATAAGATATGCAAACACAAAACTTTACCAAATATCAGCAGGTGGATTTCGTCATTGGTTCAAGTCTCTAACTACAAGTTGCACTCTATCTGACTCGGGTTCTTCATGTTTATATATAAATGTGCGAATGGCTTTAGTAAATAGGTGCTTAAGCTGCTATATCCACAGCCTCTTTTCTTTTATGACTGTATATTCTTTTCATTTAACAGTCTCTCTCACTCTCTCTCTCTCTCTCTCACACACACACACACACACACATATATATATCCCGAGGCCGAGGCCATAAAATAGAAGATGACATAGAGAAACAACTCAGATTCTAACAGGTTTTATTAACCAAAGCACCACAAATTGACTCAGCATGTGTGATGTGTCATTACACATCCTTTTATGGTTCGAATTGGCAAATAAATGGAGATATCTCTTTCAATAGAGGCACCTTTCCTATATAGGTTTGGCTCCGGGTCTCTAAATGGAAGGAATTGAGCTCTCATTACAGCTATTCACGGCCAATGGAATTTCCATGATAGATGTGGGACCCCCTTATGTCAAAAACCGCTCCATATGCCACCCAAAGCTCAACTCGGCTGAGGTTCAAAAATCCCAAGTAGACGAATTATCATTCTAGCATACGCCCTTCGTGATTCGGTAAACTGTGAATGTAATCCTGCAATAAAAGAATACATTTGTCCTTGGCTCCTTCAATGGCTATCGAGCCATTCTTGAAAATGAAATAAAGCCTTCACTTCACAAAGACCTTCGCCTACACGATGTAATATAAACCCCGCACACATTCTTTGGGAATGACAACCAAAAATACTATGTGCAACAACAGTGTTTTTCTTTAATGGCCGATGGCCACTCGAATGGGATAGTTACCATCCTCCTCTATTTTGCTTGGACTCAGCTTTGCAAGGTAAGCAATATCGCAGAACATATAACCATGGTTAACTATCTTATAATAATAGGAGATGTCATCCCTGCTTAGGCAGACCTCTCACAGACTCACGAACTCATCCATATATAAATGGGATTCAAAATCCCCAAGAGTTTCCTCCTTTAGGCTCAGCCCTTTCTTCATATATCTGGATCCTTTTTTTTAGAACAATCATCCTTCTTGGCTATCAGGTTGGCATCAACCATCATGCTTTGGGAATAAGACAAAATCCCATATTTACCGAAACAAAAAGTTATAGAGCCTTTAATAGGCTTTTTTTTAGCCCTACCATTCGTGGTTGTGGCCATGCCTAGCCTTTTGTTTTAACAGCTTTGAACTCGATTTACACGATCCAAGCTCAATGTAATTTCTTAGTTTGGAAGAATTGATCTTAATTTAGATTTAGTTGGCAAACTTGGTAAACCAACGATGAGTGGGTTGGTAATTAGAACCTCCACCAACTACGCTTAAGTTTTGAATTGCATACTAGAATGTTGAACTAATAGTTGAGTTGATTTGAGTTGGATCGGGTTGGTAATTAGAACCTCCACCAACTACGCTTAAGTTGAATTGCATACTAGAATGTTGAACTAATAGTTGAGTTGATTTGAGTTGGATCGATAAGTTTAGTGATGAGCTTATAATGTGAGATATCTCATAACTTAGTTTAGACTTAGAGTTTGGTTACCACGTTGAGTTGGACTCAAGTCAAGTTGGACTCCGAGTTAGGTTACTATGTTGAGTTAGACTTGGGCAAGACTCCAAGTTGGGTTGCCATTTAAATACTTCTCTTCCATATATGACAGTAGAGTCCTCTTTCATTATAAAAGTGGGCTCCACTGGCTACAGTCTCCGTATTCAGTGTTTTTTATTAGGACCAATTAAAATGGTGATTTAAAAAAAATCCTTTGGATCAAACCTCCCCACAAAGAGGCTTTTGTCCTCAAAAGTACCAAGAACCCAACTGAACCTGCTACACAGCGTTTTTGCATCACACCATATATAAACCTACAATAAGTCAACTATGCAACTAAAATTACAACCCTTATATGAAGAGTAAAATAAAATCGATATCCATACTACCAAATGACATGTTACCTAAAATAGTCATACTATCTGGTGGCTTCTCTCAACCCCTGTACTACATGAAGGTTAAGATATTCTCCTTATTATCACACAAGGGAAATCATTGTGCTACATATACTTATAGGATTTACAAACAAATTGCACACATGTATACTTATATTTTACAAACTTTGCCCATCTATGGGTCTTTCAACTTAGTTTAGACTTAGAGTTTGGTTACCACGTTGAGTTGGACTCAAGTCAAGTTGGACTCCGAGTTAGGTTACTATGCTAAGTTAGACTCAGGTCAAGCTGGACTCCAAGTTGGGTTGTCATTTAAATACTCCTCTTCCATATACGACAGTAGAGTCCTCCTCCATTATAAAAGTGGGCTCCAATGGCCACAGTCTCCGTAGTCAGTGTTTTTTATTAGGACCAATTAAAATGGTGATTTAAAAAAAAAATCCTTTGGATCAAACCTCCCCACAAAGAGGCTTTTGTCCTCAAAAGTACCAAGAACCCAACTGAACCTGCTACATGGCTTTCTTGCATCACACCAACATATATAAACCTACAATAAGTCAACTATGCAACTAAAATTACAACCCTTATATGAAGAGTAAAATAAAATCGATATCCATAATGCCAAATGACATGTTACCCAAAATAGTCATACTATCTGGTGGCTTCTCTCAACCCCTGTACTACATGAAGGTTAAGGTATTCTCCTTATTATCACACAAGGGAAATCATTGTGCTACATATACTTATAGGATTTACAAACAAATTGCACACATGTATACTTATATTTTACAAACTTTGCCCTTCTATGGGTCTTTTGAAAGTACACCTACATGACGTGACTGAATAGCATACATGTGTGTACAAGAAGTTTGTAATACAAACATTGCCCATATTAATGTGGGACTTAGATGTATACAATGTCAAGTATAAAAATGTGTAATGAATTTGTCTATCCTAAGATGAATAATTCACAATACCTAAAAGCATAATCAAGGGAATTGCAAACAACATAGTTTACTAGTGCATCCCTAAAACTAATTATCAACTATTTCCCTATACCTGTCAAACTCAATGCCATCTTAGAGACTTTCCTTAATAATAGCTTCTTTACAAACTCACAAGTCTATAAGTAACTGTAAGCAAATATCGTATAAGGTGAGAAGAAAACCAAGTATTTTAAACAACTTAGATGTATACAATGTCAAGTATAAAAATGTGTAATGAATTTGTCTATCCTAAGATGAATAATTCAAAATACCTAAAAGCACAATCAAGGGAATTGCAAACAACATAGTTTACTAGTGCATCCCTAAAACTGATTATCAACTATTTTCCTATACTTGTCAAACTCAATGCCATCTTAGAGACTTCCCTTAATAATAGATTTTTTACAAACTCACAAGTCTATAAGTAACTGTAAGAAAATATCATATAAAGGTGAGAAGAAAACCAAATATTTTAAACATGTCTCAAAGTTTCTTTCACCATCTGACTACTCCCTGATTCATATCTCCACAACTCATCCAATTGAGTTAGTTTTCAAAATCCTATTATAATGAAAAACTGAAATAAAAGATAGTAAATAATCTTCTACAACACTAGAATTACTAAATTCCTTCCTATATCAAGTAGTTAGGAAATCCTTGAAATAGTGTTTGAAGAGTAACTGAGCATACCTTAGCTATGCTTATTAAAACCACTCAAGTAAGCCATTTAACCAATAAGGGTTGTTCCCTCTTAACAATTTTCATAATTGAATAGTAAGTGATCTTATCTTTTCAAATCTATCTTCCCAATATTTAGATGATCCATTTTAAATTTCAAAAGGCTTTTAAAAACAATTCCAAACAAAAACATACTTTACTCCCAAAGCAAACTTACATAAAGGATTCAACCAAAAATGTGCAAACATAGTTATGTTTGAGAATAATTTATACCCCTAAAGCATCTGTGAAGTGCACCTATTGAGTACTAGCTAGCATAATGTAGGTATCTTAAACAACTTTCTATTGCTTTCTGTAGCTCTTTAACAAAGTTGGGAAACATACCAATACCAATCTATGAACCAATTAAAAAATCAAAACTCAAAGTGCAAAAACCTGTTCAATAATGAACTATGCCTTGTTGCCATTTTCGTATCTACCATGAAACTGGTCTTTTCACTTATTCCTATAATCAAGGACATAGGCATCCATAATATGATTTGTAATCCAAAATATAAAGGATACACAACTAGTTAAAAAAGACCATAAATATTATGTCAATATCGTTATTAAATTAGACCATAACCATACCTCAATCTGCCTTTTGTGTGAGACTGGTAATCGAATTGAAATTGATTCCTCTTAGAGATGCATTACTGAAAATGCCTTGCATTTTATTTGAATGTTTTTCCAAGGAAGAAATGATGATCCTTTCACAATACTATCTCACATCTCAAGTGACCATGTGTTGTGTTCTTCATCCATGTTGCTCCTGTAGGGCTAGTGGTTCCAAAACTTAGCTGTTAGAAGCTATCTTCTTTCAGTGAAATGGAACACCTTCCAATTTTATTTTGCACTAGCCTCCCTACATGGTCAACTCAAATAGAAGAATCATAAGTAAATTTTTTTATAAAACTCCAAATTAAAGTATATCACAACTGAAGCAAGGTTCTATAATCACTTACTCTAATACCAAATTTGATCTATAAACCAGGCTTGAATCTTAGATAAAAATAAATAATTTAAATATCAGATTATGAAACTCTCAATTTACTTTAACTAAAATAGAAACTGATAGAATAATTTTAGGAGTGAATAAATTGTTTGTAAAAATTTAAAAATCTCATATATATATCTCCCAAGGCCAAAGCCATAAAATAGAAGATAACATAGAGAAAAAACTCAACTTATGATAGGTCTCATTAACCAAAGCACCACAAATTGACTCGGCCTATGTGTTGTGTTATTGTACATTCATCTATGGTTTGAATAGGCAAATAAATGAAGATATATCTTTCAATAAAGACAACTTTCCTATATATATTTGGCTCAGGTTCTTTAAATGGAAGGAACCAAGATCTCATTATAGTTATTCATAGTCAATGGATTTTCAACAATAGATGTGGGACCCTCGTATGTCAAAAATTGCTTCATACACCACTTGAGGCTTGATTCAGTTCATGTTAAAAAATCCCATGTAGACAAATTATCATTCTACTATATGCCCTTCTTGATTTGGTAAACTATGAATGTATATCATGTAATAAAAGGAGACATTTATCCTTAGCTCCTTCAATGGCTATCGAACCATTCCTAAAAATAAAATAAAGCCTCCACTTCATAAATACCTTCACCAATATGATGCAACATAAACCCAGCACACATTATTTGGGAATGGCAACCAAAAATACTATGTACAACAACAGTGTTCTTCTTAAATGGTCGATGTCCACTCGAATGGGATAGTTACCATCCTCCTTCATTTTACTCAAACTTGGCTTTGTAAGGTAATAAACCTTGCAAAACACATACCCTTGGTTAATAGCTTTATAATAATAGGAGATGTCATCCCTTCTTAGGCAGACTTCTGACTGACTGACGAGCTCTTCCATATGTAAATGGAATTCAAAATCCCCAAGAACTTCTTCCTTCAGGCTCATCCCTTTCTTCATATATTTAGATACTTTTTTTTAAACAATCATGCTTCTTGGCTATCAGGTTGGCATCGACCAACATGCTTTGAGAATAAGACAAAATCCCATATTTACCAAAACAAATAGTTATAAATCCTTTAATAGGCTTTTGTTATCCTTTGTATGCATGGTTATGGCCATGCCTAGCCTTTTCTTTTAACAACTTCAAGCTCAGTTTACATGATCCAAGCTCAATGTAATTACTTATTTTGTAACTCAAGATTAATTTATATTCAATTTACAAACTTGGTAAACCAATGATGAGTTGGTTGGTAATTAGAACCTCTACCAACTATGCCTCAGTCGAGTTGCATAATAGAATTTTGAACTAATACTTGATTGGGGTCTCGAGTCAACTTGAGTTGGATTGATAAGTTTGGTGATAAGCTCAGAATATGAGATGTCTCATAACTTAGTTTAGACTCTATTTGGGTTTCCATGCTAGGTTGGACTCAATCAGGGTGGACTCTGAGTTGGGCTACCATCTAAATGCTCCTCATCCATATACAGTAGCAGAGTCCCTCTCCATTATAGAAGCAGGATCTACTAGATATGGTCTCCATAGTTGTCCTTTTTTATTAGGATAAAATAAAATGGTGACTCAAAAAAATCCTCTAGATCAAAGGTCATCATCATTTTTTGGGCATCATGAAGATGTGCCATATAGAGTATGGGTTATCACTTGGACAAGTTCTTGTGTAAGACTTTATGTGGGTCAATGTAGTCGGATATGCCTTGATTGTGTTCTACTAAATCATATTATGGTGATCACATGGGATGAATAGGACTTTATCATGTTTATCAATGTTTTATGCCACAACTCACTGGGTGGGCTTCTGTGTGGAGAGTCATCAGTTTTGGTTAGTATTGGAATGTACAATAAACTAGTTGTAATTATGACAAAGTTTTTTTATGACTTCAGAGTCATTGCTATAGTTTTTTCATCTTATATACCCCTTTGGACCAAGGAAGAGTTTTTTGTATTATTTAATGATCCAAAGTTATTTTAATATTTTAGTTAGTTTACTTTGTTAATAAATAAACTAGTTTATGGGAAAAGGTAGTTTCACTTGGGTACCCACCTCGTGAAGCTTTTTAAGATTTCACATCTCTTTGTAATTAATCATCTTGAATGAATATAATTAATATTTTTGTGTGAAATACTTAGTTCATGATGTAAATTTCTCATATTTTTCTTATTCAAGGGGCCAACAATCCCTAATTTATTGAACCAAATTGATTCATTTTGCATTGTTATCTTTTTAATCAAAGGAAAAAGAATAATTACATGGTCATGTGGTTTATTTTTAGGTATTTTTATACACACTATAATAGCTTTTCAATATATAATTCTAAATTATATTTATGGATTATATAACACTTTGGTTATGTACACTTGATAAACATAGACCTTGGTTGTTCTTCTCAGTTCTAGACCTTTCCCACTTTTTTAAGTCTTGCATCTTCTCTATCTTGTTTCTATTGGCTACCTCTTAGTATAACCAGTCTTATGTTGATGAACCAAGACTTTTATCTTGTCAATAATACTTAATTTTACTTATCTTCCACCTATGTAAGTTCTAATCCTGTACCTACTTTCACATCAATGCTAGTCTCCTAACCCAATGCAAGTGTCTAGTGCCCTAAAGTCATCTATTTTTCAAACAAAACATATCTTAATGGTTATCCTAATTAATTTAATGTGAGTTACTTCTCCAAATGGATTTATATAAATGTAATATATGTAGGATTGGACTACAAAGTTGGTTAGTCAAGCATGAGTCAATAAATCATGAAAAATACATAAAGAACTTAACAAACAAAGCCAACCTATTTCAACATGGTTTTCTAATTATAATGAAGAACAAATTGAAATAAAGAAATACCAGTTACCTTATCAAATGATTCTATCACCCAAGAGTGGCTCCAAGCATGTTCTCCCCTTGATCTAGTGCTTTTATCTTTGTCAACAATGGATACTTTACTCCTCTATTACCTCAAGAACACTATGCATAACCTAGGATCAATATAAGAAATATCTAATTTTCTTATTAATTGAATCTTGAAATTAAAACATAATGATCAATACAAAAGGTTATTGAGACATTTTTTCATTATAAATTTATAATAAAATAGCTTAAAAATGGTGTTGAGAGGCCTTCTATTTATAAATTTTCTAAATGAGCTAAGATCAATCATGGCTATCCATCTCAAGATTGAGATGTGTGGCCATGAATCAATATAATATTTGAAATTAAATCCATAAATATCCTCATAATGATTTTGAGGGAAAGGCATTAATTAGACATGGGTGTTCATAAACCTGATATTTGTTACATTTATGGCTTATGGATGTCACCCTATAGATGATGTCACTAGGGATGCAGATATTGAGAATCAATTTCCAATATTGAAATAATCAATAACCTCCATGGAAAATCCACTTAAGCTCTTGATTTGAATTAATTAACCTTAAATAAGATTAATCAATATTTTCATAATGCTTTGGAAATTGGTGCTCAATTTAATCAAAATGGTTAAAAGTCATATTATTATGTCATAATTTGACTCGGGAAGAATTGGAAGGTGATGTTAGATGCATTGGAACCATATTTACATTTAAGACATTGCCAACACAAAATAATAAAGGAACATGATGTATACTAACAAATTAGAATTAAAAAGTGATCCAAAGCATAAAAAAGTGAAATCATCATTTTGACTCGAAATGAATTGATCAAAGCTATAAATCACATAAAATGTATTGTCCCATTTAATGATACACTAACATAAATTGACAATTGTATATGATAAGCTTGAACCATTTAGCATATTTTTAGTGATTTTGGCCTAAATTGGGCATTTGAGTGTAAATCAAGTAAGATTAACAATTTCAACACATATGGTTCTAATAATTAGATGTCTACATTTTACCTTATTTGAGAAGGTGTAGTAATACATTTATGTGAAGCAACATCTTCTCAAAAAAAGAGTTGTCAAGAAGAAAATGGAAATGGCTCATGATGCCCCTCAAGAAGACACACTAGTATGATGAAGAAGGATGGACTCTCAAAAAGAGAGGGAAAGTGAGAAATTAATTCATGGAATAAATCATAACCAAATGAGATAATACTTGCACACGTGGTTATCATCAATTATCAAAATATAATTAGAGGTATAATGGGCCCCAAATATGGGGGGAATGGGAAGGATTCAATCCAAACATGTAAGTGACATACTGTGAATGCATCCAATTTGAGAGTACAAGTTGCATGCTTATGGCATTGATTAATCTCAAGACAAGTTGCACACTAAAGCATTGCCATTGTGGGAAAAAGTGTGGAAATATTGGAATTAGAGGAAAAGAATAATGTGGTCTCCAAAAGATGATAATAATAAGTGCCCCAGTAGGTTATATTTGATTGTGATAAAATATTTGTACCCTAGTAGGGCTAATTTTAATCATTGATAAAGAATAAATAATGGTTTCCCCTATACGACTTATTTGATTCTTAAGTTAGGCTCAGATGTGGTGCCCTAGCATGGGAAAATTGGCAAGTAATTGGCTCAAGGATATAACCTAAAACATAGGTTAAATTGAGCAAGTACAAACATATATGTGATGGTGTAATGACTATAAAGCCACAAAAAATAGGCATACTAGGATGTACAAAGTGATGAAAGAGATGAAAATAAGAATAAAGACAACTGAGTTGACCTCAATATAAATTGAGAACTACCTACATATTCTAAATGGACCTCAAGCCATTGTATTTCACCCAAGATTTGGAGAGAATGGAATGAGAGATGATGAAAACTGACCAAAGATTTTATTAGAATCATGATATATGCGAAGAGATGCATGTCTAATCATAGAGTTAGGTGTTAAACCTATTGAGCCTATTTTATGCATAGTGATCTTGAGATCTATTCATTGAAGTTGTGTTGAAGTTAAGACTTGAGTCTAGAGCATAAAGTGCTTGTTATAGCAAAATAAATTAGGCATCATAAGTATGAATAACTCATAATGACATGGTATTTCAAGTGTGCGGAGCCATTTTAAATGTGAATACCTATAACTAAGGATAATGCTAAATTATTGTTTCATGTAAATTTTTACTTAAGTTCTATAAAATTAGAGAAAAGAAACTCAATATGGGTGTGGTTGAAAAACCTATTTGGTTGTGTGCACATTGAATCAAAATAATGTGAAGAGCTCCTCTTTGGCTTGGGAGGAAGACCTACAGATAAAAAAACACTAAAGCTAAATTGATTGTTAGATAAATAGTTGGGTGGATTTACTAAAAATAGATAGATCTCAAAAGAGAGAGCTTACTTAGGGGCTATCAATCCACACATTTTAAATAATCAATTTACAAACTAGAAAGAAGGTACTTGCATCAATAATCAAAAGGTACTAAAATTGAATACAAGAAAGCTTGTTAGAAAAATATACTAGAAATGATCTAATTAGTGATAAACTAATTAATAATAGTGAAAATAGGTCAGGGTATGCTTCAAAAAATCAAAAAGGGGTCTGTGAGTGGTCAAAAACATAGAAAAGTAGATTTGATTGGGTGTAGGTGGGTGAAATTAGCTTGTTAGTTTTTTTGCCATAGGTGACCATCAGTGGTTGGGGTACCCATCAATGGTTAGGCCTAATCATCAGTGGTTGGGTACAACCATCAGTAGTTGACTGTGGAATTCTAGGTTTGATCAATAGAAGATGATGGGATTCTACAGATGAATTATAGGATTTAGGCAAGGGCTAGATTGATTGTGAAATAGAATAAAAGTACATGAATATTAACAAACAAGTGCTTGTCTAACCAAAAGTTAGTTTAGTGGGTGGTTGAAGTAGTTATCCTATTGGTAGAATTTGGCTTGATTTTGGTAGAGTAACAGTACCTAAAATCTTGGTTAAGAGATGACAGCAATTTGGCTCTCAATAAGATGGCTGATAATGCTTGATAATGCAAATGATGTTTATTGATCTAATTGACCTGATTGACCTATAAAAGAAACTCCTAAATGCATGAACTGATAATTATTGTAGATCTATTTGACCTCTCATGCCTCTCTCTTATATGCATAAGTAAGAGGTGTAAGTGAATGTGTAATTGGGTCATCTAAATATAATTTGTTCATGCAAAGGCTTGTAAAACAAATTAGACAAGGTTATATTTAGAAATGGGTTAGTGGAGCTTGTATGCTCTTAGATAAAAGGTAGATCTTGACCATCAATGGTCAAGGGTTCCCAAGGATAAACGTCAACAGTCACTCTGACCATTGATGGTCAGGGTCTATAGGAATAGTGTCCTGAAGGTTAGGGTTACTCAGCTAGGTGTAACTGAGTACAGATTGGTTTGTTTAAGCCTGCTAGGTGTATATTGGTCCTAAGAGGGTCTAGGGGTACATTTAGGGCTAATTTAACATTTAGAATCATAGGTGTGCATATTTTTGGTGTCTACATTTTCCCCCTTTTTATTGTGTGGCTTACATGAATGAGATACAAAACAAAAATGGAGTATGGGTCAAGGGTTTGGTTACCTCGAGAGTGGGAGGAAGTATTGCCCCTCAAATTAAGAGTTGGTGAGATGAAGTTGAAGTGAGTATGGGTTTGATAAGTGGTAGATGGTGAGTCATTAGGTGGTGACATGAGGTCAGGCATTTGAGATGCAAACATGTACATAGAATGTGATAAAAGGTGTGACAGCCAATATCACACATAGATAAGGTTGTCAATGTTAGTAAAAATAAGAGTCAGTGCTAAGAAAGATAAGTGATAAGTAAACCATGCGACCACCCATAGGCATGGTGGCTAAGAACACTCATAAATACAAGTCTCCTAAGTAATTTTTATAGGTCTGGTGGGTATCTAAGGCAAGAAGTGCTCTCAAGGAAAACACAAATGGGTCAAATGTGATAGATATCCAAGGTAGGAATTACTATAGATGAGACATAAGTGGGTCAGTATGCATGAGGTGGTATAAAATATAAAACTGTCAACATGGTAATGTTGTTGCTATAGTTAAAATACCAAGCAAAATGTGTTACAAAATTATATGCTAGATGAGCTAGAAGAGACTAACGACGAGGTGATGAGGTGGTCAAGTAGGTGGGAGAAAGGCATCTCCAAAGTAGACAAGAGCTTGATTAAATTGCTTAAAATTGGGAGATTACAGGTAAAAAGTGAAAAGTGGGTTTTTAGGGTATCCTGATCATCGATGGTAAGGGTCCCCAAAAGGTGACCATTGATGGTCATCCTGACCATTGATAGTCAAGGGAAACCCTAAAATTTTGGGGGTAAAAGTAAAAAATAAAAGTTAATTTGTCACTTTTACTATTGGGCTTTGTTTGACCAAGCTCTAGGCAATTTCGATGCTTTGTGAGGAGGGTGTGTGTTGAGGTAGACATTGCTCATTGGCTAAAGGTGTGTGGTAGAGTTCATGGGTCTAAGATGTAGGGAGCATGAGGATGTGGTTAGGCACCTACTTGAGGGCTTAGACCATGGAGGAGGTTGAGAAATGAGGTAGGGGGTGCACTTAATTGGTAGATAGGTTTGATTTTTCATTTGATTATATTTTCATGGGGGGAGGGTTTGTAAATTTGTTGATTAGGTTTGAATGCCCTAGGTAGGGTTTTAGGGGTTTTGGGAAAATGGGGTGGGTAGAGCATCAAATTAATAGGGTGGGTAGGTGATTTGGGTAGCATGTTTAGTTAGGGATTATATATAAGGTAGTGTTTTTGAATTTGTTTCATGCTTTGGGTCCTAGTATATTTAGGCATTCCAGCTATAGAACACCCACAAGTGACCATTGATGGTCATGTTTAACTATCGATGGTTAACACCCTAGGAACTATGTGTCCCTAGTCATTGATGGTCAATATAACCACTGGTGGTTAGCCATGATAAAGTGGGATTTTTAAAGGTGTTTAGGGCTTAGACATGGTTTTAGCCTAGAGTCTAATAGTTAAGATTAAGATAAGTGGTTAGGCTTGAAGTTCAGTCAGCTAGGTTGGGTGCAAGGGGTAAATGGGTTATGGTTATGATGAGGTCAAATATGTTAGGGTTAAGGGTGTGTTTAAAAGATAGGGTAGACAAGACTAGTTGGGGTCTAAACCAAGAATTTTGATTTAGTACAGACTTAGGAGCAGATACAAATGTGTGACCAAATGCCATGGATCTTCTCTACACTACTTAAGGGGATGACAATTGATGATTGGGCACATATAGAGGTAGTAGACCTAGGAAGGATGAGGCACTACCAAAATATGCCTAAGGATGCTTCCATAATAGTAGTTTTGATCAAGAGATAGGATCCCACTACTAATACCTTCTTACTGATGATAGGGGAGATGACTATTCTCCTAGAGGATGTCCATAAGATCACTCAGCTCCCACTATGTGGTGAGGTGATCTACCAGATTGAGTAGGAGGAGTAGGATGAGTATGTCAAGTATCTATATAGAGATGATAGTGACCAGGTCCAATGACACTCTAGAGGGCTCATTTATATAACATTATATGAGAGGCCTCCTAAAGAGAGGATACTAATGATGATGTTGATGATCATGGTTACTAACTTTAGGCTCCCAGATTATAGAAGTGGGAGATTCCCTTATGTACTATTGGCATTTTTGGTTAAGCTATTATTGGGGAGAACAATATTTGGTTGGGTCCCAATATTTCTAGTTTAGATCTATAAAGAGCTATGGGGATTTAGGCATCATAGGAGGTATGGTGTTAGTGTGGGTATGATCCTACACTATTGGGCTTACGATCACATCTAGGTTTTGAGGCCTATGGGATTATCATGGATTGGGTACACACAATTGGATTTCCCTAGTAGCTTTATGAGGTGGAGGGATGACTATGCTTTCAGGGGCCAGAGGTAAAGCACATGACATTGAGTGGTTTAGGGATACCCTAGGGGGATTAGTATTTGTAGACATCACATGGAGATAATACCTATAGTTCCCTATCTAGCTAAGCTATAAGAGGGAAACCCTCACTATACAGAGTTACAAGTGAATATTGGGCCATTGAGAGGGTGAAATTGAGGTGATTCCCTTTGATTGAGTGTGGTGTTAGTTCAAATTGTTATAGGGTGTATTGGGTCCACATCCATGATATAGGAGGTAGGACTTAGAGGTTTAATTAAAAGTACCTCAGCCTATTTAGATAGTTTTATATGGTGGCTTTGAGGAGCTTCCTATTAGGGCTCTCATAGATGATGTAGGATACATAGATTTATACCAGCCTATCTGTGTACTATAGATATGGGTGGAGATGATGGTGGGGTAACACTGATGGCTGTAGATCTAGCTAGTTAGGGTGTATAGGTAGGGGTAGCATTGCCCTTGGCCTAGGCTCAAGTACATGCTCTATAAGAATAGGTGGACACATTATAGGGCTAGATTTAGGCATTATAGGGTCATCTCACCACCATTATAAGTGAGAGAGATTTACTTAGATAGAGGGTCATTGGACACAATGCCTCGAGCATGTTATCTAGATACTATGGCAAAGCTTAGATATTATGAGGTGATGGTATTAGACCAGCTACCCCAAGCTATGAGGTATGTAGAGTATAGAGTGATCTTGGTTGATGGGCCATCAAAAACTACTCTAGGTCGGTGGGATTTTTAGCTAGATAGGCAGGGGTACCAGGGTGACCACCACTAGGTAGAAGTGTAGGCATAGATGAGGCCAATGGTAGTTATGTTGGCTCATGATTATGTTAAGATATGTTATTTTGATGTATTATTTTGATACCAGCCTATGTGCTAATGTAGTGAGATGTATATGTTTTTGAGAGAGCCTAACATATCATGACATGTATTATTTTTTGATGATTTGATGTATATGATGGATGCTTATGATGTTATTTATGATAGTTGCATATAATTTCACTTAGTAATTTAGGCATGTGATGATAGAAAGTTAGATACGATGATCTAATTCTACTCATGGTTATTATAGGATATGTTATGGATGGATACGTGTTATGGATTTATTTATAGTTATATAGGTGAAATGGGAAATGGTATATGCCCTGATGTTTTACTCATTGATTTGGTTTATACTTGTGATGGTGTAATGACATGCTTATAGGTGCATATGATGTGATTGATGTTCATGATTTGTTGTGATATGTTTACATTGTGTTTGACTTATTGATAGATATATGTCATTTCTTGTTGAAAAAGTTCATGATGTTCATGCTTTTGATGTGATGTTTATTATTCATGCACATAGTGATAGGCTTATATAAGCTAATAAGAGATAAGAAAATGAACATGATGCCTTTTCATTGGTAAATACTGACACAAAACCCAAAGGTGAATTAGATTTGTGAAAATAATCCTTTCCAATGATTTGCATTAGCATGCTTATGTTGATAGATAGGGATCTGGATTACATTATGTCAATTAAGCTCATAGTCTTGTGCATATGATATGCAGAGGGAGAATGGGTGAAATTGAAACCATTAGTGAGGCTAGTATGCCTTTTTGTAGGTGTCAAAAGAGGTAGTATAAACAAGTCTATGTCAATATATAAAGTGTAGATTGATTGATGTGGGAATTCTACTAGGGAGAGTCGATTGTAGCTTTCCAAGATTATTATTGTTATGAGAGCCAATTATGGATTTCAAAATTATTTTGTTTTTTCTCTTGATTTTGCTTAAGGGTCAGGGAAGTTGATCAATATAAGAAGCTTATAATAAATTGATGGCTTTGATTAATGCTTTACTAAACCATTCTTCAAGGGAGTGGTCTAAGTTTATGAACTTATTTCAAAAGATTTTGATAGTTGTACTTCAAGGGAGAAATCCACCTTACGTTTGGCAATTTCAGAGGATTTTCAATAGCTATCCTTCAAGGGAGTAGTCTATGAATGCTAAGGATGAACCATAGTTCATTTTTTCTATTTGATATTACTTTTGATTTTATTTGATTTTTCTTGACATATACTTTCTCATACATGTTCAATGGATTACCTTTATGAAGGCAAAACTAAGTTGACATGAAGGTTCAATAGGTAAAAAAGAGGTATAGGTGACAATGACCATAGGAACTAATCTCAAGGAGATGGGAAGTAATATGAGAATCATGCCATAGATAGAGTCACGGTACCCAAAATTCAAGATTGGGATATAATTGTGACAGACAATCACATGATTCAATTTTATTTGGTTACCCTAAAAAGAGGGAAATGAATGTGGTTGCAAGGGACAAGCTTAAGTTAGACAAATGATGATTGTCATCCCTATCTAACAATAAAAGGGATGTAGATGTGAAGCATAAAGAGGATCAATTTTTGGTTTACCTTTGAGAGAGGATAAATGATAAGATCCTAATCCATACTATGGGTAATGATGTAGGGTCCAATCCAATTGAAATAAAATTTGCCCCTTCTTCTTTTCTCTTTATTAGTTACATGTTAGTTTTCCTTGAGGATAATATCTCTAATATTGAATTATTAAACTTTAAGGTGTTTATTATAGGCTAATTTGATTCATTCTTGATAAACATGAAGATGGGAAAGAGTGTCCAAATAATGCTCATCAAGTAGCTCAAGTTGAGCTAAACATTCTTGAGGACAATCATTTTTTGAAACAAGGTCATGCAAATATATGCAAAGAGAAGGTATTTGGACTTCAAGAGGCAATAAAACCTTGGTTAAAAACACAAGATAAAAAGGCATAACACCTATAAGAGTTTAGATGCTAGTGTGATATGACCATAAGGCCAAAGAGATGTGTAAGTTTCAATCCCAACCTAAGGCATTAACCATTTTGGTAAGCATGTTGTTAAGGGTTTTGTTAGAAGCTTTGGCTTATCCATTTACTTGTGGGCAATAAGGTGATGAAAATCTAATTTTAATACCAAATACATCACAAAGGCCTTAAACATATTTATTTTTGAAATATTTACCATTATCAGTGATGATCTTATGGGGAACACCAAAATGGCAGATAATATGGTGAGTGATAAATTTGATAATATTTTTAGCTTTCATTGAGATAAGAGGAATAACCTCCACCCATTTGGTATACTATTCAGTTATGGTAATGATAAAATGATGTTGTTGTAAAGAGTAGGGGTTAATTTCACCAATAAGGTCCAGAACCCATTGTGAAAAGGGCCAAAAGTCTATGTAAATATGAAGAATATTGCTAGGTGCATGATGTAAATTAGCATTTTTTTCACACTTGACACACTTTTTCATATAGTCATAGTAGTCTTGGTTAAGGTTTGGCCAATAATAGCCCAAGTGGAGGATGCATTTATCTACAATGAGTCCACTAAAGTGGCCCCCACAAATATCCTCATGTGTCACTTTAATAGCATGAGAGGCTTATAGAATATGAAAGTAACAAAATAAGAAGCTAGAAAAACCATGTTTATAGATAATTCTACCTAGAATAGTATAATGGGAAGTGCTCTGGATAAACACCCGATGGGAATTTTGAGAGAGTCCAAAGGGAACTATGCCAAGGTAAAGGTAGTCAAATTTTTATTGATACCAAAATTCAGGCAGGATATCTTCCACACTAAAGATGGTTGGAGTGTCTGATTTGGTATAGGAGGGCTTGATGAGGTGATAGACAATGACTGATAGTTTGGACTCTAAGGGTGCTAATGAGAGCTACGAGGTGAGCGAATCCATAGTATCAGTAGATTTATTTGTAGATCATGGGGTGGTTTGAATATGGTAGTGTTTAAATGACATTAAAATATCTATAAATAGTTTCCTATATAGTTATTAAACCTGATTCTTACAATGGTAAATGTCAATGACTTGGTTGAACAGAAGTTGGGAGTCACCAAAGATATTGATTATTCTGACTCCCAAGGCTAAGGTAGTTTGGAGGCCTATCATGAGAGTTTAATACTCAACCATGTTGTTGGTATAGTCAAAGTCAAGTTTAAATGATAAAAGGAGTGGTTCACCAATAAGGGGGATAAGGATGATACCAGCTCCCCCACCATGTTAACATTTGAAACCATCAAAAAATATGGATACCTAATTGGTGAAATCTACTTGAGATAGGATTGTGATAGACTCATCTAGAAACTCAAGAGGAGTTTGATTATTTTTTAGGGGTGCCTTAGCCAATTTGTTGACAATGACCTACCCCTTCATTTATTTCTATTAGAGAAAATCAAGGTCAAACTAAGCTAGAAGCATGATCCATTTATCCATACACTAGTTTTGGTATGGTTTGGAGTGCATGTACTTGAGTGGATCAATATTAGTTATGACAAATGTTTTATGGTTAAGAAGGCAGTGGCAAAGTTTGGTAGCCATAAAGACTAAATCCAAGCATAATTTCTCGATATGTGTGTATCAATTCTCATACTCAATAAGTGTGTGACTAATGTAATAGATGGCTTGTTCTTTATGTTGTTTGTCCTAATGGGCAAGCATTTCCCATAGGGAATGGTCAATGGTAGATATGTAAAGGTAGAAAGGTTGGTCATCCTTAGGAGGTGTAAGGATAGGTGGAGATAGAAGGTACCCTTTGAGTGCATCAAAGGCCTTTTGATAATCAACATTCCACTTGAAAGAGACATCCTTTTTTAAGAGGTGATGGAAGGGTTGACACTGATCAGAGAGCTAGGAGATGAAGCAATGAATGGATTGAAGCTTCCCTTGCAAACTACGGAGTTGTTTAAGATTGGTTGGAGGTAGCATATTAAAGATGGATTTAATTTTGGCTAGATTGTCCTCGATTCCTCAAAGGGAAATGATGAAGCCAAGAAGTTTTCTTGACAAGACCCCAAAAATACATTTCTTAGGATTGAGGTAGGTGTGATAGTGGATAAGTCACTCAAAGATAATCTTGAGAATGGATAAATGGTCTGTACAAATCTTAGACTTCTCAATAAGGTCACCCACATAGTCTTCAATGATTGTATGGATAAGGTCATAGCACGTTGGTAGGTTGCACTAGCATTCTTAAGACCAAATGGCATGACTCTATAATAAAAAGTCCCTCATGGGGTGATAAAGATAGTTTTGTGCTAATCTTCAGGGGTAATCAAAATCTAATTATAACCCCCAAAAATTTCCATGAGAGGCAACATCTTGTGGCCTGCTATAAGATCAACAAGTTAGTCAATACTAGGTAGAGGAAAGTCATCCTTTAGGTAGGCAAGGTTGAGATCATAAAATTCCACATAGATACATAATCCCCCTGTGGCTTTAGTGATAGGTACAATGTTTGAAACCCATTGGGTATAATCGATGGGTTCATTGAAGTTAATAGAAAGGAGGCATTGAAGCTCTGTTTCATCAAGGAGAGATATGCAAGGATGCACTTAGTGGATTTTTTGTCTAACAGCTTTGGCATCATAGTTAGTCACAATGTTGTGGGTGGTAATGGGTAGTTCAATACTGGTCATGTCAACATGTGACCAGGAAAATACAATATTGTAGTCTTGGATAAAGGTAGAGAAGTCCTATAATTCCTCAAGGGCAAGAGTTTGGCCAAGTTTGACAACATGGGGGTTGTTTAGAGTGCTTATGTCAATATCTATGGTAGGCTCATTCAACATGGTTGAGGTCTTTGGAGGTAAAGATTTGTGGATGGAAGAATCAGATGCACCAAGGTAGGTGAGAATAGAATCATCATCCTAGCACTAAATTGTGTGAATGGTAGGAGAGTCTTCTCCCACCAACTCAAGATGGTTATGGGTGCCCCTTCCTTTTGATAAGTGAGGGGATAAGGTTTATCATGTTGATGAAAAAAAATTTAGGTGGGATGATTTCCTTATTTTCACACTTAGGTGGGGGGTTGTTAATGAGGAAGGGGTTTCTTCTTCAACAATGGTAATGGTAGATTGTTTGGATTTATTCTTATTGAGTAGAATGAAGCCAAAGTCATGTTTCTCAAGAGGTTTATGGGTCTCAATTGATGTCATGTGTGTGGGCCATGCTCATATCATCCTTAACCAAATCCCTTCTAGGCACATTTGTGAAGGTATAATTTGGTGAAATCAAGTTTTTCCAAGCAAGAGAAGTTAGAGGTAAATGGTTGAGGTGAAGGGTGGGCAGTGGAAGCATTAATTAGTTTGTCAATTCCCTCATATATAAAGTGGGTTTGATAGATAGGAGGTCATAAAATAATAATGGCCCCAATTTTGGGATCATAACCCAGTTGATGGTTGATCTTTCCATATTCTTAAGGAGTTTGGAAGGCATCAAGGATGAGGAGATAGTATTCTCTAAGGGTAAGGCATTAGAAGGTTGGTTGAAAGAGATTGGTGATGGGTATCTGGTCGATAAGAATAGATGAGCTAGTAAATACCTCAGTGGAAGGGGAAGCAAATGGCTTCAACTTCCATGGGTGATGGCTTAGTGGTGGATGCTTTTGGTATTTTGGATGGAGGTAGAAGAATGCCATTAGGTCATATTGCATGCTAAAAAAAGGTTAGGTTCAACTTGTATGGTAATAACTTGACCTTTGTGTTTAAACTTGACACATCAATGGAGGGTGGAGGGTACACAACCCATGGCATAGATCTAAGGTCTCTTGAGTAAAACATTGTACTAGAATTCACCTTTGACCACATAGAAGAGTTTAGGGAGCATGCAAGGTTTTATATGAATGTGAAGGATGACAATTCCCAAGGTGTTGGTCATAGTGTTGTTAAAGGATCTAAGGATAGCTGAAGTTATGAACATGAAATTATCTAATAGTTTGAGCTGGCCATAGGCATAGGAAGAGATAATGTTGATATTGGTTCCCCCATCAATCATAACCCATTTAATGCAGGTTTGGTTGATATGGGCGGTAATAAAGAAAGGGGGATTTGGTCCTCAGGGTGGATAAACGGTATCTCTGAGTCCTTGAAGGTAACAATGGTGGAGAGTTAGAGAGCACCAATAAAGGTCTCTATAGGTTGGGAATCCCCTAGTCTAACTTTAATGGCCTATATAGCCTTGATCATGGCCTGATGATGATGGGGTGAGGTGAAAATGAGCTCATAAAGGCTCATCTTAGTTGGGGTCTAATGGAGTTATTTAAAAATGACCTTCTTGATGGATTCAGAGGGGTTAGCCTCTAATGTGCCTACGATGGTAACTTTGGGCTTAGTTGAAGAAATGGAGGTTTGGATTTGGTTTGGTTTAGGATGAGTTCGTGAGTATGTCCAATGAATCGACAATTTGGCCTTCCCTTTATCATTTTTTTGTGATTGCATGACCACATTAATGGTATGGATAGAGCAGAAAGGTGGGATATGAGGTTGGGTAGGCTCTTGGTCACTTTGAGGTAAGAGTGGGGGATCAAGAA
The DNA here is from genome assembly GCA_037957365.1 of Torreya grandis. NCBI lineage: Eukaryota > Viridiplantae > Streptophyta > Pinopsida > Cupressales > Taxaceae > Torreya > Torreya grandis. Next base: position 4,127,943 of record JARHVA010000853.1, on the reverse strand, counting down.
TATGTTGGCAACTAGTTATTAGGTGCACTGATAGATGGATCAAGGGAGGTTCATCTAATAAAATATCATCCTCATCATAGAGCTAATGGATAATGGCCTAGAGAGCTTTGCATTTTTCCATGTCATGCCTAGGTGTCTTATGATAGGAATATATTTGACAGTCATTATACCAAGTTGGTTTCAAACCAAGAGGATCAAAAGGTCTGATAGGTGGTAAGGTGAGGCATAAAGCTTGTAACAACCTTTGAAAAATGGTTGAATAAGACTCATCCATAGGTGGGAAAGGTCTAGAGGTTATTGTCTTAGTTGGTAAGAAAGATGTTCTGGTGGCAGTAGGGTTGGTGAGAGATGTTTTGGGTAAGGTGGTGTCTCTAGTTGATAGTTTTGGTTTGGGTATGTTAGTAAGTGGGGTATTACTAGTAGTTTGGTAACAACCAATGTATCTAATAATAAATGGGTTGGTGTAACTAATAGTGTTGAGTGGTATATGTTAAAGGAGACCTACTTCTTAAGTAAGGTTGATGGATGAGGGCCCAAGATAGAAGGAAAAGTGGAAGGAGGTAAAACCCTATCCATGTGACCATTCCATGGTTTGGCCTCTTTGGTTGGTTTGAGTCAAATTTTAGGTGTAGGGTTGGAAGGGGTTAGTTCCACTTTCAAGGATGGGTGAACAAAAATCTAAGAAGGGAAGGCACCAAGGAATGCAAAGGGTTTGGTTGGTGACTTGATTTTTTGAGGTGTGATTGCTTCAGTTAGTTGAGAAGGTGAGGGGTTGGTATAAGTTCTGATTAGTTTAAGAGGTGGTGTAAATTTGGTATATTAGTTGGATAAATGTGTGTTATAAGGATTAGGTTTGTTGATGTAAAGGATCCCTAAGTGTTTCCAAAAAGCGATGTGATTCATGCCTAGATTTAGGGAAAATTACAATTTTTATACTATTGTAGAAAAAGGTTTGTGTACTAATTTTACTCTATGGGTAGTGGATGCAAAATATTGACCTATAAGTCAGGGAAGATGGTTGGTAAGTTGTTTGATTTTCTAAGATGAGGGAAGTAAGGTTGAGATAAATGGCTCATCCATGGGAGGTGTTGGTGGAAATTCTTCTCTTTTAGGAACAATATCCATAAGAGTAGTGGTTTGTTGGGTAGTTAGTGGAGGTGGAAAATTAAGAATGTTTATTTGTCTAAATGTGTTAGTTAAGGTAGTATGTGATGATTCCAAATATTTTATGAGGGCATCTAGGAATAAAGGAACTTATTTGGTTTGAAAGGTGAATCCATTACCTCAGTAAGTGAGGCAGGGGAGGAATGGGTAGATTGGATGATTGGGTCCTCATAGTTAGGTGTATCATGAACCATGTTGATAGTGTGGGCATCATGAGAGCATTCAACCTATGTGTCCTCATTTTTCATAGGGTCATTTTTGGGAAAAAGTTGCCTAAAGATGTTAAGAGCTTGATTTCAAGGGGCATTGGGGTTATCTAATGTGAGTTCCCACTTGTCAATGAGGCTTTGGATAACATTCTTAAAGGTATTACACTGGCTGATATCATGTTTAATTACTTGATGAAAGGCACAATGATCATTCTTTTTGTACCAAGTAGGTTTTGGACAAGAAGAATCAAACTATTGGTAGTTTTGATGGGTGGAAGATATATAAGATTAGCTTTTAATATCTTTTTCAAAACTTAGGTGTAAAACTCTCCAAGTGGAGTGAATTGTTTTTGGTTACTTTGGTTTGGGTTCTACAAACTTTGGTTAGAGGGATTGGGAGAATTTTGTTGAGTGATATTAGGTGGTGGGGAATCCTTAAGGACAACTTTATTTATAGTCCCCTTACTCTTAGTCATAGAGTTAGCTTGATTATTTATTTTGGAGGAGGAGGCTTTGTTGGTTTTGAAGGTGGAGTTCTTATTTTGTAACTTTAGTTTACCCTCATCTATGGATTGGTTCTATAACTTACACACCATGGTAAAATCATTATCAAAATTTTTGAATCTTTGGACATGTAACATAGAAGATATATGTTTAGTGCAAGTCCAAGTGAAAAATTTTATAAGTTTGGGTTGCGGCAAGGAGAATGAAAGTTGATTAATCAAGCTTCTCCAACAAGCGAAGAAGTCAACAATGAACTCGTCATTTAATTTCTTGATAGAATGGAAATCGATGATGGAGACCTTATTAGAAATGTTGATGGAAAAGTGATCTAAGAAGACATGCTATTTGGGTGAAAGAAAAGATGAAATGTTTGGTAAGGGCACTATACCATTCGAGTGATAGATCAAATAAAGACATGGGGAAGGTTCAGAAGATAAGGGTATCATCATAATAAATCATGTAGAATGCATTCCTAAAATCCCTAAGGTGATGTTGGGGTTCCTCCTTGCTTTGAAATTTGGTAAATTTTAGAATCTCCCATTAAGGACGGTAAGGTTTGATAGGAAATGAGGAATGAATAGGCTCATTACAAATCTGATCATAGGATAGGATGTTATGAGTCCCTAAAATGGATGACTCAAGGTTGGTCATCTTTTCCATGAGAATTTTCATTAGGTCAATTTGAGGTGGTGCACCAAAAGGATTGTAAGATTGGTATTGTGGTTGAGGTTGGGCAACATATTGGTAATTATTTGGTAGTTAAGAGGCTACCACATATTGGAGTGTGGATGCTAGAGGTTAGGTAGTGTATGTAGATGATGGTGGTTGGGTAATAGGTACATACACTTGCAAGTTAGGAATATATCCTAGATTGGATGCAGTGGATACCTATTGAGGGGTTGTTATGGATTGGGCATGTACAATTTTTAGGTTGGTAACAAGAGGGGAGGTAGTGACCTTCATGCTAATAGGGGGTATAGTAGAAGGGATAGGTACCCCTAAGCTTGGAAAAATGGTATTGACCAATGGGTTGGGTTTGATAGAGGAAAGGTTGGTGGTGCTGATGGTAGATATTCTAACAAAAAGTGGAGCGTGATGGGTCAATGGTTGGGTTGTCCCTAAGGTAGGGGAGTTGTTGGTAGGGGTAAAAGGTGTAAGGTTAGTAGTTGGTTGGATAGGTTGGATTTCATTTTTGGTGTCAAAGGGGTTAGTGGATGAAAATTCTTGGGTGGTTGAAGGTTGGGTAGTGAACATGGCAATAGGGAAATCCCCATAAGGTGGGATGGCATGCCATAAGGAGGATCATAAGATGGGGTTGAAAGTGGGGCATGGTGAGGGAAAGTATTAAGGTAGTGTTGAAGGGAAACTAGGTGGTTGTCCAAAAAAGTGGCAAATTCTTTGTCTCTTTAGGGAAATACCCAAGGAAAAGTAGGTCTTCCTAATGGATGGGGTGAATCTTCTACCTCAGAGATGTACTCCATAGATGAGGAGGTAGATGAGCTTATTTGATTTTTCTCTATTAAGTCTCTTCACTACTGGTGAGTGAGAACCATACAAGAACAAGGGGAGAGAAAACAAGAAAAATCTCACCACTCAAATGAGAAGAATACAAGAAAATGATCAAGGAAATCAAGACACACACTATGAAGTACATTTAATCCTAGAGGCTAGTTTTAATCTTGATTTTAGCTTATGCCTTAGTTTATGAGTATGTGTGATAGAAGTTGGCTTGTATATTAGGTACTATAGAAGCAATCTATGGTTGGTTTCAGGTTGTTTAGGTGCTCAAAATAATCTATATTAGAATCAATACATGGCTTGGTATTGGGGCTTACCCCCTCACTTCATGATCCTATAGTGATAAGAGTGTTGGGTGCTTAGCCAATATTTATTGATATCTAGAGTTTATACTCAAATAGAGAACTAAGTTGGTTCTCCCCTTGGTAATTAACTCCAATTAGGATTTTAGAAAAGGGCAAGGTGACCATTAGGTGATGAAATCCCAGTCAGGCCTTATCTCAAATTATTTTGATGTTTGATTGATTGTGTGGTTTGTCTAGTGTGTGCAATAAAAAGTGGTGCTACAATAAGATTATTGTGATTTAATTCAAAATTAAATAATTTTAAAATAAATTAATGGATGTGGTTGATTTTAAGCCCAAGAGAGATTTTAGTTTCAATTATGAGCACAGATAGAGAGAAAATCATATAGATGTAAAGAAAACATGAGTAAAGACTCTAGGTCCCACCAGGCATGCCATAATGTTTCATATAAATTTTCATTTAATTTATAAAGAAAGAGAGAAAATAAAATTGATATGGGTGTGGTTGAAAAACCTATTTGGTTATGCATGCATTAAATTAGAAGACCATGAAGAGCTCCTCTTTGGCTTGGGAGGAATATTTGTAGATAAGAAATCACTAAAGCAAACTTGTTTATTAGACAAATAATTTGGTGGATTGCTAGTGATAGCTAGATCCTAGAAGTGAGAGCTTCCTTAGGGGTTGTCAATCCACACATTTTAAACAATCAAGTTGATAAATTAGAAATAATATACTTACATCAATAATCAAAAGGTACTGAAATCAAATACAAGAAAGCTTGATAGAAAATAGACTAGAAATGATCTAATTAGTGATAGACTAATTAATACTAGTACAAATGGGTTAAGGTATGCTTTATAAAATTAGAAGGGGGTCTATGAGTGGTCAAAAACACAAAAAAGTGGATTTGGTTGGGTATAGGTAGGTGAAATCAACTTGTTGGTTTTTAAACCATAAGTGACCATCGGTGGTTGGGGTGACCATTGACAAATAGGCCTAACTGTTGATGGTTGGGTATAACCATCAGTGATTGACTATAAAATTCTAGGTTTGATCAACAGAAGATGACAAGATTCTATAGATGAATTCTTGGAGTTAGGCAAGGGCTAGATTGATTATGAAATAGAATAAAACTACATGAATATTAAAAAATAAGTGTTTGTCTCACCAAAAGTCAATTGGGTGGGTGGTTGATGTAGTTATCCTGTTGGTATAATCTAGCTCAATTCTGGTATAGTAATGGTACCTTAAATCTTGGTTGAGAGATGATGGCAATTTGGCTTTCAATAATATGGTTGATAATGCTTGACAACATAGATGATGTTGATTGATCTGATTGAATTGATTGACCTACAAAATAAACTTTTGAATACCTGAGCTAATAATTATTTCAGATCCATTTGACCTCCCAGACCTCTCTCTCTTATAGGCATAAGTAAGAGGTGGAAGTGAAGGTGTATCTGAGTCATCTAAATATAATTTGTGCATGCAAAGGATTGCAACACAAATTAGACAAGGTTATATTTATAAATGGGTCAATGGAGCTTACATGCTCTTAGCTAAAAGGTGGATCCTAACCATTGATGGTAAGGGGTTCCCAAGGCTGACCATCGATGGTCACCCTAACTATCAATGGTCAGGGTCTAATGAAATAGGATCCTAATATTTAGGGTTACTCATATAGGTGTAACTGAGTATATACTAGTTATTTTAAGCCTGATAAGTGTAGGCTGGTCCTAAGAGGGTCCATGGGTACTTCCAAGACTACTTCAACATTTATAATCATAGGTGTTCATATTTTTAGTGTCTACAATAATGACAAAACCTAGAGTTATAGCTATTTACATTTAAATAACAAAATAAAGATAAAGAGAGAGATAAATATAAATGACCCTAACTTTAAATCAAGATATGAATATCAAGATTCAAGTAGGAATAATAATGTTTTAAAAAAAAACAAGAATAGCTTAATAACATGAGATCAAGATATAAATAATCAAGATCCATGTGGACCATCAAGTTGTTCTTGAAAATAAAAGAGGAGAAAAATCAAACAAGGAAACACAAGACCAAGGTGAGACAAGAAGTAATAAAAAGAGAAAAGGAGAATAAATTAATGAGGATACATGAAATCACAATAAAACAATAATAAAACACAACAAAACACCAAGAAAAAACAATAAAATACCAATAAAACTCAAATAAACACACACAAACAAAAAATAAGTTAGTGCGGTTTAAACATAATTGTTCATGCACATATGGTAGAGGTGTTACTTTCCACCACAACATAATAAATAATAAGGACACAAAAGTTATCCTCTAATTAAAGAGAAAAAATGGTAGAATAAATGGGTGAAGAGAAGAAAAGGAAGGGCTTGGCTGAGATGACTCCAAATGTATAAGACAAGTGGACTCTGCCTACATAGTTTCATGGATGCATGTTCCAACATGAACTTCAAGCCAAATGTAGTTCTCCTAGGAAGTGGGATAAAAGACATGATAATGATCAAAAATATATGATTAATGTTATAGAAGAAAATGGAAGTATTAACAAATGTATTGGTCTTACAAATGGCAAGAGGGATAAGATGACTTGTGAAATAATAAGCTTAATTGGACTTAATTTTCTTGAAAAATAGTAAGAGTGTGATATGGTGGGATGATAGAGAATAATCTTGAAAAATGTCAAGTGTGTGAGACAAGATGACTTTCACAATGGAAATTTAGTAGGATAAAATGCTTACAAAAGGGTAAGAGCATGATAATCAAAATGGACAAAAGAATAGAACAATGTTTTTTTTATTTTGTGGATCATTTTTTAATGTTTTTGGTGTTTTGTGATAAAATATGTACAAATGGGGATCAAATAGTCAAGGAGATGCTCATATAAGAGTATAAGTTACACTAAACATCTAAATCTAGATACAATGGCCCATCCTCATAAATCAGTGAGAATGAGGGTCCTAAAAAGACAACACAAAGAGTAGTAAATGTAATATAGAACAATGTACAGTATGAAATCAATCTGAAGAACCATGCAACAAGCCAAGATCTTGAGCTAAAAAGATGTCCTTATTCACTTATCTGTAGAAGAAGCTATAAAATACTATTTTATTTGAACTAATTTGTAGAACTAGCATTGAAATTATTCATAATGTTGATGAGACATAATCATGATCATAATCAATCAAGGGATAAAAGTGTTCAGGTTAAAACAAGCCCAAGACATAACAAAGAATATGGTTCTCAAAGAGAATAATTCAAAGAACAAGGTCCAACAAATGGATGGTCCAAGGTGGGATAAATAATGAGTTTCTTTAGGAGAATTTCCCAAAGATTATGGTTCTTAAATAAAATGTCATAGGGTAGGATAAAATGTGTCCAGAGTACCAATAGTCAAAAATATTTCACTATCTATAGTTGTAACATTGGTCCAAGGTAGCATAAAATGGTAGGATAAAATTACTTTAGCACAAGTTGCCCCCAAGTAAGGGGTTTTGTAGAAAATGGTTCGAATTTTTTCATGTGTAGGACATCTTAAAAAGCATGATGTTCATGGACTCTACAATATATTCACCATTTAGAGTAACCAGACAATATGCCCCTGATCCATAGTTTGTCATGATAACATATGGTCCCAACCAATTAGGTTAAAAATTACCTTTCTTATTACATTCAAAATTTGTGTTATTTTGGTTCTCTTTCATGACCAAATCACCAATCTCAAACTCTTGATGGAGAATGATCTTATTTTAGCTTCTCCACAATATGTTCTGATAGGCCTACAAGCTTTCTATGGTAGCCAAATGCTTGCCATTGATAAGTTCTAGTTATTGCAACCTTGAGACCTTGTAGTCCTCATCATCTTAAATATGCTTCATCAATACTCACTATGATGGAAACTCAATATTGATCAAGATAATAACTTATTTTCTATAGATAAGGGATTATGGACTAGCTCCCATTGTGGTTCGATGACTAATTCTATAAACCCAAAGGGTAGGAAAGATTTTCAAGTGCTAATTATAGCCAACGTCATCGATAATCTTCTTTAAAATGGCTATAATGGTCATGTTTGACACCTTAACTTGTCCATTGCCTTGTGGGTTATATGGAGTGGATTTCTTGTACATGGTCTTAAATTTTACACAAAGAGATTTTACATCTTGATTTATAAAGGATCCATCATTATCGAATATAATGCAATCTAGGATACCATATCGATAGATGATATGGTAATGGATGAATTTGGATATCTAATTTTTGGTGATATAAGTGAGAGAAATGGCCTCAATCCACTTAATAAAATACTTAGTATCAATCAAGACATGTTTATGGCCATCTGAAGATGTTGCATTTATTTTCTCGATGAGATTGAGGCCCCATGATGAGAATGGCCAAGGTGTTGTGATCAACTATAGTGATAACGAAGGTGCGTGTATAAAATTTCCATGTTGCTGATAAGTAATGCACTTCTTTACATAATTACAAGCATTGATCTCCATTTTTTGTCAATAATATCATATTATAAGTATCTTCTTTGCTAAGACTACCCCATTAGTGTGGGCCCACATATTCCTTCATGAACCTCTCTTAGTGCTAGTTTGGATTCTCCCAAAGATAAAAAATGAAGAAGCATTTCATCATATATTTTGTGATAAATATTGTTTACAAGGAGGTTATAACATGATAAATGGTTATGGAGGAGTTTTAGCTAATTGTTGGATAAATCAGCTGGGAAAACATGATCCTAGAAGTAGTTATAAAAGTCTTGGAACCATGGTAATTCACGTGGTGGATTAGGACTAGTAATGGTGAATACCATTTATGAATCTGGTATAATGTGTACAAACTAAAAAAGATTCTCAATAAAAAATTGATAATCTTTAGCACTACCATTAATCTAAATAATGGAACCAATCATTGCCATTGTATCAAAGGATTTATTTTTTTCTCTTGAAACTTGTTCAAACTGTAGAGATTTAAAATGACCTTTGAGATTATCAACAATTTGCTTGTAAGGAATAAGCTTATCATCTCTAGTTTGATATTGATCAGTGGTCTAATTGATGATTAATTGGGAATCACCATAGACTTATAAACTTTGAATATCCTATTGTATGGCAAGGTGATGCCCTACATTCAATACCTTATACTTGGCCATATTTTTTGTACAATGAAATTGTATATGAAATTATTTGGGAATCAGATCCCCTTGGTTTGTAATTAAAAATATTCATCAAAATATAAATTCCATATCCATAGGACATAAAGGATCCATCAAAATATAAATTCCATTGTTCAAGTTCTTGTGATTTTTTTTCTATTACCATAATAGAATCATCAAAAAAATTGAATTTGAGAGGTCCAATATCTTGGATAGGGGCTTATGTAAGTTTATTAGCAATAACCTACCCATTGATTACTTTATGATTCTGATACTCAATGTCAAATTCACTTATGAGCATGACCCACTTAGCCATGCATCCTTGAAGAGTTGATTTAGACATTAAGAATTTGAGAGGATCTACCTTAGTGATGACAATAAATTTGTTGTTTGGCATATAATATCATAATTTTGGTGTAGTAAACATAATAGCTAAACATGCCTTATCAATAGGCATATAATTATGTTTTTAAGCCACTAGAGTGTGGCTCAAGTAATATAATTCATGTTCTTTACCTTGTTCATCATGTTGAGCCAAAAGTGTCCCCACTGCATGCTTTGTTGCTAATATGTAAAGAAGCAGTAGTCATCTAGGTGTTGGTGGCCTCAATACTGGTGGATTGGCCAAATATGTCTTGAGTTTTGAAAATGTTATCTAACAATATTCATCCCACTAAAATGTGATCCCCTTCTTCAAGACATGGTTAAATTGGTGTCACTTATCTACCAGTTGATAAATGAACCTACGTATAGATTGAATCTTTCCTTGTAGGTATCATAGCTATTTAAGATTATTTGGTAGAATCATTTCTATAATGGCCCTAACCTTTACAGGTTCAACTTCAATCCCTCTTTTTGATACAATGAAACTTATCAATTTCCCTAAAGTGATACCAAATACACACTTCTTAGGATTTAAGTATACTTTATATTGATGAAGCCTCTCAAATATTCTTCGTAGAACATCAGGATGTCTAGCTCTTGTTCTTAATTTTGATAATATATCATTAACATAATCCTAAAAAATATCATGCATCATGTCATGAAAGATAATCATCATGGCATGTTGATATGTGGCTCCAACATTATTCAAGCCAAATGGCATGACTTGGTAACATAATGTTCCACATAAAGTGGTGAATGTGGTCTTGTGTTGATCTTATTTGGTTATTTTTATTTGGTTGTATCCAAAAATATATCTATTAAGGACAACATCTCATACCCATCAATCGATTTGATGATCATATTGATGTTGGGCAAAGGAAAATCATCTTTGAGGCATTCTTTGTTGATATCTCTCAAATCAATACAAATATGTACACCTAGGGTCTTTTTACTCATTAAGACTATGTTATAAATCCAATCAGAGTAATCCAGTGATCTAATCAAAGTTGTTCCTAGAAACTTTTCCAATTCTACTTTAAACAATAGGGTAATGCATAGATGCATCTTCATAAATTTTTGCTTGACTGGTTTGGCATCAAGATGAATAATAAGTCAATGAACAACTAAATTTAGGTCTAATCTTGGCATGTCAGAATATGCCCATGCAAAGATGTCAATATAATCCCTCAAGAGGGATATAATATGTTCATGTTCTACTTCAGTAATGGAAGCTCAAAGATAAATAATTATGGGATCCTCATGGGTTTTTAGGTTTAATTCTATTGTGTCTTCCATAAGGAGTGTAGATCCATCTTATATAATTTTAGGCAAGGTATGATCATGATCATCTTCTTCTATTACATCTTCTTGTTATTCTTCCTAAAGTTCTAGATAATATGACAAATTAAAATCTACCATCTTACATAAAAGCCAAGTAGAAAAAACCTCTAGAAACTCAAGAGTGAGATGCTTAAACATTTGTTGTTGTTTTGAATAGATGCTTGTAATGGTTATATAATTTAGGCTAGATGGACCTTCTACATCCTAAGGGGATGAGCAAACTTTCCTGCCTAAGAATGCCTGAAACAGGGTTTCACTCAAAGTCTTGTCTTTTTCTTTACTTTTTCCCTAATCAATGGGTGCCTCAAAGAGGTTTTCACCTGAAGATATCAATGTTTCATTTTTAGTGTGACCAATAAAATTTGCCTATTCTCCAAAGTAGGCAGAGGGATCCAATGAAAAATCAAATCCATGTTTGTGATCGCTAATGAGTAATCTATCTCTTAGGCCCATGTATTCTATAATTGATTCTTCATTTTAAAACTCATCAAGCTATATGACCAAAATAATTTGGTCCCAATAAATGAGTTCAAGATGACAAAGGTATAGGGAAAAATGAGGGTTTACTTCAAAACAAGAAGCTCCAATGGTAAAAATATGGTGTTGTGCTTCAGGATGAGAAGCTCTATTAAAGGTATGGGGTTATGCTTCAGTAGGGGAAACTCTAATGGTATATCTTGATTTAGGATGAGAATATCTAATAGTTAAGGTCAAAATGGCATTAGAATCAAATAGGTCCTTGTCAGCAAACTCATTAAAAAGGCTATAATGGGATACTATGTCACTACCAAGTGTATCATCACTAGTCAATTTAGAAGAATCACTATCAAAAGTCATGAGGCCATCCCTAGGTGGTATAAATCCAAAACCATGATTCAAATTAGGTATTCTAGCTATAAGGGTTCCAGGATTCCTTGCATTCATGGGCCAAGGCCTTTTCTTATATAATCAAGATGATCCATGATCCGATTAGGGATATGATACTTTGGATTTTGAAAGCAATCAACAAGGCCTTCAGAATATAACCAATCTCCCTTGATAAAATCCTCTTGACATTTCTTTTACATGATAGCAGGGACAAAAATCACAGGTGTCTTTCACTATTTATTTTTTATTGCCAAATCATGGTGGGTAAGTCAAGATTCTTTGAAGGTTTAGGCTTAGCAAATGTTTTTGGAGTTTTAGGTAACTTTAAAACATGGAAGGCATCTATAAGACTATACATGAAAATTCCCATGTCTTGAATAACAACCTACTTCATAAGAGTTATGGTAAATGGATTAGCCAAAGTGGAAATGAGATCACTAGGGTTGATATAATTTAATGGAGGTAGATGTGAAACTATAGCCTTTTTCATCTTAGCAATGAATTTAGAACCTAGACAGTAGTTATAATTATAGAACTTAGCCTCAAGATGTTTGAAATATTCATAAGGCTATTTATCGGTGAGGATAATAACCTCAATCCCATCATGGGGAATCTTAAGGCACTAATGCAAGGTGGAGAGAACAACCTGTACTTCATGGATCCAAGGATGACAAATAAGTATGGTATAAGGTAGTTTAATATCCATAATATGAAGCAATGTATGGTTTGAAATAGACCCAATAATTATTGGTAACCAAATAGTACCAATAGTCTCCCTCTCTACATTGTCATAAGCCTTGATGGTGATTATTTCTAGATAAATGTCTTTTTTAGTGTAGCCTAATATTTGTACCAATTTAAGAGATATGGTGTTCATCCCCTAACCATTGTTTATAAGAACCCACTTAATCTTACTATTTTCATTGATTACTTCATTATACAATGGGTTATTATGGTTCAATCTAGGTGTAGACGTGTCTTTTTGATCAAACATCACTTGATGAAATGAAGACAAATATCCCACAAGGTTCTAGAACTATTCAGGATTTATATCACTAAGAATAGTGGATTGTTTTAAAAGACTATTCAGAATAGTTATATGGACTTTAGATGTTCATAAGAGATCTAAAATGTAAATTTGTGTAGGGTTATTTTTGAATTGGTCTGATAAAATATAAGGCTTTTCAACATTAGGATGAAATGGATTGGCTTTGGCTAACATAGTAGTTGCCTTTGGATATGTTGGCATAATTTTCACATTAGGTTCCATGGAAAAAGTATGCAAAGAGCCTTGGAGAGTAATTCATGAGTGTTTAGTTATGACTGTGTAACCTAGAGGTGGTGGAGAGCCAATATAATTAGAAGATGAAGGCAAAGGCCCTTGGAGGGTGACTCATGGGAATCTAGTTGCATTACTATAATTTTGAGTCAGCAAAGAGTAATTATAATTAGATGAAAGATGTTATCCATAACTAGTAACCCATGTAAATGGAGTTGTAATAGAATTATCTGAACTCAATGTGATATTGCTAGAGAGAGAGGGTGTTGACTCTCTAATAATTGGTCCCATACTATGAGGAGCATGAGATGGTTCATGTGGTTTGATAGTAATAGTGGCAATGTGGGTTTCATTAATGCATCCCATGGTGTTTTTATAGTCATAAGGCATATTGTTGTAACCTAAATTTTTATTATGGTTATTATGATCATGATTATGTTCATGTTGATTATGATTTTGACCCTGATTCTACCTCTATCCTTGGTTTTGTTTGTTCCTTGGTGGTGGTTTACTATGTCAAAGAAAGGGGTCCTTGTCAATTCCCATATCATGATTTGTGTGCTAATTAGGGTCTAGTTTAATCTCAAATTTTCCACTCTCAATGATATATTCAATAATATGTCACAATTGGATGCAATGTTAGGCACCATGACCAACAACATGATTAAAGTTGGACCATTCATTATCTTTGTACCAATATGGTTTTGATTGATCTTGAGGAAATGGCCTTGGTACTGGCCATATAATCAAGTTAGATTCTATGAGCTTTTGGAACATTGTTTCAATTAGTTATCCCAATTTACTAAAGACTCTAAAACTACCATGGTTATCCTCCATGGATTTTGTCTCTACAAATTAGGTGGTGGATTAGGAATAGCTAATTATACATTTGGGGATGGTAGAGCCTACACCATTTATATGTGTCTTTTTTTAGTCACCCAATTTCTAACCATGTTCTTATTCTTGTTAAATCCCTTAGGCTTATCTTGCGTAACCATCTGAATCATTTTTGGGTTTGATTTGAATTTTTACCTTGCACAAAAATCTTGAAAAGACCCTTGGCAATAAGATCTTTCTCAATCTATACCCCTTTATAAATAATTTATTTAAATGAGTTAGCATAAGATAATCATAGATTGTACACAACCTCAAGATGTAAGATCTATGCAAATATGTCAGCTGACTATTTTTATAGAAAATTATGTTTAAAATGACCTACTAATGCTCTCCACCTTTGTAGGTATGTAGTGAAACTTTCTCCATCTTGTTGTTTGTCTTTACACAAGTCAACAACTATCAATTCCTGCTCTATGTTGTATGATAGATGGTTGATGAACTTTTTATCTAAGTCATTCCAATCCAAAACTAATCCTTTAGGTAATTTAAGTATCAAATCTAAAGTTTTCCCCACTAAACTTCATAGAAACAATCAAAGTAAGTCCACGCTACTATAAGAAGCCTATTGGGATAACACAAAAAATGCCTAAATGTGTTCACATGGGTTTGCCTTTATTTTTTATTTATCAAACTTTGGTGCCTCAAAATGAGATAGAAAGGGAACTTGAAGAATAGATAGATCAAATAAATATCGACATATCTTATCAAACTTGTACTTCTTAACTCTATTATTTATCTCTAATCATATCACAATCTCTTTCATGGAGTTCCACTCTTACATGTTTGGTGCATTTATGGGTGGAACATAACTTTTTTGGGGTGGTATGTGCCCCTACTATTTTTAGGGTGGAATGTGCCCCTATTGTTTCTATTGCGGTGGTATGTGTCCCTATTTCTACATGGATTTGGTAGGGATGTACACCCTATGATCCTCAACTTGGTTTTGGTTCACTCTTTGAGTGGAGTAGGTAAGCAATCATTTCCTAGAAATTTTCTGCTTTGAAACAACCATATTATGCTATTTATGGGGATTCATTTCTCTATTTACCATTGTATGTGTTAGTTTAGATGAACTAGCCAAATTGTCTTGAGGGATCTCCTCAATTTGAACTGAATGTTTAGGTCTCTACATTTTTAAAGTGATAAAAAGTTATTGATTATTAAATAATTTGTGTTACATGTCCAATGAAACTTTTCACACAACCTCTTGTGTCTTGTTCTATTCATTTGAGACACCTTGATCAATTATTATTGTGTTCTCAACCAATGTTTTTTGCATAGGTTTAATCACATTTCCTTGTTCCTTAGAAGCATTTTTGTGGATTGAAGTAGAAACTAGAGAGTCATTTAAATCCATGATAAGTTGATCGACATACTTTTGACTTATTTTCTTAATCTTGTTGACAAGATCTAAATTGGTGTGTTTTAACTCTGCAAGTATTTATTTACCCTTATTAGAGGAAGAAGGTATGTTTGGTTGTGTAAAATCTTGATATTGCCATTATTTTTATCCTTATCTAACTAAGCTGTGAAATTGATCCATAGGAAAATCTGAGGGTAGTCTAGCACTAGATTCTATCAAACTAAGAAGGGCTTCATCTTGGCTCTCTTAGTATTCAGTATACTCTTCTTCTGATGCTGTAGTTGTAGGGATGTCCTCAAAGACAATGGAATTATCTTGACCAACATAATAATGATCCTCCTCATATCTAGGTCCATAAGGGGCCCCATTACAAGTTAACCTTTTAGTCATATCTAAAAAAGGTTGCTCTTTACATTTGATTAGAATTAGATCAATGTTTTACAAATGTTTAAATAAGGTATGGATTTTTATCTTTCTTTCAAACATATGACTAAGGTACCAAAGACAATATAAAAGGAGGGTGGCATGGAACCATACACAATTATAATAATTTGTTCATGAAATTACTCAACCTTGTGTAGGGTTGAAATTGTATAAATCAAAAGAGGGTATGATAACTCAAAAATTCAAAGTGAAAACTAGTACACCAAAGCCTAGATTTTTGTGATACATCAATACCATAAAAGTTAGTTAAAATTTGATAAGTTGATAATAAAAAAACTAGAATAAATCCCTTTATATTTTGAAGTAGACAATAGGAACCAATAAATTCAAGATGTGAAAACATGCAATAATTGTTAAGTACAAAACTAGAACCAAACGAGCAACACAATGCTACCACATGGTAATAGGAATGGTAGTATAAAATGTGTTATAGGAATCAAAGCATGATCAATACACAATATTACTTGAGTCTACCAATGATGATAATGATAATGACTCTATAAATGGCCTTTAATCCAAATTGGAAAATGAACCCAAGTTCACTCAAGTTAGTGCAAATGGTGAACCCAATTTAACACATTAACCTTATGAACTTAGAAAAGTGCAATTTATAATTTTAAATATCAATGAAGGATTTAAAGATAATTTGTCAAGTGGTCTAGACTCAAATATATATCACAATTTCACCAATTATATGATATGACACAATGTTTAAGATGACAATATGAATAAGGAAAACATTAATTTTAACTTGGACAGCGTAACACCTTCTTGTTTAATAAATTATGGATAATGTGATTGGTTATGGCCTTTGTTAACAAGAAAGTTTTTAATCAAATCAATACCAATTAATCTAAGACCAAAATAGACAAATAAAACTAAGTAATCATCCTAAGCCCTAAATTGACAAAGTTGCATGATATTGTTAAAGTCCATCTTTATATGTGCACTTGAGAGGAAATTAAGTGTTCATCCAAAATAAAAGTGAATTATATGGTAGGTTATTTTAAACCCCCCATTCTCTCAAGTGATAATATGATCACATGGGCCTTAGGGTACACATCACATCAGCAATATTTATGTGGTAAGTGGGGTTTGTCTAAAACTCTATCATTTATAACCATCTAGATGGATACCAAGTGTACCAAATTTCATGTTAGCATACATGAATTGGATCCACATCAAATAGCTTATTTTGAAAATATCTTGTATTTTTCAAACCACTACATCTATCACTTGCTCAGTGTAGTGCGATGTCAAAAATGATCATACATTTTGAGATTATCTTACCACTAATGGAGATGGTTTAACTATTCATAATATCATCCCAGTGGGATGATCCTAATTTATATACCCCCCTATGGAGAGGGGTTGAATATGATGCTGAGAGATGAAGCCCCAGGGAAAAGCTTCCATATAAAACCCATGGGAGGTAATAAAATCCATTTCACAAGCCAAAAGGCAAAGGATTTATAGTTGTTTTTAGATTACCCAAGCCATGAAGGTCTTGGGGAGAGCCTAGACAACATCCTTTTTATGCCTTTGGACTAAGGCACAATTTTCAATGAAAATGGCACTTTTGATCCCATAAGTTCCCTATAGGGGACAGGGGGTGATCATACACACATAAATTCTTTTTTAATCAAATAATTTTAATAAAACAAATGATATATGACTTATACAAAACAAAACTTTGAAGTGATTTTAATTTTAAAACACCAAATTGAAGTGTTTGGTGATGTTCTTTGTCCCCTTGGCCTTAAGTTACAAAAACTTTTGAAAAGTGATCACAAAACATTTACCATAAACATGCAATTTTTTTCTATTAAGCACCAAAGGAAAGTTATTAGTTATTTTTAAGCACCAAAAGGAGGTTAAAAAGACTTAATTAAACTCAAATGATCACATTCCTCACTAGTCCTACATAAAAAAAATAGATAGTCTCCTTTAGATTTAAAGATTTAAAGGTTTTAATGTTCTCATGTCTGTGTTTTTTTTAAAACACAGTTATTGTCAATGGTCAATATTGACCACCACCGATTATTCAAATACCATCACCAATCGATAATCAACCATTACAGGTTGAAAAAAACCAATGATGGTTACCTATTAACCCTTAGGCAACAACTTTATGCTTCAAAAAAGATGTTAGAATAAAATCTCTATAAGTTAGGCTTCTAGATCAAAACTATGTTTAGACCAAATACTTACAAGATATAAACTATTAGAAACTAATTTGAATAAAGCTCAAAATGAAAATTTTTAGGCCATATTTCCATTGTAACCCAACTGTGGATAGTTGGTCCTAACATTAAATGGTTACTAAGAACCATCAGTGGTCACTATGTAACCTATGAATGCACAAAAAAATGCTAGAAACACATGAAAAAAGCATAAAAATTATGGTTGAAGGACGTTTTAATGACTAAAATGTAAATTTTTAATTGTCATGATGTCTTCCTTGCTTAAATGGACTCCATGAGTCCCACCAAGTGTACCAAGGTGTAGGACTGGATTACAAAGTTGTTTAGTCAAGCATTAGTTAATAATTCGATGAAAAATGCATTAAGAACTTAACAAACAAATCTAACCTATTCCAATGGGGTTTGCTAAAGACAATGAAGAAAAAATTGAAATAAATTAATACCATTTACCTTCCCAAATGATTTTACCACCCATGAGCGGCTCCAATCATGTTCTCCCCTTGATCTAGTGTTCTTGTCTTTGTCAACAATGGCTACTTTGCTCCTCTATTGCCTCAAGAACACTATGCATAACCTAGGGTCAATAGAATAAATATCTAATTTTATTATCAATTGAATCTTGTAAATAAAACACAATGATCAACACAAAAGCTTTTGGAGACAATTTTGTATTATAATTTTATAATAAAATAGCTTAAAAATGGTGTTGAGAGTCCTGTTTATAGATTTTTTAAATGGGATAAGATCAACCATGACCATCCATCTCAAAATTGAGATGTGTGGCTATGGATTAATCTAGTATTTGTAATCAAATCCATGAATATCCTCGTGATTATTTTGAGGAAAAGTCATTAATTAGTAATGGGTATCCATAATCCTAATATTTGTTGCATTTATGGCTTATGGATGCCACCCCATTGATGATGTCACTAGTTGATGCCAATATTGAGAATAAATTTTTGATATTGAAATAATAAATAAACATTATGGAAAATATACATAAGTTCTTGACTTTAATTAATTAGCCTTAAATAAGATTAATAAATATTTGTGCAATTCTTTGGAAATTAGTGCTCAATTTAATCAAAATTGTCAGAAAGTCCTATTACTAGTTCATAATTTGACTCAAGAAGAATTGGAAGGTGATTTTAGATGTGTTGAAATCATATTCCCATTTAGTAAATTTACATCACAAAATAACAAAGGTACATGATGTGTACTAATGAATTAGAAAAAAAGAGTGATTCAAAGCACAAAAAGGTGAAATCATCATTTTGACTCAAAATGAATTGATCAAAGCTAGGAATCACAAAAAATTCATTACCCTATTTATGGGATACATTGGCCTAAATCAGCACTTGTATATGACAAACTCAAACCATTTAGCATGGTTTTTGTGATTTTTGCCTAAATTGGGCATTTGAGTGTAAATCAAGTAAGATTGACAATTTCAACACAAATGGTGCTAGGAATTAGATGTATAAAATATCAACCCTAATTTATTCCTCACCTATAAAATACTAAGAGAGACCAAGGAAACTTATCAAATGCACTCTATCAACCATTCAATTGAAAAAAGATTCCCTATCTCCATATTAGTCATAGGAACAACACATCTATAGGTCTAAAGTAATAAAGGAGAATTCCAAGAGTTATATGTGCCAAGTTACAAGATAGGTCACTATTTTACTTGATTTTCACATATTACATGATTCACAAAGAATCCAACACATAGGGGATAACTACATCAGTCTGAGTTCTTTGGAGTATTAGCTATGTATGAAATGCTCATTGATAGAGGGGTATTTTGGGTCATCTCAACACCATGTGTCCTGTAACCCATTTTTATTCATAGTCACTATGAAAATTAAGAACTAGGGTTTTGACCATTCATGAGTGATAGTTCATGACCCAGTTCTGAACACACCACAACAAAGGTAAGACAAACCTAGAATCATCTAATTATTACTATTTTTAGTATCACATTTTTTTCATTTCCTAGTGTGCATATTTTATCTATAATAATATATAATTGAGGGTTCATCTCCTTATAAAACAAAATTTAAAAATCAATTCCTAATGCCTACAGACTGAATGAACATTAGATTAATTTATAGATATGAAGTCTTGTCTCTTGACAAAACATAGGGTTTCAATTTTAATTCATATTCATATCTTGATTGATAGTATGAGGGACCAATGGGACATCCATTAAATTGTGGTGTAAAATGGGATATATTATTTTAAGGATTAAAAATAATACATTTTCCTACCCACCCATACTTTGTTGGGTGTGGATCCTAATTGTCTTCCAAGATCAGAGTTTAAAATTCTGAGGTTTTTTCAGTCAAGTTTGGGATCCCATTCTGTGTATCCATGATGGTGACAAGGGTTGCAAGGGGGTATTCTCCCCCCTTATGGGGTTTATGGGGGTGACCCCCCTAGTATGGGTTCTAAGGTCTGTGCACCCTGATGGGGGTTTGGGGGCAACGCCCTTGAAGGAAAATTTTTATTAAAATTACCTTGTAAAATTGTAATTTTGTAGTCAATATGGGCCATTGATTATATAGGTTTCTAGATATGATGGTAGAGGTTATTTTTAAGTGTTTTGCACTTCAAAAGTGAATTGAGATATAGTTGAGAGGTAGGAGAAGATTATTGTACACAGAGATGAGGTAGAAAAGGTAGAGAGGTGTAACAGGTGTTATTATAGGATTTGTTTCTCCCTTGTATTGCTAAAAATAATATACTGGACAAGTTTGGTGGATGTATTCCATCTTGGGTGAACCATGTTAAATCTTTTGTCTCTTAATTTATGCATGTTTATGATTATTTTTTATATGTTTGATTGATTCATTTCATAGTTTCTCTTGTATGCAATTTGGGGATAAATTTGTGTTTTATTTTATCCTAATATACTTTTCAAGGAGATATATGTGTAGTATTTTAGGTTCTAAGACTCAACATCTCAACATCACTTATGGAATCATATGTGATGTATAATTTTATGTCTTTACTTTTAATATAACACTACCTGATTTGTAACTAGTCCTCTCCTTAAAAAGGGGAAAACATAGTCACCCAAAAATTTCTAATTGAAATTTAGTTGGTGTTTTTATTATTATTAAGTATGGGTTTTAAAAATGGATCCTACCCTTTACATGAAACATAAATACATAGTCATCATAACTAAATAATACAATAAATCTTCCTAAAAATATCAAAAATCATCTCAATGGTATAACAACAACATAAAAATAACAATAGCCACCAAATGGCCCTAAACCAAGATACAACTAAGACCCTTCAAAACCACTTTAGTTTTGAGATCTAAGTGTCATATTAAGTGGTTTTATCTCCTCCTTATGTTTCTTTTTCTTTTATTATTCACCATCATGGATTCACCTCCTTCACCTAAATTAGGTAATATAGTAATGGAGAGTTAAATAACATCATTTGCTTTATAATTCAATAATGGAACCATTTAAAATAAAACCTAAACTTATAAATTCATTAATTTAATACTTTTTAATGGGTTCCAATCAATCAAACCCTCAATGGATTAACACGTAGCATTATTATTTTTAGAATCCTTGGTCTTAAACTCCCCATATGGGTTGATATTTCCATGAATTAAATACAATGTTTCCACAAGTGTATATAAAACCAAATATGGACCTTCACTTTCATCCTCATTCTCATTATAAGTTTTGAGTATTATATGTTATATACCTGGATCCATCCACTAGGAACTTCTTTTTTTATGCTTGATTTTTAACTAATCATTGACCAAATGACCAGTATGAAAACATGTGGAATCTAAAGGGTAAGGCTTCATAATAAATAGGATGTACCCATGTTCAATTCCTCACAATAATATCCACCTAAGCTGGGAGCTTCTTAGTAAAATCAACATTTACCAGGATTCAAACATAGGTTCAATGGGACTTTTATTCATTTATAGAATCTTTATGCCAAAACTCACCAAAATAAATACCTATGTATTTCAAAATAGTGATATCCCAAAAATGGAGAGGTAGGTTTGGCAACCATAAAAATGTTTTTTTTTTATTAAAGGTTTCAGTATGGGGGTTGAAATCAGGATGCCAGGGTTTAGCCAATAACACGTACTTCACCCAAGCCCATGATTATTTGTCAAAATCAATGTCCCTATCTTTAGTAAAATAAAAAACTACAAAGATAACACTTTTAAATTCATTAATTTAATACTTTTTAATGGGTTCCAATCGATCAAACCCTCAATGGATTAACATGTAGCATTATTATTTTTAGAATCCTTGGCCGTAAACTCCCCATATGGGTTGATATTTCCATGAATTAAACACAATGTTTCCACAGGTGTATATAAAACCAAATATGGACCTTCATTTTCATCCTCATTATCATTATAAGTTTTTAGTATTATATGTTATATACCTGGATCCATCCACTAGGAACTTCTTTTTTTATGCTTGATTTTTAAATAATCATTGACTAAATGACCAGTATGAAAACATGTGGAATCTAAAAGGTAAGGCTTCATAATAAATAGGATGTACCCATGTTCAATCCCTCACAATAATATCCACCTAAGCTGGGAGCTTCTTAGTAAAATCAACATTTACCAGGATTCAGACATAGGTTCAATGGTGCTTTTATTCATTTATAGAATCCTTATGCCAAAACTCACCAAAATAAATACCTATGTATTTCAAAATAGTGATATCCCAAAAATGGAGAGGTAGGTTTGGCAACCATAAAAATGTTATTTTTTTATTAAAGGTTTCAGTATGGGGGTTGAAATCAGGATCCCAGGGTTTAGCCAATAACATGTGCTTCACCCAAGCCCATGATTATATGTCAAAATCAATGTCCCTATCTTTAGTAAAATAAAAAACTACAAAGATAATACCTCTAGCATAAGGTTAGACTTCAATCTTACTTTCTACCAACACTTTCCAATGGATCTTATTGCTTCATGAAGGTCTAGGAGGCTAGTTCAAAATCCATTAAACCTGTAAATCATTCCATTAGTAGATGACCACTCTTGCTTATCCCTTTTATTCTATATGTGTTAGGAATTTTTTATATATCTAAATTATTTCTTTAAAATTTTCATTATTAAATAATTATAAAGAATTTCGTAGCTTCAAATCCCTTTTATGCATTCCCATTATTTTCCCCCACCTTTAGCTTATGTTTACGTAGTCTAATGTAAGGATTTTTTATGGTTGTAGAACTAATTAGAATTGATATAAGGACATGACCCTTATTCTTGTGCCACCATTTTCATTTTATGGGTGCATTTTACTCTCTGAATCACCTTTCCCATTTCTATTCATTAGAAGCTAGTCACTCACATAAATCTCATAAAAGTATGAATTCGAGACATCTATAAATGGACATGTAATAGTGTTCATTTGATAAAAAATAAAAACTAATAACTTGTCAATTATTAACCAGAATAATATTTTGGAGCACTTTCTCAAGTTATTTATGTTATACATTTTTGTTAATTAATACCTCTATGTACTTTCAGTGGCACGAAATATTTTAATGTATAAATAGTAAATGATATCAGAACTAACCCCTTTACATAGATACCCAGATCCCCCATCATCCATTTAAAATTATAATATTATTAATTTAATAATGACATGTGTCATATGATGCATATAAGATGAAATGTGACAAGTAGGAAATGGAAAATGGAGAATTCTTTCATAGGTTTCAGAGTGGCCAAAAAATTCAATATTTTTTAGGACTGCATATATGGTCCTTACACTATGATAGTAATAGGTTCAAATTTTGGAGAATTTTTATGATATCTTATGAAAGCATGAGGAAATATGTTATATTTTTCATAACCAATTAAAATGCAACTTAAAATCTCTTAAGACATCACCTAAAAAATACCTAAGGTCCTTATATTATTTATATGTATGATTATTTATTTAGTTAGGCATTGTTTATATGTTTTACATGTTTTATGACAATTAGAGGTAGGAATTTTTTTCACTACAAGGTAATAAACTTATGAATTTATTAATTGATGTAAGTGTATCAATTATGTAAATTCATTCCAAAATATTTGTAATCAATACCTACCATTCCATTCCTTATGTATTTAGATTCCTTTAGTATCATCCATAAAATTATGTTAGGATTAATAGAAATAAAATTTATGATTAAAATATTTATGTTATGACCTTAACATATTTATCTTATTGAGATATGTGTGGTCAAAATCTATTTAACATAGACTTTAACTTATTCCTCTAATAATATCTATATTTAATATTGGTAGGAGTAGTCAACTTTATATGATTATGTATTCTCCATAATCTAGTTATGGTATATAATTGAGGTAGTTTTGAGTTTTTTATCATCATATTATAAAGTATATATAATTATCTTATGATGTGATAATAAAAATATAGGTGTTTGTTAACCCTATTTTTTAATACATTCAATATTCAACATGGTAGGCCTATGTACAATAGGTAGTAGTAAGAGTATAGTCACATTATGGAGGAATAAATGTGTGTGTGTGTGTGTGTGTGTGGGTATACATTTGGCTGGTGCTTATGAATATATTACAACTAATTTGTATGCAATATTGAGATAAGCTTGAAGAAATATTTTTAATAACTATAAAAAATCTATAATTGTTTGATGTAAATATTCCTTAATATGATGATATCACATTTATGAAAGTATACATATATACCAAAGACACTAAGGAGGAAATAAAAAAATGGGTTACAAAAATGATATATATCAACTCAACATAACCATGGAAACCACCTATGTAAATTTGGCTCAACTCACAACTTTTCTCAAAATTTTGGTTTATTTACAAATTTTGGTTGAAAAACTTGAGACTTTAAAAATAAGTGATTAGGTACATTTCCTAATGGATCATGATATGATCCCATTACTTGATTCAAATATAGGATAAAATCAACCCATGATGAATGCTTATTCTTAGTTTATACACTTCATGATCATGGACATAAATAATTATTATGGAAAAGACCTACTCAATTAAACCATCTAAATGAAGTTAGATAATTAGAAATCTCTTAATGGAGAGAGAGAGAGAGAGAGAGAGAGAGAGAGAGAGAGAGAGAGAGAGAGAGAGAGAGAGAGAGAGAGAGAGAGAGAGAGAGAGAGAGAGAGAGAGAGAGAGAGAGAGAGAGAGAGAATAAATAGAATTTAATCTAAGACTAAAATATATAGCTAGGATAGGGACTTTAAATCAGTTATGCCTTGGATCAATGAAATGGGAGAGGCCAAAAATGAGGTTTTATATATATATAAGGATCAACCAAGTTAATTATTCCATTCCATACTTATGATGAATCGATGATGCATTGCATACTAATCCAATGATGTATTCACTTCCAATCCATTCCATGTTAAATTATTGTTTGAAATGGTCCATTCCATAGCAATTGGTGATGTAAAAATATTATTTATCTATATTAGGTTCCATGTTTTCATAAGGTTAAATTGACATCCTTGATTTTTTCAGTCAAATCAAATCATTTTAATTTGTTAGATTTTTGATCAAAGGAACAATAATAAATATATGGTTGCATGTTTTTTGTTAGGGAGGAGTTTTCTTTACATAATAGTAGCATTTTGGTAGATAACTACTTCAATAAATAATTTAAAATATGACAAAGTAGTACAATCAAGGATTATATTCATATATTTCAAAACTTATGACCTTGAGAGTGGATAATTTTATGGAGGATAACTTTAAAGACTTTTTTTAATGGAAAAGATGAAGGAAAAAGCTCAACATGAGGTTCAATTTTATCAATCTATTTTATCTTAATATTTTACTATGGAAAATAAAAAAGAGGAAAAAAAATTATCCATTAGGAGACATACATTCACTACCATCGGAGATTGTAACAATGTAACATAGTCCTTTCCTCAACAAACTAGATTAAATCCTCATTAAATTTAATAAAATGGGAAAAACCATGATGTTTTAATTTTGACAAAAAAATAGTAGAGGATATAAATATGTGAATAAGAAACTATTATTAAATGTATGATCAAGTAGAAAACAAAGAAAGAGAAGAAATTAAAGTTGAAGAGGATCTAGAAGAAGCATTAGAGGATCTATAACTGACCATATCCTTACATATAATATTAAAGATTAGTACATAGAAAACCATCAATATTATGGTATTTTTATATAGGCAAATAATGGCATATCGCTTGACACCTGTCATCTATGAATTATTTTTCATGGAATGTTTGGGGTCTCATAGACCCAAAACCCAAGTTTGTTGTGCATGAATTTAGAAGGAAGTTTCTTGAAATGGACATTCTCTATCTACAGGAAGTCAAGGTGGTGGATTTTTAATTGATGGCTATCATTAATTCCAACTATCACAACAAAATCATTATTTATAGAAACCATTTTGTAGGATGTGGAAGGGTGATCACTTTCATTTCTCTAAGGTAGCAGCCACACTTAGTGCATGTTAGAATAATTAATAAATCCTAGCTATATTATAATAAATATCTCAAGGTGTTATTAACCTTTGATAGACATAGGTTAGTTATTTGGGGTATTTCCTAAGTGTGATTAGTTGTAATATCCTACAGATTAGGATATCTAATCTCTTTTACTATTGTATAAATAAGCACCTCTTGTAGTGCTTTTAATTAATTTAGTTAATGCAATTTATTCTATATTTCATTTGGTACCAAAGCAGTAAATTCTTGAGGATTTTTTTTTTGAAGCATTAGATAATCGGTGGATATCAAGAGTAAGATTTGTGTGATCATTATATGCATCACACTGATCCAATTTTATCCATCCCAAGCTAAAATGCTATCAAAATTTTGGCCAATTTTGTGGAAGGAGAATAGTTATCAAAATAGGCAAATTTTTTTGTTTTGATAAATTTTAGCCATATTTATATTAAATTTTGGGATAAATTTCAGATTTGAGATTATATTTGAGAGCTTTCAATTTTATTTTATTATTTCTGGTCAAGATCCAATTCTGAATTGATGGAGGAATAAATCAAAGTTTTTTAGATGATTGTATATGTCATTGTGATGATTATTTGTCAAAATTTTAAAAATATAGAATATCTATAAATGATCTTGTAATTTTTATAAGTTATACTCAAGGTATAGTACAAGGTAGTGGTGACATCAAACTTCAACTTGGAAATAAAAATTGCAACATTTCAAATGTTCTATATGTTCTAGGTCTTACAAAAAATTTGTTATCTATTAATTAGCTACTTGACCATAACCTCATGGTTGAATTTGATCATGAAAATGGTCAAAAAAATTTCCATATCAAAGACAAGTCTAGGAATTTCAAAGTGATTACCAAAGCTTCCAACATTGGCAAAAAAATTTAGCTTGATTTTGTTCAAAATGATCATCAAGAACTTGTGGTCAAAGATACAAAAATAGGCAATTTATTGCATATAAGATATGGTCACTTGAGTTATGGATATTTAGTTCAATTAAGCAAATAAGATATGGTTTTTGGTCTTCCCAAACTCAAGCAATCTTCTAATATATGTACTAGTTGTTTAGCAAGAAAATAAAGAAGAGTTCCTTTTGGAAAGATTGACTATCGATCACTTGGTAAGTTAGACTTGGTGCACATTAGAATTTGCAGAAATTTTTCTCCCAGTCTCAAAAGGTACAAATACTTTCATATTTTTGTTAATGATTACTCATGAAAAATGTGGGTAATTTATTGAAGACTAAGGATTAAGGTTTTCAAGTCTTCAAATAATTCAAGGCCACAGTTAAAAATGAAACTAGTAAGAAAATCAAGACCCTCCACTTTGATCATGGGGGGGGGGAATACACCAATAAAAAATTATTAGCCTATCTTAGTGAAAATGGAATCAATCATCAATTGATAGCTCCATATTTACCTCAACAAAATGGAGTTGTAGAACAACATAATAGGTTCATTGTATAAATGTTTCATACCATGGTTGAGGATGCAAAATTTCCTAATACATATTGGGTAGAAGCTTATCTCACTATAGTCTACTTGTTGAATAAGTCACCCACCAAAGCTCTTGATGGAATCACACCACATGAAGCTTAGATAGGGAATAAACCAAAGGTAACTCACCTTTGAGTTTTTGGTTGTCAGGCATATATGCATATTCCTAAGAAGAAAAGAAATAAGTTAGATAAGAAAATAAAAGAATGTATTTTTATGGGCTACAGTGCACAATCAAAGGAATATAGGCTCCGTGATCTAGAAGCAAAGAAGGTACTAATCAGTAGAGATGTAGTGTTTGATGAAAAGAGTGGAATCAATCCACCTTCTACATAAGTAAATGATACAAGGAAAATTCCTATAATATTTTTAGATAGTGATGGTGAAATTGAATAGGAAGATAGTCAAATAGGACCTCCAGCACCACCACCTACAATTCAATGTATGCCCAAGTGGTATACAAGTACTATACAAGATGCTAATTTGGATGGAATACCAGATATATCCACTTCAAGATCAAGGACTCAAAGCATGGCTCAATAAGAGGTCAACATGTCCCTTATGATTATTGTGTAAGAAACATATGAGCCCTCTATAGTAACAGAGGCCCTACAATCTAGACCTTGGAAGGATGCTATGGATGTAGAATATTAGTCACTAATTATTAGTTTTTTAATCTTCCACCAAGGATTAAACCTATTGGATGTAAATGGGTCTTTAAGACCAAGTATAAAGTAGATGGTAGTATTGATAAGTACAAGGTAAGGCTTTTTGTAAAAGGGTATGCTCAAAAATAAGGCTTTGATTATGAGGAGAATTTTACTCCCATAGTTAAGATAAAGACTATCAGAATGGTTTTTGCTATGGTTGCATAGTTTGGATGGATATTCCATCAAATGGATGTAAAAATCACCTTTCTTAATGGATATTTGAAAGAGGAAGTCTACATGACTCAACCTAAAGGATTTGTGACACTAATCAAGAATAGAAAGTGTGCAGGCTTATCAAGTCTCTCTATGGGATAAAATAGGCTCCCTAAGCCTGGTACATCAAGATTAATGAGCATCTCATATAACATGGATTCAATAGGAGTCCATATGATCCTAATCTCTACCTTAAATAGTATGGAGGGGGAGGTTTTTATAGTGATTTTTATGTCAATGATCTAGTCATCACTGGTAGCACAATGAAGATGATCTATATAACTAAGAATGATCTGAAGTGATTATTTGGCATGATAGATCTTGAACTACTACACTATTATCTTGGTTTGGTAGTATGGTAAAAGGAACATTACATTTTTTTTCATAGATGAAGTATACCAAGAAATTTCTCAAGAAATTTAGGATGATAGATTGCAAGCCTATTGCAACACCTATGGAGATAAGACTTCAGTTGTCTCGTACAGATCCATCACCAAAAGTAAATGAAACTCTCTATTAGTATTTGATTGAGAGTCTCATTTACTTGACATATAATAGGCTAGATATTGGCTATTCTATTAACTATCTTTTTGGATTCATTTAATAACCAAAGGTGTCATATTGGAAAGTGGTAAAGTAGGTATTGAGATACATCAGAAGTATAGTTGAGTATGGCCTAGAGTATAAGAATAATGATAAGTTCTTATTGATAGGATACATGGATGCAAATCATGCAGCTTCTATTGATGATAAGAAATCCACTTTTGGATTTGTGTTCTTTTTAGGATTTGTCTTGATTTCATGGGGAAGTAAGAAGTATAATTATGTTTCTAGATCTTCCATAAAGGCAAAATATTGTGCTTCAATAGGATCTATTTACAAAGTGATATGGATACGTCACATTCTTTCAGGACATGGATTTCTATAGACTCAACCTACAGTTCTGAATTATGACAATTAGGGCATTCTAATCTTATTTTCAATATATTTTTTCATGAGAGAACCAAACACAAGTAGGTTTAAATTCATTTAATACATGAACATGTTCAATATCACAACATACAGGTCTAGTATTGCCCCACTAAGGATCATTGAGCAGATATCTTCATGAAGTCACTTCACACGATAATTTTGAGGCATTCAAGAATTCTCTCTCTTTTTATCTTTAGGCTATGATCAATTAAGGGGGGAATGTTAGAATAATTAATTAATCCTAACTATATTATATTAAATATCTCAAGGTGTTATTAACCTTTGATTAACATAGATTAGTTATTTGGGGTATTTCTTAGGTGTGATTAGTTGTAATCTCCTATAGATTAAGAGATCTAATCTCTTTTAGTATTTTATAAATAATCACCTCTTGTAGTGCTTTCAATTAATTTAATTAATTTAGTTAATGAAAATTATTCTAGATTTTAGTGCAATCTAGTGTGGACCCCACTAACTAGTTAGTATAGGTTCTTTTTAGCATTGAAATCCAAGATTTTGGCTTTATCAACATTTATGCCTTAAATTATGCCTTGGATCACACCCATTAATGGTGGTGGATAGTGTATGATCTCCCCAATGTCCATTGGGTATTATGTGGTGACTTTAATATGGTGGCATCTTTCGAGGACAAACTAGGCCACTTGCCTATGAGATGGGTAGCTAGTGAAAGGGAGGCATGGTTTTACATGTGCACTAAATGGGACCTTTATAATCCTAATTTAACCCACTAGCCTACATATGGAGTTTGGTATACTTGGAGTAATTATATGGAATGCCCCACTCAGATTCTAAAGTATCTAGATAGGGTAATAATGTCCACCCAATTTTACTTTCTCTTTTGATAATGGTTTTTTTCCTATGGTGTAGGCAAAGATATATTTTGGGCTTTTAGATCACTCCCTTAATTGGTTTTGAGTGACATGCAAGTTCATGAAACCCAAAGTCCATAAAACAAAATTTGTCTTTAACACCTCCTTGCTCAAGTATGGGCCCAAAGTGGCACATATTAGGAGATTTTGGAATTTAGATTTGCATCCTTCCTAAGAATATGGTTGGATTCTCTGGTGGGATGATTCCATTAGAAGGACCTCCTAATTTCTATGGATCTATGGCCTCTATATTTTGAAATTTTGGAGACATTCTTACTCTACTACCAACTAAGAGCTAAATTGTGCTACTCTAGCCCTAGAACAAGATCCTTCTAATGAGATCTTGTAGGTGAGAGTTACTTCCTTATAACACCACATTCAAATTATAGATAAATATAATGCCTAGGGAGCCCAACTCAAAGATAGGCTTCACTAGCTTAGGATAGGGGACAAAGATTCTAAGGAGCTCTTCCAAATGTTGCAAGCCAATAACTCAAAGGAGAAAATAGGTTGGCAATAGACTCATAGAGACTCAAAATATAGTACAATCCTTTGTCCACCATTATCAATAAGTGTTCAAATATCAAAAATCTTAAGTTGAGCATGAAAATACCCTTTAGTAATGCATTTTAGTGGTTTGTGATAGGCTCCTCACTTTTAATGATTTGAATGAAGCAGTGTTTCACATGGCTAATGAAAAATATCCTAGTATTGATGGCTTTACTTGTGAATTTTATAAAACTCTTTAGGACCTTGTGGTAAGTGACTTATATAAGGTTTATCAAGAAGCATTTTGCAAGCATTCTTTGGGTATAAATATAAATAAAGGAAATATAAAATTCATACCTAAGCAAGGACATCCTAAGTTGATCTATAACTAGTGGCTCATCACCCTCATAAATGTCTCCTATAAGATCATTTCCAAGGCTATGATAACCTAAATACATAATATGATACCTCTCATTGTATGTATAGAATAAATGGGTTTCATTAAAAGTGATTATTTTTTAGATAGCATCATTTTCATCTAAAAAGGCATGGATTGGGCCAAAAAATCTAAGAAATAGACTATATTCATCAAAATTGACTTTAAAAAATCCTATGATTGTAGTGAATGGCCATTTATTCTATCCATGTTTTAATCTCTGGGCTTTAGGCCCATATTCATCCAAACCATTCAGATGTTCTTCTCAAATTCCTCAGTTGTCCTCTCCATTAATGGAGTCACCTCTAATCAATTTGGCTTGTTATATTCTATTCATCAAGGGTGTCAATTAGCTCCCACCTTATATGTGATTATAGCTAAGGGTTTTGGATAGTTTCTTAGCAATGCCCAAGCTATGGTCCTTGTTAGTGGAATTTATCTCCCTCTTAATGCCATGAACCCCCATGAAGATATGCAACTGCTCAATGGTCACTTTGTATATGACTCCTTCCTTACTATAATTGTGGATGAAACCAATGTGGAAAATGCCTTACAATGTCTCGACACCTTCTAACTAGCCTATGGATCTAGTATCCAATGGAAAAAGACTTTTTACTATAGACAATCATACCTCCCTCTGCTAGCATGGGCTGCTAAATTTAGTTAAAAGTGGATCTAACATACAAAATATTTAAATTTCTTGGCATCCCCTTTATTTTTTATGTCTCAACACCTTTTTTATGGAAATATGTTATTGAGAAACTTGATAAGAAACTAGAATACTAGGTGACCAAGTCTCTTTCATTAGTAGGAAAATTTCAAATATGCTTGAAAATTCTTACATCCACCCATGTGTACTACTCATCATGTTGGGTGCCTTATAAAAAATCTTACTAGAAGTTGGAAAAATTGATCAAACATTTCCTTTAGGTGAATTCCCCACAAGGTAAATGATTCCATAGGGTGGCTTGGGAATATTATTGCTTCATGAAAAATATTGGAGGGATGGGGCTCATCGACATAGCCCAATAAGGAACTGACTTATGTTCCAAATGAATTATATAGGCCATTGAGGGCTGAGAAGATTAGAAGGTGTTAGTCAGACATTGTATCTCCTCAGACTTACCTAAGGGGAAGAAGGCCTAGAAAAGGCTTGACTTCCCAAATTTACTCTTCATTCAATCTCCTATCTAAATCACAAGGTCCTTCATGTCCAAAATCATATGGAAGGCCTAGGAAAATATTAAACCATGGATATTCTGGAATGGCTCCAATTTCTAGACTGGGCTATCTACTAACTCCCTTTCTCTTTAGTGGTCTCCCATTTTCTCTCATAATGAATATCCCCTTGTAGAAGTGCCTTGGGTTAATACTTTCAAACTTTACCATAGAGGAATTCATACCAGCTAGGATATCTTTTGTAGGCACTCTCACTCTTAGCTATCCTAGGAGGAGGCAAAAGCTAAATTTTGGTTAGCCAATGTAGACCAAGAGTCCTATCAAGATATCCTTAATTCTATCTCAACTTCCATACTCCCATAAAATCTTGGTCTATTTGACTTGGCCATGGTGGAAGGACTATAAATGGTATGTCGAGACACCTTTTCATAATTACACTCCTTGGTTTGGCTATGCATGGATCACCCCCCATTTGCTCATGGTTGATAAGCTTAGTGCCTATTGAGGGCTACACTCATTTTTTAAAATGGGGAGATTTCACTTAAACACTATTTTGGGGGTTTATTTGGATCCCAAGCTTGTTCATTTTTCTTGGTGCATACTACACCAAGGTTTGCCTATTAACAAAAGACTCATCTAACTTGGAGTCCACCTACCTACTTGCCCCTTTTGTGGCCATTTTGAGATGTTTCCTCATCTTTTCTAGTACTAGTACAAAATTCAAAGGGTTTGGACTTAGATCCATGATCTTTTCAATCCTTTCCAACCCAAATTCTTCCTTTGGTAGTATATCCTCCTTATAGACAAACCCATAATGCCCTTCAAATACATGCAAGTTTGACATACTTTCAGAGTGGAGATTCTCTTTTGGATTTGGAAAGAAAGAAATAATTATTTGTTTAATCATGATTTTATTGATTGTAATTTTTATGCTTTGTAAAAATATTCTATCATATCCAATATTCTTTTGCACATTCAATTTTAATCTAATAAAGTGGATATGGAGCTTGGGTATCTTCAGTATCTCCTCTCCAATTAGGGAGATGTTCCTTGTACTATGGCTTGAGTTCCACCTTATCTACCCAAGAATCTTAGATTGGATGATAGATTTCCTTAGACACCTCATCATGGGAATCATCACAGCTATTCTATGTGCAATTCTCACAGTAACATCCTATACCAGCACATTTCCCCTCTTGGGTAGTAGTCGAGGTGGCAACCACTGCTTCCTTCCCCTACTGGGTAGGTTGGCTGGGGTACTCCTCTTCCTCCATACCTAAATGCTTTATGGGTGCCACTTGGAGGCCAAATGTATATGCTATATAATTTCCCCAATCTTTCTTTGGCCATTTCACCCACTCAAACAAAAGCATAAGATGGTGACACAAACATTACCCAAGTTACTAGCTAGGAGCCCATTCCAGATGGAAATGAATTGCCAATATTAGGCTAGGGTCCTTATGATATGGATCCTCTACCTTCTATACTTTCTCTTGCTACATAAAATTTATCTTTATTAATGACTTTCTAACTTATTTTTAGGTTTTTTCTAGATTATGATACTTTTATTTTGCTCCTAGGCTCTACCTAGTGTGATGTGGCATGCTTTCATAATACTTTTATTTTTTGTGAATTATTTGTATATTTATATTAATATTCATATGTAGATAAATTTCATCAAAAAAAAAGTGATAACATTAATTTATATAGGAGGTACTCATAATTTCTCAAATTTAACATGTTTACCATGCAATTTAACTAATTTATTTTTATATCTTAAAAAATTCAAGTGAAAAGAACATTCCAAAAAAATTATAAACATATTTCAACATGCTAGAGTATAGTAGAGTAAATGGTATAAAAACTTAAAATGGACATGGGTGGGAAGGCCAGGAGTGTGAGGAAGGTGATGATGATGAACTAGATCTAGAAGGAAAGGGGAATGTTCAGTCCTAGATTGATCTTAGTAGTAGTCATGATGATGCCATTCTCTAGTAAGACAATACTTGGATAATTTTATCCTAATAATTGGTAAGGATAATTCTTATAATACACTAGACCCATCAAACTTGGTGGTACCCTACTTGTGTCATGGGATCTATAGATTTTTCCAAAAAAAATAGCCCCTGTTGAGCTTTAGAGGATGGGGAACAAATATTTTTTGAATCTCAATTATAGTGATGACATGGTCTATGAGTTTGTCATTACTTAGGATAATTTATAGGACTAGATGTCAATCCATACTTCTCTATCTCATCTTGTGCCATCTCTAAAAAAGTCTAGTAAGGGGAACTTGGTGGTATGAAATTCCCAAACCAGTAGATAAGATGGAGGCCCTCCAAGGCACACATACTATGCTCTTTTTTGGTGTCCTATTGAGATTAATGGGCCTCATAAGGAGGTAAGATCCTTTGTTTTTCCAAATAGAAGGACTAGTTTCTTTCCCAGGATTCATTTTTTCCAAATTTGTTTAGATATTAGGCTCTCATGGACTATTTTTGAATAATAATATCTATCTCTATTATGAATTTTTAGACCAAATAATCTTAGGGTCCAACTTATGTTGGGTTTTATGTTTTGATAACTCTATGTTTTTAATTTTCCTTGATTTTGGAGATAATGGTTATGCCCAATATCTATTTTGACTTATCCCATGAGGGTTTTGGGTTTCACTCTTGAAATTATTTACTAGTTGGAAAGGATTATCCCAGTGTTTATTATACCCTCATGATTTGTTTGGTTTTTTCTCTTTAATATTATTTTAACTTCCCAATTTTTTGTTCCCTTTGGGTACCCTTTAGGATTTTTCAATTATAGTTTGATTCTTTCCTACTTGGGAACTATTGGACCTAACTCTAGGAAAAACTAGGTTCATTTGGTTTACCTAACAAGGATTGATTTTATTTTGAAGACTCTTTTAGGAACCTAGGCCCCCTTATTATAGGGAATCTTTTATTTACTTCCATAGTTTCTTTGGTGGCTACATTGGGGTTTAGGTTCTTTGGGGGCCTTGAAATCATTATGAATACCTAAACCTCCATATCCTAGGTTGGTTCTTGATCAAGATAAAATCAAGTTGTTTGGTCCTTGGGGATCTTGAAGGTTTTTCCTAAGACTTGGGTCTCGGGCCACATCTATTTAGGCTAGTTATCAATCTAGATAAAATCAATTGGGTATTGTGCCAATCAAATGTGATGTCTAAAGAAGACTTAGGCCTCATGTTTTTCAGTTCATAGTGGTTGTCACACCATCTAAAAACTAGTAGGGTCCTATTATAGGCTTTTTTGGAGACTTGGACCTCCTTCTATGTCTAGACTAGTTCTTGATCCACAAAAATTGATTCATTATCCCCATGGAGACTTAGACCTCCAATTATTTCTAGGCTAGTTCCCAATCCAGTCAAATTAGTTGGTTGGTCTTTTGTGATCTTATTGATCACTATGTTCCCTAGGCCTCTTGCTTTATTAGTCCAAGCTAGTTTGAAGTCCAGCAATAACCATATCATGTCAAAATTATGGCATGTTGGGTCCCTTAGGGGATCAAAAACATTTTTTTAGAGACTTGGGCCTCATTATTTTTTAGTCTAAGATGGTTGTTATCCCATCTAAAATTGATGGATGTTTTATTTATGTTTGGATCCTACTAGGGACATAACATAGTTTGTTGTCTGAATTTGGCTTTAGAGTGGAAACCTACACCTCTTTTTGCATCCAAGTTGGTTCTCAATCTATCAAAAATCATTTTTTCAGTCCTTTGGGGGCACTAATGGTATCCTAAGAGTTGGGATTCATCTTGACCCATGATGGTTTTCGGGCCAACTAAAACTTTTTGATTATCATACCAATCATATGTGTTATTGGCTCTTCCTCTATTCATTTCTAGATACATTCAAAATTAGATGCTACTTATTTTTTGTAGGTTCTCATTGTACTCCTAGTTAGTTCTTTCTGGCTAGGAGGAGGCCCGGTACTCTTGATTTTTTCTTCAGTGGGTCCTTCTTACAATCTTAATCATCTCTTTCTGACAATGGGGAGACCTAGACATCCTAATACGTCTGGAGTTGGTACCCACACCAATTATCAAAGGTGGGCTTACCTTAATCTAAAATAAAAAAATCAAGTCATTATTTATGATGTTTATATATTTATTTATTAAAAAAAAATCCACAACACTTCAAGCTAGAAATAGGGGAATCAATTTTGAATAGTCTTATGTTCTCCACTCCCATGGGTAGATCTCATATAGTTTTGAGAGTCTAATGGCATATGAATTTGGGTCCAATAAAGACAAAATTATAGGAACTATATGTGTGCATTCATTATGATTTCTATAAAATTAAATCTCAGGGATTGAAATAAAGGCTCTATAGATGGTGTACTCTTACTAAATATAGAATATAGTAAATATAGTGTTTTTAGTATCTATGACATAATTTTTTTCATTATAATCTCAAAAATAATGTGTTAAAAATGTAATATCTTTGAGATATCATTGACATAAATGTTTTTGGTATTTGGAGTTATGTCATAAGGACTTATATATAAAATATATCATGAACATTCCATTCAACATATACCAGGGAGCCAACCACCTAACACTAGACCTTATAGGTGTTATTATGAGAAAAAGAGTGAGATTGATATGGATAAAAATTTGAGCACATGATTTTACTATAGATATTTTTTAAAATTAGCATAAAACATTAGTTTCATATTTTTCTAACATGTGAGTTGTTAGATAAGTTACATTGATATTTTTTTAAAGTACATCTTAGATGTAAATATCATCAAATTATAAATATAGAGGAAGGCATCAAATAAAAATCAATAAAAGGTCATTAATATTATTTTTTTATTTCATTTAGTCTTAAAAATACCCATTCTACATTTAAAAGTCTGATTAATTCCATATTCAATCCATTTAAGGATGTTTTATTGATTTTATTTGATGATATAGTGTTTTAGATCAAAGCATGGGAATACAATAATTACCATGTTGAGTAGGTTTTAAAAAATATCAAGCAACATAAAATTTATGCAAAGCCTTCTAAGCTTGCTTTTCAAGTCAATAAGGTGGATTCCTTGTGTCAAATTATCTATCATGAATGAGTCAAGTTGCATCCTAACAAGATAAAGGAAATTTTAGAGTGTAAATTTTTTTAAATAATGGGTAAATTATTAACATTGTAGGACTTATAGGTTCTTACTACATATTTCAAAAAATATATGGCATCATAGCAACACCACACAAAAAATTATAAAAATTGGTTCCTTTTATTATAGTGATGTAACCATAATATCATTTTAATGGATTAAGGAATCCATGTGAAATATTCTAGCCTTAAATACTCTATATTTTATAAAAACTTTTATTATGGAATGTGATGCTTCAAATTAAGGCATGAGTGTAGTTGTCATGTAAGAAAGAAGGTCCATTTATTTTTAAAGTAGAAAACTAAAAGGCAAGAATTAACTCAATGTTGTTTATGAAAGGTATATATTGGGTATTATTCATTTGGTTAAGAAATGAATAACTTATATAATGGAAAGATATATCACAACAATATAGAATAATTCTTGGAACAAATGCTATCCTTAAAGGACAAAAAGCAATAGGTTATTAGTTGATGATATGGTATGAATTCGGTTTATCTTAAAACAAGGGAAGGATAATTTAATTACATATTCACTTTATATAAGGGATGAAAACAAAAAGTAATTTTTGTATGTCATCATGTCCATATTGTATGTGGATTGGGTGTATGAGGCAAAATCAAGATATCAATAAAATATAGATACATGACATATTTTTAAAAAAATCAATAATTTATGAGCACTTCAAATACATTTTTATGCAAAGGGGACTCCCTTTAAAATTACTTTTCATAATAGTGTGTCCCAATTTTGGTACAAAGAGTCCACATAGACTTCCAATTTCTCCTTAAATTATATTGAGTTTGGGTCATTGATATTAATAAAATAAACATGTTTTAGATTATATATACAAAGATGTAGTGAATATGCATTTTTACATACTTTTTTTAAAAAATGTATTTTTTAGGATTTATTTTTGAAAAAAAAAAATTAGCTACATAGTGGGACACAATGTTATTGTAAGGATAGGATATTCTTTTTTAAAAATGCAATATTCAACAATAAGCATGTAGAATAGCTCCATGTTTCAAATTTTTTGGGACACTTGTGATTATTGAAGACTATCATAAGCTTAAAAAAAAAAAATTTTTGGGGGAAGGAATCAAAGTTGATGTGAAAAAATATTTTATATAATATATAGTGTGTTAGTGAAACAAATATGTGACAGTTCATATTCTAGGTATTTTTATATGTTGATCTATTCCTAGCCAGGGATGGTAGGATGTATCTATGAATTTCATCATAATATTTCAAAAATAATATAAGTAATTTTTTTAATCATGGTTTTGATTGATATTTTAAATACATATTCTTAAATTTGTGCCTTGTGACATCATTTTTTAACTACTATGGCAACAAAAATATTTATGGATAAAATTTAAAATCTACATAGTAACTGAAAGATTATAGTAAGTTGACTATGAACCCATATTTCATAGTAATGTTTTGCTTATTTTAATCACTTTTTTGGATACTTAGTTGGCTCACATATATTTATATCACCCTAAATTATATGGGTAAACTTAGGTGTTCCACAAGTGATTTGAGGATTATTTACGTTGTTGTGCTTAAGATAAGTAGTTATAATGGGTTAAATAGATGCTAGTAGTAGAAATGGTGATGCAACATGTATTATTTAAAAATAAAATTATGGTACTATATTTTTATGATGTACCATCCATCACTTAATCCCTAAGACATAATCCAATAGTTAGGGAAGTCAAAAAGGCACATGTGCTACACTAGTAAGAGGTGATTTATAGTCTTATGAACACCCTGGCCATGTCATAAAAATAACAAGCTGGCCAACATATGAGAAAATTATAATTGAAGTGTGATATTAGTTTATTATGAGGTTGTGTTTTTATAATAAAAAATCATTTAAAAAAATAAGTATATAAACTTTCACCTAAGTATTATGGTCATAATCACATATTATAAAATATTGGCAATGTGGCATACAAATTTTATTTACCTTAATTAGCTAAAATAAATCTATCATTTCATGTTTATATTTGAATAAAGTCAATGTTATATGATTCCAACACACATAAAATTACCAAAACTTTGTGAAGAGGGAAGAATTATCTTGGAACTAGAATCCATTCTCCATACATGCCCAAAGAAGTTATAGACTAGGATGATTATAGCATTTTTTATAAATTAAAAGCACCTATCTATGGAAGATATAAGAATGGAATATGAAGTTTTTGTGAAAAAACATTTAAAATTGATCAAAATTGAGGACACTGATTTTGTGAAGGCAGGGCATATTACACCATTATCTTATTTATTATATCTCAATATGGTTGAGTAACCTATAATGTTCATAACATTTGACTTATTCATTTGGTAATATGTATATTGTTATATATGGGTGATAGCAGTTGACCTTAAGAGAGTATGTATTTCCCATAACATAACTATAATATATAAAATAAGTAATGTTGAGTATCATATCATCATATTACTAATGTAAGTCTACCTTAGTATTTACATTATTCTTTCCCATGATTATCATTCTTATTTCAATTGTATATTTCTTAGATTTTTTTATTGTGTTGATTATAAATTCAAGGTGTGCTTTTAAAAAGTAAAATAATACTAAATGAAACACACATTAATAAAAGAGAACCATTCTCATTGCATTAATAATCTATAAAGATATTATATATTTTTATTTTTAAAATTTATTACAAAAGTAAAATTAAATTTTCATCTTAACCATCTTCACATAAAATAATATATCCATAAGGGTGTGGA
This sequence comes from Torreya grandis, assembly GCA_037957365.1. Lineage (NCBI taxonomy): Eukaryota > Viridiplantae > Streptophyta > Pinopsida > Cupressales > Taxaceae > Torreya > Torreya grandis. Next base: position 4,087,476 of record JARHVA010000853.1, on the reverse strand, counting down.
ATTGAAACAAGGCTACCTTTTCCATATGTAGGTTGTAATGATTTACAAGAAAACATGAGAATACCATGTGTACCATGTTTAGTAGGTTTTAAAAACTCTCAATCAACATCATATTTATGCAGAACCTTCTAATCTTGTTTTTAGAGTCAAAGAGGTGGATTGATTGTGCCAAATTTTATATCATGAATGAATGAATTTGGATCCTAGAAATATCTAGGACATTGTATGTTGAATGTTTCTAAAATACTTCATAACCTATGAACATTCTTAAGACTTATAGATGATACTATATGTTTCTTGAAAAGTATTGAAACATAATAACACCACACATAAAATTATCAAGAAATGGTTCCTTATGTTAGAGGGATGTAACCACCATAGATTTTGAGTAGCTTAGGGAATCCATGTGCAACAGTCTATTCTTAGATACTCTAAAATATTTCATTATGGAATGTTATGATTTAGATCAAGGCATTGTGTATTTATTTTTAAAGTATCAAAGTATAGGGAAAGAATTAACTCAAGGATATTTATGAGAGGGAAATTTTAGGTATGATTCATGTGGTTAATCAATTGATACATTATATAATGGTTAGACACTTCAAAATTAATTTATAAAATAATAGTCTAGAATAATTCTTGGAAAAAAAGACTATCATTAAATTAGAAAAAATACATGGGTCACCATATAATGATAGGGTATGAATTCAAGTTATTTTAAAACAAAGGGAAGGAAATATTACTTACAAATGCATTTTATATAAGGGATGAATAAAATAATAATTATTGTATGCCATCATGTTCGTATTGCATGTTGATTGGGTGGATGAGGTAAAATTCAAATGTTGGAATGATACAGATACACAAATTCTTTTTATAAATCTTCATCAAGCTTTGAACACTTAAAATACATTTATTTTGAAGAGGGTATCCATTTGGTACAAGGATAGAATATACCATTGTAAAAATTCTATGATCAAGGATAAGACTATATAAGAGATCCATGCTTCAACACTTGGGGTATACTTAGAATTCTTGAAGACTTATCATAGCGTTAATAAAGATGTTTTTGGTAAGGAATCAAAGATTATGTACTAAAATATTATGTATAATGTATAGTGTATCAACAAATAAAGGTACAATAATTCATACTCTAGGTAATTTTCTTCGTTGATCTATTCCTATCCAATGATAAGAAGAGGTATCTAATAATTTCATCATAACATTTCCAAAATGATCCTAGGATAATTCTTTAGCCTAGTTGTGATTTATATATTCAAAACAAATTCCTAGTTTTGTGCCTTATGGCATCCTTTTTATCTAGTATGGTGACAACAACATTTATTAAGGAATTTTAGAAGATACATGGTAAATCAAATATAATAGTGACTATGAATCAGTTTTTTTTTTTTTTTTTCCAGTAAAAAAGAGGTTTTTTTGAACTAGGGACCTGACCCTAAACATGAGACATAAATATGAGGCCATCCATCCCAAATATATAATAAATCCCTATGCATAAAAAAAAGTTTGTTAAAACCTACAATGATCCAAGAAATAACTAAGACTCCTATAATATTAGTAATATATACTCCTTTAATATTGTGAGCCCATATTTACAAGTAATATTTTAATTTATTTATTATATTTTAAGGTACTTAGTTTGTGCATAGCTTTGTATATTACCTTGAAATAGATGACAAAAATTAGGTGGTCCCATAAATGCTTTTAGGAGTGTTTTATTGTTTGTGTTTATGATGAGTGATTTCAATGAGTTAATTACTCACTAATATCTTAAAATGGTGTTAAAACATTTTTTTCAATGCATTTTCCAAAATATATTGAATTATGGCACTAGATGGTTACAACATACCATCCATACTTAATCATTGAGAGTTCAACTAAGAGTTAGATCAGTCAAAAATTGCATGTGCTATACCATCAAGAAGTGTTTTCTAGTCTGAAAGATACCCTATCCATGGCACAAAATTATATGAAATAAAAAGTTGACTAATGTAGGAGAAAAAAATGAAGTTTGAGATTGGGTCTTTATGAGGTTGAGATTTTATAATAAATTTTTGTTGAAATAAAAAAACAAGGATAACAAAATTTCACTTAAGTATTAGGGTGCTTATCATAAAAAATACTAGAAATGTGGCATAAAAATTAGAGTTATCTCAATTAGCCAAAATACATCTAGCCTTTCATGTTTTTAATTTAATAAAGTTACCTGTTAGTAGATTTTAAATCACATTAATTTACCAAACATTGATGGAGTGGGAAGAATAATCTTTGAATTGGAATCGATTATCCATACATGCCCCAAGACATTTCCAAATAATGTGATCATATAATTTATTATTAAATGAAATCCCTTCCTTAACTAAGATGCAATAATGAGATATAAAACATTCATGTTGAAGCATCCATAAATGGTTAAGGACATTGCTTATATGAATGTAAAGCATGCTACACCATTATCCCATTGATTATATTGGTATATGGATGACTACCCTATAGTGTGCATAAGAGGCCTTGGTAATTTCAAATTTTACAAGTTTTTTTATCAATTTTTTAGAAATTACTACAATAATCTCAAATTTGAACTTCTTACTACTTATATATTTAAACAAAATTTTATCTCTTTGAGAATATATTCTCTCTTAGATAATGAAATTAAAATTCATAATAATAATCCAAAAATTATATGCCAACATTTATAAAACCTATTAACCAAATTTTTATAACTTTAAAATTATCTGATAAAAAGGATGGCACTGATGCAGAAGCATCCTTTTAAGGATGATACTAGTCTTGTTTTATTTACATAATTTTGGATTGATCAAGTTCTTAGTGGTCATTTATCTTGTTTAATATGTTTTAAGGGATTTAGGAGTCATATTTCACACTTGATAATCTTCTCCAAGTTTCAAAGTTTGTTTAGAGTGGGTAGAACTTGACATTGGCATTTTCTTGCTAATTTCATTAATTTGAAATTTTGAATTTCCTTGTTAATTTGGTCATGTTTAGAGGAGATTCAATGATGTAATCTTGTTTTTTAGGCTATAAAAGGAGTCAATATCACTTCACTACATACTTTAGTTATATAGTAAGTTGTTCATATAGGTATGATAGGATTTAAGACAGTTTGGAGTTTCTCAACATTCTTGAAGGGATAAAGAATCATTGGAGTAGTTATAGGGAATATAAAACATGTAAATATTGATTATTGAGATAGTTTTCAAGGTTGAATTATAATATTAATGGAATTATAATATAATAAAATTAATAAAAGGTTTCTCAATTTAAATATTGACTATACAGACCCTATGTTCTTATGTTATATGTTTTAAACAAAAGATTGAGTATGGATCAATAGTGAGAAAGATTGTATATAAGGTTAGCTGAAACACAATAATGATTTATAATTTATTTATTCAATTTTATTAAGGTTATTATGTATTTTAAAATTAGTTTGGATATATATTTCATAAGGTAATATTCTTAGACCCTGTAGTAGATTGTGTCTACACACATAGTCAGACCCAAAACATGTGATAAATGATGAACAAATGTATTTAAAATAGTTCAAATGAAATGAAAAATATTTATGGTGTTTATATATACCCTAATAAACCATTACATAAAGTTAAAATTGGCTTGAAAGTTTAATATAATAAATTAACCCTTCTCAGGTTGATACAATCATTGCAAATGCTAAACTAGGGTTTAGAAAATAAAAATACTTTGTGATTAATTACATCATCAAAAATTCATAAAAAATAGTTATAAATTATTGTTTCAAGTAATCTAACATATTTTTTAAGTTTTATACCTATATAGATTTTATGGGTATGGAGATAGATGAATGTTCTTAAATAAGGGTAAGAAATGAGAAAGTGTACTTCTGAGTAGAGATATATCAATAAATTTCATGGAGAGAAGGTAAAGTATTTATGATGATAAAATATCACTTTATATTCTCAAAACCAATCAATATCTATTTATACAATTGAAAAAATCTAAAAGAAGGCAATTAGAAAACAATAACAAAGGATATAAGAAGAACAAGATGAAATAGTTATACTTTAAGGATGATTGGACTTATTAGGATATAAAAGAGGAATTAAATGAGTATTAATATGATCATGATAACCAAAAATAACCAAGATAACATAAATCATGTATTAAGCTAATTTTCCAATGAGCCTTTATCAAAAAATGAGCTAGTTGAAATAAGACAAGTGTGAGTTGTTTGAAGTTTCCTCTCCATCACTTGGTATAATAACTTAGGATTTATTGGGATGATAGTAATAAAAATGAAATATAGAGTATTTGGAGAATAAACATCTCAAATAAGGTTATAGGTAGTTGATGCATTAGTGATTGAGGTGAGAAACTTGTAGGCCAGATTGCAAGCCATGAAATTACTTTAGAGAAGAGAGATGAATAGAGGTGATGTGAGTGAAGGAGAGGATGAGGTTCCTAAAAATTAAGTTTAAAAATTATATTAAGATAGAGTGGATGAAATATTTATAATAGTATTTATTGGAGTGACATCAAATCCCAAATTGGAGGTGTTAATGTATGAGGGCAGTCTCAATGTTGAAGAGTTGATTAACTAGATCACAACTATGGATAAATACTTTTACTATAAATATGTGAATGAGTTAAAGAAGGTGAATTTTTAAGTGACAAGGTTTAAGTTTCATGCATCCCTATAGTGGGATGAAATACATGAATAAAGAAGAGGGGAAAAGGAAAAGATAAGGTCATGGGATAGAATGGTGGCCAAGATGAAAGGCAAATTCATGCCTAAGGAATACCAAACTAACTTATTTATGAGGATAAAAAATATAAGACAAAAATACATGTTAGTGAAATAATATATCAAATAATTTTACATACTAACTATCAGATTAGGACACATAGTGGAGGATGTTTAAAAAGTTGTCAAGTACATTAATGGATTGAAGTTTAGCATTCAAGATGAAATTAACATTTTATCTCCAAAGATAATAGAAGAGGCATATAAATTTAAATTTAAGTTAGAGGAAAATTTTAATATAAGGCAAATCCAAAAAAACCTAAGGAGAGGAAGGAGTTATATAAGTAGTGGGAAGCAAGAAGGAAGAGGACAACTAATCAATAAAAATCAATGGAAAACTCATAGTAAAGAAAATTGGTAGCAGTTTTGAAAGTACAAATCAATCCAATAGAGGTGGTTATGGAGTTAGAGGTGGAATATATTATGGAAGAGGAAGAGTATTCAATCAATTTATAGGTAAATGGTTCAAATTCAATAAGTTTATAGGACATAGATCATATAAATGTCTAGAAGATATTCAAACTGGTAGTTCTTGAAGTGAAAATAGAAATGAAGAGGTTCAACAAGAAGAGGAAAGTTTGGAGTCATTACCAAATTATGTTGAACAACATAAAATATGGGAGAGTTTTCTAGTGAAGATATTTCTTTTGAAGTCCAGCCATGAAGATAAAGAGCCACCACAAAGGAAGACATTGTTCAAGACCATATGCAAAAGTAAAGGTAAATGTTGTAAGGTTATTGTTGATACCGGTAGCATGAATAACCTTATATATTACATGATGGTAAATAAGATAGGATTATAAATCAAGGAGAATCCAAATATTTATAAATTCTCTTGGATTCAAAGTAATCATCAAGTCATAGTTAGTAAGTAATGCTATGTAGACTTGTAGATTGGTGGTTACAAAGACAAAGTTTTATGTGATATGATTTCTATTGATGTTTGACATATCATATTTGGTATACCATGGTAATATGATAGAATATATATTAATGATGATATGTATAGCATGTACACCATTGATAAGGATGGTGTCAAACATACACTCATTCTCTTGTAGGATAATCAAGCATGGAAAGAGGTACAATCTATAATGATGATGTTTGGTGAGAAAGAGTATTTTCCACAAATAACCAGTTGCATCATTGAAAAAAAGAAATTATCAACTAAGGACAAGTTCCAAGAGGAATAAGGTGAAGTACAATTTGACAAACAAAGGAGAGAGGAGAATATAGTAGTTAAATAGATTTTTTAAGTATTGACTGCAAGCAATAGATAGTTGTTACAACCATCCACACATGATGAGGTGAGTAAGACATTATGTGAAAATTTGAAGATAGGTTTCATAGCTAATAAGAAGTTTTATTTGTCTTGTGAAACTCAGTTGTTATTAAAGGAACACTTGGAATGGTTATTTTTAGACTTGTCTTATCAATCGCCTTTGATAAGGAGCATGGGGTATCTAGAAAGATTTACTAAGAAGGTTGGTATGTTGAGAGATATTTCCATGGAACGCGAAATGACTATAAAATTGACAAGTGGATAAAACCATGTCACCAGTCAAGTGATAAGTGAATAGTAGATAAAAAGAGAATGAAGTAGAAGAAGGAGGTGATAACAAAGGAGAGTTCCAAGTTGATTTACAACCCATTTAAGGTAGTAACTATTGGATGGGAAACAATGGTATCATCCAAAAATATGTGAATATGAGGAAGGAGGCAATCCAAAGTTAGATAGAATAACTAGAGGAACTCCAAAATACAATAGATACAACCAAAGAAGAGACAACCATGAGAGTGTAAAAGTATGGATTTGTAGATAATAAGGAGGAGGTTTTTTTTTAACTTGTTTGTTTCATGTATAGGTATTTTGAGGGATGAGTAAAAGAATAATTTGATAGTGACTAGTTGGGAGATCAGTATACATAAGGATAACCTCAAAGGAAGAAGCAAGTATCATTAGTAAAGAAACATGGATGTAAGTGTTCCACTAATAGGCCTTGGGATCTAGGAGGATATGAAGTTGAGTGGCTAGAATGAATAAGAGTGAGATGTTGAAGATAAAATAAATACAAGAACAACTAAAGTTTCATATAAAGTTTCTTTTTTCTCCTCAGTAGTATGATGCAAGAGCATCCTTCTAAGGATGATACTAGTCTTATTTTGTTTACATGATTTTGGCTTGATCAAGTTTCTTAATGGTCATGTAGCTTGTTTAGGGTGTTTTAAGGGATTTAGGAGTCATAGTTCACAATTTATAATATTATCAAAGTTTCAAGGTTTGTTTAGAGTGGCTATAACTTGACATTGGCATTTTCCTACCAATTTCACTAATTTTAAATTTTAAATTTCCTTGTCAAGTTTTGGTCATGTTTAGAAGAGTTTAAAGGATCTAGTCTTGTTTTTTAGGATATATAATGAGTCAATATCATTTAAAGACATACTTGAGTCATATAATAATCTATTCATATAGGTTTGATAGGAGTTTTGGATTTCCTCAACATTCTTGGAGGGATCAAGAATCATTGAATTAGTTATAGGGAATATAAAAATTGTAAATATTGATGCTTGAGATAGTTTTTAACAGTGAATTATAATAGGAATGGAATTATAATGTAAATAAAATAAATAAAAGTTTTTTAAATTTGAATAATGACTATATAAACCCTATATTCCTGTGTTTTGTGTTCAAAACAAAAGACTGAGTATGCATCAATAGTGAGAAAGATTGTATAGAAGGTTGGTTGAAACACATGAATGAATATTAAGTTATTTATTAAATTTTATAAGTTTATTATGTAGTTTTAAATCATTTTTAATATCTATTTCATAAGGTAATGTGATCAGCCCTTGTAGTAGACTGTGTCTGCACATACAGTCAAACCCAAAACTTGTGTTAAATGATGAATAGAGGTATATAAAAGAGTTAAGATGAATGTATAAAGATGTGTGTGGGTTATTTATACCCTAATAAATCATTAATGTAAGATTAAATTTTTTTTAAAGTGTAATATAGCAAATTAACCCTTCTTAGGTTGATACAGTCATTGCAAACCCTAAGCTAGGGTTTAGAAACTAAAAACTACTTTGTGATTGATTCCACTATCAAAAATTTGTAAAAATTGGTGATTAGTTAGGGTTTTAAGTACTCTAACATATTTTTTAAGTTTTATACCTCTACATATTTTTTGAGTATGGAGATATATGATTGTGCTTAAACAGGGGTAAGAGAGACCTAATTAGGCCTAAAAAGTGACTAAAAAGTGTACTTCTGAGTGGAGATGGACCAATAAATTTCATGAAGAGAAGGTAAATAATATATGGTATTTAAATATCACTTTATATTCTCAAAACCAATTATTAGTTGTCTTTACAATAGAAAAATCTAAAAAAAAGATAATAGGAAGAAACAACAAAGGATAGAAGAAGAACAAGATGAAATAGTTATACTTTGAGGATGATTGGAATGATTAAGAGATAAAATAGGAATTAAATGAGTAGGAATATGATAATTATAATTAAAAAAACCAAAATAACTTGAATCATGTATTAATCTAATTCGGCAATGAGCCTTTGTTAAGGAATGAGCTAGTTGAAACAAGATAAGTGTGAGTTGTTTGAAGTTCCCTTTGCATCAAGCACCATGATAAATCACCATGAAGACATAATTTATAAATCCCATTCACTCAAGAGTGAACTAAAAATAAAAAATATAATTCCAAATTCATATTTTAAATAACACGTAGAGGAGAACATGGGTCCCCAAGACTAAATGAAAAAAGTAGCACTTAAATCCCTAGTCCATTATATTTTAAGACTTTTGGTCCACTCTTTTTTTTTCAATTGTCTTGGATCACTTAAACAATCCTAACAATATTCTCTAAAAAATGAAAATATGTTTCCTTTTTTTATATCCTAAACAAATTTTACCCAAAATATTTAACTAGAAGTATTAGAAAACAAAGTAAATAGGAAATGTGAAACATGAATAGAAACTTGCATACTAAATGTGGTATGTTAACCCACTAGTTGATGTGAGCTTCTATGGATTTAATTTTTATCTACACTTTGTCTCAAACTCATCTCTTTAAATTATATTGAGGTGCCCAATTCTTGTTCATGATAATATTCTTCATAATAACCTAATAAAAACATTTATTTATATTTTCTTTTTCTTTTAAAATATTTTTAAAAAGTCATTGGTTAAAGGATTAAAAATTACACAAAGTTATTGGAACTTTATGAAGAGTTAAGAATTATTTTTGAGATATAGAAATTCACTATACATATCCAAAGAGGCTAAAAAATAGGATTATCATAGAATATGTTATAAATTAGAAGTACCTTCCTAGGAAAGATATGAGTACAATATGAAGCTTTTGTGTGGGAGCCAATGCAAATGCCCAACATTTAGGACACTACTTGTGTGAAGGTGAGGCAGGATACACCATTATCATATTCATTATACCATGATATGGATGAATAATTTATTTTTTTATTTACATCCTTTACCTTCATGTTTCACATATTCAAGGCATCACAAGAATTATTTAGCTTAATCTCAACAAAAAATTTGACATTTGACTTTCAAATGCATGCCACATGGCACACCTAATTTTTTGTAAAATTAACAATAAGGTGACACGTGTCTAAATCTATAGCATGGAATTTTTCTTAATGTATAAAAATTTTATGTGGCATACCCACCAAAGTAGAGTGGAAATTTTTAAATTAAATGAGTAAAATAAGTTTGGAGATATTGGGAATTAATGGCACATGAACTAGAATTAAAGTCTTATACTCAAAATCTATGTCAAGGAATTTAGAAGAGACATTATGCCTATTGATTACTAATGAAGTAAAATGAACTTTCACTCCAAAAATTATTTTAATCCCTTGTTATTTGTGTTTAATTATGAACTACATCCAATAAGAATGAAAATAGTTGAGTTTTCATGAGCGAATAGGTTAACAATGGAGTTGTCATCTAAGATGTTTAGGGGATTATTTCCACTGTAAGTTCTCCATCAAGGACTCCACCAAATACACAAACACTATCTTTGATTCAATGGTGTTTAACAACCAATTTTATAACTATATAGCTATATAGGACATAGGGGAAAATGTAGATTCCTACTCTCATGAGGAGAATCTAACAATCCAACAAAAGCAATTGGTAGTGGCTTTACATTAAAATACCAACAATTACACTTTGTAGCTACTAAGTCTAAAGTGATGCTCTAAATTGACCTACTTTGGGACTTATTATTCATGAGGAAGGTGATTGGTGGTGGCTTCCTACACCTATTTAACTATAAGATAGTTGTCTCCTACATCTTTGGGATTTATTCTAAATATCCTATGAGTGCCCCTCACAGATGACACATTTTATGACCTCTTCCTTCACCTAGAGTGGGCTATATTATTGGACCTATTTATGACCTTTGATCTCACATTTTCCTTAGGATAAATAATCAGTACCAGACTCTAGGAATAAATTTTCAATAAGGATAAAAGTCCCATGGCCGACCACTTCTACATGATGTCATATCTATTAGATGTAGTCATGGCCATCCTCTACCTTCCTAATAGAGTACTCTGTATCCTTACTATAGACTATATTAAAAATTAGGTATGTGACTTTTATTTATTCTTCCATATCTACTCTTACATAAGGAATATCGTTCAAATAGATGATAATGTCTACCCTTAAGTTTGGAGAAAAATTCATAAAGATCCCATGAATTGAGTTTCAAATAACATCAATAAGACCATTTGGCCTAGGGAGACTATTGACTATACCTATATTATACTATAATCATGGTGTAAGGACACAAGGTCACCCTCTATCTCTCAAACAAATTGGTGGAGTAGGAAATTGACTTCTAGTTATGGTGTAGCATAGATGAAGACATGAAGAATAAATACAAAGGTGATTTCCATGTGTCTTCCTTGATGATTGGCTACATGTGTTACATAAATAGGAATCATTTTGTAGAAGTTAGCAAAACCATAGAGTTTTAATCATTAGCATCTCTACCACATAAGAACTGGGATCCTCATGGCCTTATCCAAAATAATATCCAAGGCTTAGTCATCCCATACCAACATAAACCATATGATCATGAATTTGTATTCTTGAATTCAAAGGATGATGTTGAGATACTAGAAATGGAAAGAGTGGTTGGGTTGATAGAGGATCATTTAAGATCCATAAAAAGAGATCTCTCCATCAAAATTATGGAGGCACATAATAGGATTTCACCTCCTAGTAGATGGGCAACTATATATTATTAGACCTCTCAGCTAACCCAACAACCACTGAACCAAGGAACATCCTCCTAATCACCACCCATTATGATGATACCCATGAAGTAGGAGCAAGGTGTGGAGGAAGTGCCTATTATTACAACTTATTTAGGATGAGAATAGGAACCAATTTCATGCCTCATGTAAAAAATAATGTGTAAGCATTAAACCATAATTAATTGTATACATTACCTCCGATGATGTAGTATGTACCAAATTAAAATTATGGCTTCTTGAAAAACCATACACAAATGAATGTTCATCAACAGATTCAACATTCACTCACTTCTAATACCACAGTTACCCAAGTTGTGGAGTCTACCAAAATTGAATTGAATTATATATTTAGGATGGTTCAAAATCTAAGCAATGACTTATTGGACATGAAAATCAAGATAGGTAATGTTATTGGTCCAAACAATAATCAAATTTTGGGATTTAAAAGATATAAAAGGCCTTTTAATAATTTTACAAATAATATGGAATAGCAGTAAGATAATAAGTTTATAGAGATAAACATAGTGGAGACATCTCAATCCAATTGACGTAGGGTTCATAACACATCATATCACAGTGATCTTGATTGTGTTGAGTTCTGTGTAGCATTTGAAATCTTCTAGAGATAAATGGTGAGGTAAGATTTAATGAATAATCCACCAGATTTCCCCCATGATATTAGTTCTTTAAGCACATTTATGGTATTTGAAACTCATGATTTTCCTTTCCTAAGTGAAGATGACAATATGCCATAGGATAACTTGAATGAGGTACACACTTTCTAGTAGTTTTAGAGAAATAATTATAATTTGAGGAATAATCAACCCTAGTCCTCCAAACAATACAACTATTTCCCTGAATCAAAAGGCTAATAATAATCCACCTCCCCCAAAAGGGAATAATCAACCTTTGAACAAAGAAGATCAGATCAAAGGAGGATACAACATCATTGAGGATATGAAGAAGATAAATTCAAACATCACTATTCATGAATTAACTCAAATTACTAAATAGAAGGAGCTCCTATGGAGGTCCATTACAAAAAAATTTAATGTAGAGAAGTAAAAAAACCACTCATGCCAATATCATATATAAGAGTAAGCCAAAATTTCCTCCTTTCTTTTTAACTATTAGAGTACTCAATAATAATATACATAATTTTTTAGTTTATTATAAACCTTTGGCCACAGTAATGCCAACTTATATTTGTCAAAATTTAGCATTAACTCCAAGCCCATCCAAAAGGATGGTTTCATAGTTAGATAAAATAGTAGTCCTTATGGTTGGAGAGTTGAATGATGTACACATTCAAGTTACATTTGAACCACATGTGTAGATGACTATAGACATACTTATGGTAGACATCCTAGAGGGATTTAGACTACTACTAAGTAGAAATTGGTCCAAGATGTTAAATGGGTATGTAGCAACCAACTTCTCTCACATTTAGATACCCTAAAGAGGTATTCCAAATCAAATTTGAATTTATCAAAAGCTAATAATGAAGTACCCCATCATAGAATACAATGTTAAGAGTGAATAATTAAGTTATAAATCTCCTAATATCATGATTTATTCCTTTAACATGAAGTATGAAGTGTAAATTCTAGAAGTTCATGGACCTTACCAATTATGGAATCTCCATTTTAATGGTGTAAGATCCAATCAAGGATCAGGTAGTGGTATCAAAATGGTTGACCCACTAGGTAAGAAGTGCCTAGTAGCTTACAAGTTGTAATTTTTATGCACCAATAATAGAATATAATATGAGGCGCTAGTTTTGGGGTTGTAATTCAATCTCAAAAACAATGTCAAACAACTACTATTATATGGAGATTCAGAGTTGGTGATTAATCAAGTCATAAATAAATACCAATGAAAATTATTATATCTTAATAAATACAAATAGTGGGCCTAGGATTTGATTGAGTCATTTGAGGCATTCAATATAGTAGCTATTCTTAAGGAATATAACTAGAATGTTGACTCACTGTTTGCTTCAATTTCTAATTTAACACCATTATAGGAGTATAAAGTGTATAGGTTATCTATTTAACTCAGACCTTGCCCATGGGTTCTTGAAAATATAGAAAAAATCCATGTGTTTGATGATGATCAATAGCTTATCCAATTATGACCAATTTAGGGTTACTTAAATCTCAAATCATTAATGATAAATAAATCAATTATTTATGTTAGGAATGTTTAGGAGAAGAGGTAATCATTCAACTCAAATAAAATCATATTAATTTAGGGATGGTTTATTTAGAGAGAGCATTTGATACAGAACCCCAAGCCCAGCAGTTGAGACATCCCAAAGTTAATAAATCTGAGTTCAATAAAGATAACTTGGGGGATGAGAGTGATCCATATTATGTCAACATTGGTCTCAGTTTCACCCCCAAATAAAGCTAAAAGGTGAAATATTTTCTCATCTAGTATAAATATGTGATTGCATGGACCTATGAATAATTGAAGGTTTTCAATTCTGCATTCATAAACCATACAATCCCACTGAAGCTAGACCACAAGCCATTCAGGCAAAGATGGAGACCAATTAATCCCATCTTGGAACCACTCATCCAAAATGAAGTATAAAAGTTGTTTAATGTTAAGATAATGTTCCTTATTAGACACTCAACTTGGGTTACAAAATTGGTTCTAATTAATAAAAAAAGTAGGGAGATCAAACTATGTGTTGACTTCAAGAACCTGAATAAGGCTTTTGAGAAAGACAACCACCCTCTACCTTCCCTAGATGAGGTGATTTAGATAGTAAGTGGCTCTAGAATGATGTCCTTCTTGGATGATTTTTTAGGATATGACTAGGTGTTGGTAGAATTTTAAGATAGGATGAAGACTACATTTACCATGAAGTAGGGTACTTATGTGTACAAGAGGATGCATTTCAACCTAATTAACATAAGATCTAACTTTAAATGAGCCATGTACCACACATTTCAATGGCTAATAGTTAAATGCATAATCAATTACATGGATGATCTCACTATTTTCTCAAAGAACATAACTGATCATGTAGGCCATCTACATTCAATCTTTGAAAGATGTAGAAGGTTTGGTATCTCAATAAACCCAAAAAAGAGCATATTTGGTGTTATTAAGGGAAAATTGTTGGGGCACATCATCACCAAGGATGGGATCACCATTAATCTAAGCTGAGTTCAAGGGAATTCTAAGATTGCATTGCTAAATAACAAGAAGGAACTCAAGTCTTTCTTCAAAAAGAAAAATTTTGTGAGGAATTTTATCTTAGGTTTTGTATAACTTATTATACCTCTAAATGAAATTTTTAAACAAGATGCTAAAGTGTAATGGACACCGGAGGCTCAAAAGTATTTTCAAGACATCACAAACACCATATATTAGGCTCTAGTGCTAATAAGCCTGAACTTTAATAAGGACTTTTTTCATATTTATTTGTTTCACAACACACAATTGTTACCATGTTTACCCAAAAGAAGGATGAAATTGAGCATCTTATTGCATTTATGATCATAAATTCAAAATAATAAGAGATCAAGTACTCCATGATAGATAGGTAAATCTTTGCTATTATCAAAGTGGTAAATAAATTCAAACATTACATCTTGAGAAATAAGATTATCACCATTGTGTCAGACCCTATTGTCAAGCTCACTTGACAATATAATGAATTGGGAGAGCATAGAGGAAAATGGATGGCAAAGTTATAAGATTTTGGCATAGAAATCAAGCCTACCAAAATTGTCAGAGGATAAGGCATCATTTAGCTTATGATCAAACCTAAACCACACATCACCATTGAGGAGGTCTTTCAAACCTAAGTATCTAGAGGAGATTGGTATTTTGATATCATTTAATATTAACTCATTATTAATTATCCCCTATAACTCAATAGAGAATAAAATATATCCTTGAGACTCAAATATGCTCACTACATGATTATTAAAGGGGTTCTATATAGAATAAATTATGAAGGCATCTACATAAGATGTGTATCATGAGAAGAAGATCAATATATCCTATAAAACCTACACTAGAAGATAGGAAGTGGTCATCCATCTAGAAATAACATAGCACATAAAATTCTCAAAATAAGTTATTATTGGCCAACAATCTTTAAAGATGCACATGCCCATGTAAGAGCATGCCATGAATGTCAGGTCTTGGAAAAGAGAGAAGTATACACAAAAATACCATAACATCCTATTATTAAAAGAAGGACATTTACTTAGTGGGGTTTGTATTTTATTAGTATCATCAACCCCAATTTTTTAGTTGGCCATAAATTTGTACTCTTAGCCACAAATTACTATAGTAGATAGACTAAAATAGTAGTTACATAACACTCCAGAGAATAGGATGTAATAAATTTTCTTGGGGAAAACATCACAACTATGTTTTTTACTCTTATTTCCTTAGTTTGTGATAATGTTCTAGCATTCCAATCAACTGACTTCACTAAATGGGCCCATGACAACCAAATCACCATCAAGTCATCTTCCAATCATTACCCACAAGGAAATGGATTAGCTAAATCAACAAATAAGAACTTTATTGATGATATCAAAAATTCATCTATAGATAAACCTAGAGAGTGTCATAATATAATAAAATATGCATTATGGGTGGACCAATCAAGATACCAGCAGACCCTCAAAGATTCTTCTTACCTACTAGTATATGGATGACAACCAGTATTCCCAATCATGCTCAAATTTCCAAAATATCAATTTATGCAAGAGCACATGGAACCAAGTTATAAATTGGAATCCTAATTATTGGATATAATAGAAATGAAATATTCAAGGAATGAAGCCTTGCTTAATTTTAGTAAACATTAGGACTTGGTCAAAATGTAGTTTGATAGAAGAGAAATTTTTAAATAATTTAGAATATCTGATATGGTGCTAGTATGGGATAAATCCCCTGAAAATAAATGATAAAATGACAATTTTACCCCCTTATAGATCACAACTTACCATATATTAGAGACCTTGGGTAATAATGATATTCATTTAAGTGGCCTCTAAGATAATAAACTTACATATGCAATTAATGGTCAAATTTTGAATCACGACTTCATTTTTTTACCATTTGGAGATGTCCCTGAGTAATAATAAGTGTTGTAGAAGAGGTAGGAGTAGGTTATATTTATTTCTTTCATATTTAGGTTTCCTTTTTTCTTTGATTTGCTTTCTTTAGAATATTTTTATGCTTTCTAGATTAACCTTTCATATTTTCAACATTTTACTTTCCTTAGTTTAGTTCCCTAATTTTTAGGATAAATGTCTTTATTTTTTTTAGAATCAGATTGACTTCTCCTAACATGACCAAGATAATACCCAATTCACTAGACTCACATGCATGATTGAGTTAATATGCCAAATCCATGATGAATGTCCTAAAAGAAAGAACAAGTGTGAGAAGAACATAGAATGGAACACATAAATTAGTTTTTTTGTAGGTTTTACACCTTTGTATCTAATCTTTTTAGAATTTAGGTATGCAATAAAAGGATTAACCATGGTTATATCACAATTGAATACTTCTATTAGGTATGTAAAATTTGATTTCATTACTTCATACAAATTTTAAAAAAATTCTCACTTCCTTGGATCAAATACACTTCTCAAATTAATACTTGTTTAAGGTAATAACCATTTATATGGATATAAATGGTAGGGACATCCTGATAAATCAAGTTTTTACAAATACTAGCTCACAATGGTTCATGATTTTCTTCTTCTACTCATATTCTAGAAAAAAAAAGGACCAATGCATCTTAAAGAGTGATCAATAAAACCAAAATAAAATATAAATGTGATTAAATACTCACATGATGAAATAAGATCAATGTATCAAGCATCATGTAAGTGTACGAGGGAAGAACTAGAGGAAGGATTAAATTTATCTCTATTAGGGCTATGGATGCCCAACTAGTATCAGAGCAATGTCTAAGTTTCATTAGTTTTAATATACTTAAAATAAACCAAAATGAAACCCAAAGTTTATTCCAAGGCCTTGATAAAATCCTCAAACCAAGGGTAAAATAAAATCACTTCATCACACACATATCCAAGATATAAGAAGAATTAGTATATTGCATGAAGTATTTGGAGTCTCTTTCATGTTTATGATTCAATTATTATTTTATGGTATGATTCATGTTGATCCATAATTTCTAACCAAAAATATTTGGTTATTGAATACTCAAGAGTATTACACTTGTGAGTTTTCATTTGTTGTACTCAATAATGTGTCCAAAAATGGAAACCTTATGAAATGGTGTGTGTTGTGTCCTAACATACACACCCAATTTTAAAAATTCAAATGGAGACCCATTATTTTGAAAATATTTATTTGGGGTCCTATAAACCATAGGAATCCATGATATGAATTTATTCATGCAAAAGTCTAAGGTTTTTTTCATAAGTCTAAATTTGCAAGAGTTTGAACTATGAAAATCAAAGCTTGAACAAATATTTTGAGTCATTTTAACCTTAAATTTTCATATCTCACTTTAAAAATTTGGTGATTTGATTTATGGACTAATGGAAATGATGTTTTCATCCTATTGTTCCTAGGTTTTATTTCAAATGACTACAAGACTATCGACAAAGACTTTTTAAACATTTACGATCAGGCCCTACCCTTATTGCACAAAATTAGGATAGGTGGCTTCACCTTGTTACTTGAAGCCTTCAACTTTCACAATAATTTTCTAAGTATTTGAGGTCCCTAATTTCAAAATACATGGATAGGTGGCATTACTACATTGCATGGAACCTTTCATACTTCAAATAAAAAAATGCTAAGTGATTTAAGTCTCCAAACCTTGAGAGCATGCCATGCAATGCTTTTTCATTACAAGAATGAAAAAAGCTTTGAAAGTAAATACAATTATAATAGTCTCAATATTTCAAGTTATAAGGGTTTAAAATTTGGCATATTCTCATCAATCTAGAACCACAAAAGGATTTACATACTCTAATGGTTCCAAGTTCTTGTAGTCTAATGGTTCTGAGCTTCTAATTTTAGAGAGTTTGACACTTGGCATATTCTTGTCAATCCAGATTCATGAAAGGATTAAGATAGTCTAATGGTTATAAGTTACAATAGTCTAATGGTTCTAAGTTTTTGAGTTATGAGTATTTGACACTTGTCAAATTTATGTTTACCTAGAACTATGAAAGGATTAAAGCAAAGTCAATCATTCAATGGTCTCATGGCTCTAAGTCTTAGTAGCTATAAGGCCCTAATATCACACCACATTTCAACATGCCATTACACAAAACATTTAAATAAATGTACATAGTTCAAAAGGATCAAGTGGTTGTGTTTCCATGCTTATGAGTCCTCATAGGCCTGAGGTTGCTCCACATGACATGATTACATTTACTCATGACCCCAGAGTATATAAAGCAAATATGCAAATATAAAGGCTTGAGTAAATGAAAATTATTCAAGTGCCATAATTTAGGAGAATCTATCCCAAAGCACATAAATTATTTTGACAAAAAGGTAGAGAAATAGGTAAGTAATAATTTGATAGTTTTTTAGAATATGATGACTCAAAACATAACGTTAATGAATAGTTTTCATTTAGAAAATAATTAAACCTACCAAAGTTAATTGACATGTTTAAATTGAAAGAAGAACAAAATCAAAAGGCCATTATTTGCTTTGATGACACATGAATGCATTCAAGACTCAGACTTTTGGGCAATATATATGAAACCTAATTGAAAGGCTAGTCATTTTTCCATCCATTTATCAATCTAACTTTGCAATTTCAATCCCTTGAGCATCCAAGGAGCCTTAACTTTTTTAGTGTACTTGAAAAAATAAATGAGATGATTTATGGAAAAAGTTACATAGTTTGAATTGATAGATTTACCTCCTCTTCAAATAAATTGAGTGTTTAATCCACCTTATCATACTCTTATGATAGAAACACAGAATACATGGACATGGTGCTCAATAAAAGTGCCCTCAAATTCAAATTCCTCCACTAGTTAGTGCTCTAAAATGTTTTAGAGCCTATGGTACCCTAATCTATGTAAGACTAATTGTCTCTATATGATAAATAGTATATCAATGACCAATTTCCCATCAAAACACAATGTCTCCATATAGAAGTGTCAAAACTAGAGGTAATGCTTTATGTAGACCTTCTTAGAGGTTTATTTTTTAATGGAAAATGTTTTGGGTATTTTTTGCACTTTATGAAAAGTAAAAATGTAGTTGTGGTTATTTATAGGAAGGCTTTTGAAAGATACCTCAGACTTTCATGGCTTGAGACCACCTATAACTAAGCCTCAACCAATGTTTGGGTTGAGCACAAAAAAGTAGATGGAAAATGAAAATAAAGGTTGGTTTAGGGATAGAGATTAAATTCCAAGGGAGGAATTTCCCCAATTGCATTATTAAATTTAGACCTGGGATTAGGATACTTATGGCCCTCCTAAATAGACTATATGGTTTTGAAAGCATAACCTATGTACAATTGGAATAGGTCCATTTTTTGGAGATTATTTTAACTTAAAAAAAGTTAGTTTCCCTAGGGGAAGTCATAAGTTCTAGATTGAAAACATAGATGTTCTATTTTGAACAAAGGCTAGTCAATGGAACTTTTTATATGATGTCATATCTACTAGATGTAGTATTAGGCACAATTCACAAGACACATGAGGAGATATGGAAACCCTCAAGAATATTTAGTTAATATAATTTGTGAATATTAATCTTTCATGTTTATATATAGATTCAAAAATGAAATTCAAAGGATATGTGAGGAAAATTATCATCAAATATATCAGGCGATCCATGACACCTAAATGCCTAGGTTGTCTAAAAATCTAACAAGAAGCATTGGTAAAATGGGGGATTATTGGTATTATAAAAATTCACAATAATCAAATTTTAATGGATAATAATAGCTCCTATGTTTTTTACATGCCACATCCCATATTTCCCAAATGCATAATCATCATAATTGAAGGGATAAGAATAGCTCCTATGTTTTTTCCATGCCACATCCTAGACAAAATTACATAATAGGAGATGGATTTTAAAATATACAATAACATTGATGAAGAAATTGGCCCTAAACATTAGGGATATTATTATAAAACTCCTATAAGTATTAGACAACTTTGATTTATGATCAGGACACATTTTAACCAGATTGGGAAAGTTAAATCATAATATAATTTAAAGGTGGCTCAATTTATAAAATGGGACTCCAAGAAGAAAATCAAGACATATCTCAAGCACCTAAATAAAAATAATAAGGTGAACATTTCATAGCATCACCAGAAATATGATCATGATATTGTCTTTATGAATACATCAAATGATACTGAGGTATGGACTATGATGAAAAATAAATAGATTTCTATTATATTTACTCAGGCTCTTCAATATAATCCTAAGATCATTGAAGAATAAGCTAAGTAGATGGAATATAAATTATAGATATCATGGATCCATCAATAGCCTCTAACTTAGCCACAAGATTCAGAATAACAAGACCAACCTCCCTCTCTTATAAGAGAACAAACAAATTTACAAGAGGGAGAGTCTATTAGCTAAAGGGTGTCTAACCCCTAAATAAATAAGAAAATTCTAAGCGCCATCCCTCATCCTCAGCTACCCTCTACATCTCCATATACTACTACTAAAATTTTGGGAATAGAAACTATAAAGGAGAAAACTGCACCTCCCCCAAACTAGTAAAAGATCACATTGTCTATGACATATCTATCACCACTTACAATAGTCACCCAAGTTAGTCTCCTCAAGTTTTTATGGGATTATTTATTGTCTATTACATTTTTTCCTTCTCATTAGGCACCCCTAGTAATTTTACCTCCATCCATTACCATTAATGAGGAGGCATATCCTCAAGCACTCCCTATCATACCAGCCTCTAGTCCATTCAGCCTTCCTTCCACTACTATTGTCCCACCAACCATTCCTTCATCACCACTTATAGTGACTCTTTTTACCACTGTATTTCCTTCAATAATTTCACCATCTCCCTCACCTTCCACTTCCCATGTGGTCACTTAACAAAGTAAATCTAATATTCTTTCCACCTCTTCCAAGGGAAAATAATTATTATAAAGGCCATCTTTTAGTCTTCCCACCATAGAAGAATCCCTTGATGAGGAGGAAGCAAAAGAAGAGGATATTAGACATGTAATATCCTTAGTTGAGTATTCAAATAATGAAGTTGAATAAGATTTATAAATAATGAATGGGTCAATACCTATAATAAGTGAAGAGGCAGGCCCAGATGATGAGGAAGCAGAGTTGGAAAAGGCTAAAGCTATGAACTTAGAATGCATATAAGAGGAAGAAACTATGGCTAGCACTTTGGACCAAAAAATCCTCATGGAAGAGCAAAGACAACATAAATGAGATAGTCTCTTCTCTTATTTCATCTATCACCAGTGTAGATATTTTAGTTGTAGATTTGCATCTAGTTATTCCAAATATTCTTCTATCTAATTCTATCGACTCTCCCATTATTTAAACTTCAAATAAAATAAAGGTTCCAAGGAAATGAGTTCATTTGAAAAGTAAGGTTGTAATTTATACTTATAACCCTAGAATGCCACCAACCCTTTAAAACATTCATCTCAACTAGAGTTACCTATGCCAGAGTCTTCACCCACATAATCAGCCACTATGACTGTTGATAAAACCCTAGGCTTAACCAAGTGTGTGATTGAAGTCACTCCAATAAGAGAACCTTCACCATGGGAGAGAATTTTTATCCTCCTCTCTAGTTCTTAATACAAAAAAATGCATAATTGGCACCATTAGCAATAACACCTCTTCCAATGAATCTTCCACCTTCCACAATTGAAGACCCAAGCCTAGAAGATGCAGAAACAAGGGAACTTGTCATTCCCCAATGGGTAAAAGAGATGAAAATACAAGGGATGAGAGATAGAACCTAGTTTTCATACAGTTATCTATAGTATCTACTTAGTTCAACAAAAAGATTGGAACCATTCAAAGGGTGAGGAATAAAAAGGCATTAAATTTGGATATAAGGGAAGAAATGGAATTTGAACAAAGGGAAAATCTATTTCTCTTAGCAAAGAAAGCCAAAAAGGATCCAAAGTATCCTAATGAATATACATAAGACTTATGTGCTTTTATGGACTCAACTAGTGAAGTTATGAAATAAATGTACAAAATCAAAATAGAGGCATGGTAGATATTATTACAAAGATAGACTATACATGCTCCTCAGGAGATAGTTGATGATGTGCAAAGTGAAACTACTAAGTTGTATAACATTGTGCATAATATCCAAGTTTCTTGAGTAGGAAGCCAATCAAATAAAAAAAAGGTGATGAAATTTTGGCACCAATTTAAAGAGTTAGAAAAAATATTGAATTTATTGGTTCATGCTCTAGAACTAGTGCCTTCAATCAATCAAACTTAATGTCCAATTTGGATGCATCATGGTGCCTTAAATACGTAATTTCAAAAAGGGATGGTTCCCTCAATTGGCAGAGAAAGATGAAGACTTTATGTGTACATTTTACAAATAATGAAACTGAGTCCTTGGAAATTTTTAAAGAAATTAGGGTCACTAATGTGATTACCCCTATAGGGGAATTATTCAACAGGCCAAGTTTTGAAATACTCCTCCAAATAGCTATAAAATTTTTCAAGGATAAATTTGAAGGCACAATGTATAGGACCAATGACTAAATTTTACAATTGGTAAATTTTTCCAAGGATAGTGTAACAAGAGTTGAGGCTCTAGGAGTAGAGTTCAAGAGCTTAAAATTTGAATAGATAAATTTGATGGTTGAGGCCATCAAACTCTTCAAACCTTCCTTTATCAATTTTGACATCATTAATAAGGATAATGAATCATCACACATGTTATTCAAATAACTCATGGTAAAATAAATATCTTCAAAGTCAGTACCAAGAACACATCCAAATTTTAGTGTTGCCATGTCATCTCAAGGTTCCCACTTTTTAGGATTTATTGTCTTGCTAACTCGAAGCAGTCCCATATTGATTCTTCTAGGAAAAATAGTGGATACTTTAGTTCCTCCAATTTTTACTCCATCATATTCTTCAACTAGTGGTGCCACATCAGTACCTTGATATATAACTACGTTTGCATGTTTTTATTGATTTGAAACTTTTACTCCAAATTTATGTTGCATGTGTATATTTTATTTTTAGCTTTGAAATTATATTCTTGGCTAATAGTTATATATGCATCCTTTTCATGAGATTTGGATGCAAGTCTTATTTTTCAAATATATTTTAGAATTTTATTAAGAGATGATGCCTTCCCTATCCCATTTTATTTATAATTATATCCTCTCAATCCCAAAGGGAGGATAATTTTGGATATTAAGATTAATAGTAAATTATGAGAATTTCTAAAATTTTAGTCTTGATGTGCAAAATTTGATTCTTCTCCAAAAATTTGTGGATTTTGTGAAAAAATTTATCATTCTAGTTCATTTCTCTTTTGGTTGTGTATGAGTTATCTCTTTTGTATATGGTTATTTATATTAAGTTATAGTTGATCTGAATACCTTTTACATATAAATCATAATCCTCCATTGTAAATGAGTTATTACAGTATAATAAATGTAAAATTTGATTTCTTGTGTTTAATCATGTTGTATTTTGGTTCCCTTTGACTCCTAACTATGTTTGATTCCTTGTCTAACCTCTAGTTCAAGTGCTGGTCTTAAAAGGTTTCATCTAGTGTAGTCCATGAACCTCCTTTCTTGCCCTACCTTCCCCTCTTTTTTTGAGTTTATTTTGAAGCCTTACCCACATTAAGTTAGAACCATCATCAATCCACCCATCTCAAGTAAATTTAAATTCATCCATAGCTGACCCATATGTTGTAAATAAGTTACCTCTCTCACCACTATTCCACTAATAGGTTATTTATAAAACCCAATGCCTTACAACTCGTGCCTTAGAGTGAATAATTTTAAATGATCCTAAAATGTTAGAGGCTACCATATAAAAAAATTATGTGGTGTGCGTAAAATGCACATCAACATGTAATTGAGTTGGCATAAGGAGGGCATGAACCTCCACCTCTATTTTCTTTTAAAATAATCACTTGAGTTACACTAGAAGCACCAAATACATTAATAAGGTCAAACTCAAACACTTACTATTCCCATCTTTGAAAATCCATAGAAAAGTTAGGTCTGATAAATGAGTTACGAGAAAATACTGGGCTCAATAATTCTCTCTAGGTAAATAACCACATCTTCTATTACTCCTAATGGCCCATCCTCAGCCTCAACCACAACCTCAAATCTAATCTCCAATTCAAGCTCTAACCTAGCTAATTGGTTTTGATATCAATGTTGTTGGAGTTGTCTATGATCTATCTAAACAATTTGAGAAATATCAGCCTTCCTTTTCTCCATCAAGAGGAAGGACTACATAAAAACATATCAATGCCTTCAAACCTACATTAAGAATTTTGAATGTAACCCATAAAGACGTAGCATGCAGACTATTTTCCTTCACATTGCTAGATGTAGCCTATGACTAGTTTCTCAATATTCCAAAAGGTTATATTACCTCTTGGGAAGAGTGTAAAAATGATATTTTTCCATAATTTTTCTAGGTCACTAGTGCAAGTGTCATTTATCAACACTTTAAAAGCATGAGGAGAGAGCTGAATGAGCCAATCCAAGCCTTCAATGCTAGATTATAAAAGATGTAAAATAGACTTGAGACTATATACACACCCATTGAGGTTTTGGCCCTCAAGATGTAAAAGAATGCTTTGGACCCTGTGACTATTGACTTTATACATCAAAATGTCATTATTAATGCATTGCCTTTAGATTATGTAGAAGTTATCAACATAGATAAACAATTAAACCCTCAAATGAAATATTTATCCTCACTCAATTTTGGTATTATTTTTTAGATTTTAGTATAATTCTAAATACAAACTAGAATAATGTGTCCCAAAACTAGAACCAATTATATAATTAGTTACCTTTAACATAGGCTTTACCCAATCAACATCTTAGCTTCATGAATAATTTTCTACCTAACTAGTAAAACCTAAATCAAACATTAATTCCATTAAATAATGCTACAAAATAGGGTACCAATTCTTATTCCACAAAAAAATAGTTTGAATAAAACTAGAGGATGGTCCAGAAATTAAATAATGAGATTCCAAACATGCATAAATGCATAGGTAACACTGGAGGACAAAATATAAAATAGAGATTTTGATTTCAGAGGTACAACAAACCTTTCAATAAGTCTAGAAATAATATCAAATAGCATTCACCTAATAGAATGCCATAGATCAACATCATGAAAGCATCTCTTCCAAATTGGTTTGGAGTTCATAACACTGTACAACATGGTGAGCTTGATTGCATTGAGTTCTGCATAACCTTTGAGATCTTTCAGAAAGATATGGATAAGCAAGAAGGTTCTACACATAAAACATAACCTTATTCCTTTGTTGATCTTAGACACTCCATTAAAGTAATGGTCTTTAAGAGTAATGATATCCCATTTCCATAAGAGGATGATAATGAACTAGAGGATAATATAGATGAGATCCATGCATTCTAGTAGTTATAGAGGAATAATTACAGTCTAAGGATCAAGTAGCCTATTTCTACTTCAACACCTCCAAAAAATAATGTTACTACTCCTCTAGATTCTTGAGCCAACAACAACCCACCTCTCCCTAAGAGAGATGAGCAATTCCAGAGTGAATAACCAAAAGCAAGGTTGGGAACAACATTATTAATGACATGAATAAGATCAAGGCCAATATCACCCCACATGAACTATCTTATATCACTGAACAAATAGAATTTTTACTCAAATACATAACCATGGGATCCTCTAAATTGAACAAATACAAAAAATTTCATGCAAACATAATGGTATTTAAAGATAAACCTAAAGTACCATCATTTTTGTTAACTATCTGATTATTCAAAAAGAATGTGCATAACTTATTGTTTGAATCAAGTGCCTTGACTAATGTGATGCCAATAATTATGTGCAATAAATTAGGTTTGACTCTAGATAAGTCAAAGAAAGTGGTATTACAATTGGATAAGTCTTTGGTCCCATGTGTCATAGAAATAACAAATATGCATATTATTTTGGCATCTAAGCCACATGTGTAGCAGACCATTGACATCTTGGTCATTGACATTATAGAAGCCTATGGTCTATTACTGAGTATATATTAGTCCAAGACACTCAATGGGTACATGGACACCAACTTTTCACACATGTGATTTCCTTGGAAAGGAGTATCTAACCAAATATGAGTGGACTGTGAACCCAAGATGAAGCATATGATCATATATTACAATTTCATGAATGGAAAGGTATAATTTGTGTCTTCACATTATGGGTTTATAGATTCATCACCAAATAATAGACACCTAAACAATATATTTAAGGTCCATCTTAGTTATGAACTCTCCATTTTGATGAAGCTAGATCAAAACAAAGTTCTGGTATGAGTATATCCCTAACAAAAATACCTTGTTTTTTATAGGTTATAATTTACCTATACCAAAAATAGAGTAAAGTATGAAAATTTGATCCTTGCCTTATAGTTTGTACTCAAGCACAATGTTAAATAACTATAGATATTTGGTAATTCCAAATTGGTAGTCAATCAAATTAGGAAAAATTATCAATGTAATCTCACCTACTTAAGGAAGTATAAACATCGAGTGTGGGAATTAATTGATTCCATTGAAGGATTCAACATCAAATCCATCCCTAGTGAATTGAACCAGACAACCAACTCGCTAGTGGCTTCAACTACTAATATGGCACCATTCTAGGAGTCTAAGATGAAAAATTCTTAGTGGAACTGGTTTCTTACCCCTCCTCTTAGATAATGTGGATAACTTCTAGGTTTTTGATGGTGACCAACATATCATGTAATTCATGAATAGCTCTAGAGATTTTGAAGCTCAAAAAATACATTATGAATACATCTAACCCATGCATGGTGAAGATCTAAGAGAGGATGTATTTTTTTAATTAAAGGAGAACTACATCCCTCTAAGCATGGTCTCTTTAGAGCAATCTTTTGATATAAACCTCAAATCTCAAAAGCAAAAACCACCAAGAGTAATGGAATCAACTCTTGTGAAAAAAAAATTGGGCACTGACCAACACCCTCAATAGGTGAATGTAAGCCTGAGTTACATTCAAATTGAGAAATATAAGATAAAATACATGCTAGTAGAATATAAATACATGATACCCTAAACATATAAAGACCTAAAAGTCTTTGACCCTAGAGTCATTACACACACTATCCTATTGAAGGTAGATCATAAGTGTTTTAGGTAGAGATAGAGGCTAGTTAATCTAATTTTGTAACCTCTAATTAAAATGGAATAAAAAAACTTTCTAGAAGCCAAAATTGTCTTCCTAATTAGGCACTATACTTTTGTATCCAACTTGGTACCAATAAGGAATAAGAGTGGAAAAATAAGACACTATGTCAATTTTAGGAACCTAAACAAAGCATCAAAGAAAGATAATACCCATAATTTCATGGGATGAGGTAATTCAAATGTGAGTGGATCAAAGATGATGAATTTTTTGGATAGATTGTCTAGTTATAATCAGGTATTGGTAAAGGCATAGGATTAGATGAAGACTACCTTCATTGAAAAATGGGGAATTTTTGCATATAAGAGGATGTTGTTTGGCCTAGTTAATGTAAGAGCTAATTTCAAAAGGGCTATGGATTTTTATTTCTAATGTCTGGTTGGAAAGTGCATCATCATATACATGGATGACCTCACTATGTTCTCTAAATACATAGCTAATCATGTAGACCATCTCTGAAAGGTGTTCAACAAATGCAGAAGGTATGGAGTGTAACTTAATCTAAATAAAAATATATTTATATTACTTAAGGGAATTTATTAGGCCATGTCATCACCAAAGATGAGATATCCATTTATCAAGATTAGGTTTAGGCCATATCTAAGTTGACATCTCTAAGTAGTAAGAAAAAGTTGAAGTCCTTTGGTAAGATAAACTATGTGAAAAAACATTTCTAGATTTGTTGATATTTTCAAAACATTAAACACCATGTTGAAGAAAGATACTAAGATATAATGGATGATATAATCTCGAAGAGCTTTCTAAGACATCAAGACTGGTATTATTCAAGACCTAGTTCTAATTAGTCTAAAATTTAATAAGGACTTTTATTTTTATTCTTTCACTTTAGAACATACCATAATTTTTGTACTAACACAAAAGTTAGAAGACAATAAACATCACATTGCCTTTTATGAGTACCAATTTAAAGAATTTAGAGTTGAAATACTCTATGATAGACAAGTAGATTTATGCCTTGATTAAAGTGGTGAAAAAGTTCAGACACTATATTCTATGAAACAAAACATATGCCATTGTCTTAGAATCTATTGTCAAGTTCATGCTTGGCCAGAATGAACTAGTTGAAACAAGAGGTAAATTGGATGGCTAAAATTCAAGAGTTTGACCTTAAAATTAGGCTATCCAAGATGGTGAAAGTCTAGGGGATCATCCAACTGATGATTGAGGCTGATCTATATATTAGTATGGAATAAAATAATGAGACTTGAGTAACTGATGAAGAGTGGTACACTCAAATCATCCATTATTTGTTCATAGGTACATGTCATCCAAAGCTAAATAGAGAGTAGAGATAAGCTGTCAATCTCAAGTCATATCATTATATGATAAAGGAGTCTTATATAGAAAAAACTATGAACATATTTATTTAAGATGTGTTTCAAAGGAAGAAGCTAATGATATCCTAAATAATCTGCATTAGAAAGCAGGTAGTAGGCATCCCTAAGGAAACACAATAGCTCATAAAAGTTTGAGGATGGGATACTACTAGCATATAATATTCAAGGATGCCCACGATCACATCAGGAATTTCCATGACTACCAAGTATTTGTGAAGAGAGAAGTGAATGTTGTTATGCATTTGTAGCTAGTGATTGAAGGGCATCCCTTTGTCCAATAGGGCCTAGATTTTATTGGAGTGATAAACCCAAACTCTTCATTAGGATACAAGTTTATTTTCATAGCTAATGACTACTGTACTAGGTGGATAGAATTTATTGTAACAAAGAATTCTAGAGTAATTATTATCATCAAGTTTTTAGAAGAAAATATATTAACCAATTTTGGCACTCCCATCTCCTTGGTTTGTGATAATGTCCTAGCCTTTCAATCTTTTAAATTTATAGAATGGGCCTAAGATAATAAAATGACAATCAAGTTCTCTTTGAGCTAATATCCACAAGGAAATGGAGTAGTTGAGTCTACCAATAAGAATCTAATGGATGCCATTAATAAATCATCACAATATAAACCAAGAAAATGGCATCTTTTGTTGAAATATGTAATATGGGAAAATAGAACTAGGCATAAGCAAGCCTTCAAGGCCTGACCTTTTACTATTGGTTTTGTTAGAGTATGCATTTATCACATTTATTAGTGTAATATCTAGTTATTTCATCTTTTTTTGAGTTTTTCTATGTGAGGATTTATCCCAAATTGGCAAGTTAGGCTAGTTCTATGTTTTTCCTTGCCTATGTATACAACAGTTTTTCTTTGTACGAGCATATTATATTTATGAATAACACATTATTCTATTTTCTTTGCAATCAATTATCTGTAGCTTCATTATGTGATGTATTGGAGTTATCACTTCTAAATCTTAGGTTGGAATGCTTGTTCACCATTCCTAACATGGTACCAGTGATTTGAGGTGTTATTCCCATTTGCATTGCTGCAATTTGCTTCAAAAAAATTTCTTGTTGTTGCTTCTCCCTTGTCATCCTCCGCCTTTTTTCCCCTTTTATGAATTTGACAATTTTTTGAAGATTTAAATAAAATGCATGGTTTTATCCTTGAGGGAAGACAGAGAGGAAGCGTAAAAGAGAGGCATGTGTGGATATCTACTTTTAGCACCATTCATTAAAGACTTTTTAAATATTTTGTTGTTAAATTGAAGCTTTTAATACTTTTGAAGCGTGACATTCCATTCATAGGGGTAGAAACTAGGCATCCCTCTTTTATTTGTCATCATAAAACTACTTTTAGATCTATATTTTTACTTGTGTTGAAGAGGTAGGGATATTTGCATTGAAGAAGTAGAGAAAGTGGCATAGAAAGAGGTGTCTTTGTTAGGCATCCTTATACTACCTAGGCATTTAAATATGCAAAGTTGGTATCCTTTTTAAGCTTTGGAATTTTTATTTTTAAGATATATTGCATGAAAGGAGCTAAAGTGGCATCATCCTTTAAGTTTGGTGTTCATCTTTTTTAATTATAGCTTTGTAGAGATCCTAATGTTGAGATCAAAATCACTAAATATGGCATTGAAATCTGTAATTGGCATCACCTACATACCAAAGGTGTTGATGAGATCTACATTGAAACTCTTTTCAAGTTTAGCATTTTAGATTTGATCAATCTGTAGTGAAATAATAAGTTGAGAGTTGAGGTGTGGATCTACAAAAAGAGAAACATTGGATCTACAAATTTGAAAGGAGGCATTAACTAGCAAGCAAGGCATCCCAACTCTACATTTTTATCCTTTTTGAGACTTGTGTTTCTTTTTCTGTGGCATCTTAAATATATTATCTAGGTATTGGATCTATACCTTTTAGATCTAAGGTGTTTGACAGTTATGTCTAGAGGCATAGATAGCTGAAGGAAAGCATGTGGCACTAGAAATCTGCTTTGCATTGGAAAGAGAATAAGAGGTGGCATTGGAAGGTCCCAGGTGGTTTTTATGAGGCACTTTTCTCTCTCATGGTAGGTGGTGTCTTTTATCTACAATCACATAATCTTATTTGGAAACCAAAGAGATCAACAAACAACATTAATCCACTTTTTCTCCTCTTGAAATAGCCTTTTAAATACATGTTTTGCTTTTATAAGCTGATTTTTTACCTCAAGAGAAAACACAATTCACTTGCACAAGTATAGCAGTAACCAAGCAGATATTTTTTCACTTTGGTTGGCATTTATGAGTCCATAGTTTAATTTTGGTTCCAACGAGTGGTTAGACAACTATATTTTTTTATGATTTGGTCACAAAAATCAATTTGTAGTGTCTTTTTTAATGTTTTGACCCATTTTATGGGAAATAGTAATGCCTGTGACTTTTGAATCATAAGTCAAATTTGAGTTCTATTTTTTTCAAAAGTGCATGATTTTTTATTATCTATCTATTGGTGATATTAATTTGTAAAAACTCACTACTTTTATAATATGTCTAATTGAGGGGGGGTCTTTAATACAATCTTTTGGGGGGTTGTCTCAATGCTAATTTTGTGCACCCTTTTTGAATTATTTTTTTTCTTTAGTGATTCATTAGCATGATTTCTAATTTTAGTATTAACCACTATGAGAATTTAACTATACATAATTACCATACATGGAGACCTCAAATGTAAATAATCATAAAGCAAAAAAGATTATGGTCCCTAATGAATAAAACTCAACCACAGTTCACACATGAATTTAAAAACAAAAACAATACCAATGTAAGTTTGAAGAGTGTATGGGTTTGATTGGGGGTTATGTGAGTGATAGTCTTTTGTTTCATTTAGATAGGTGTTATTCTCCACTCAAAATATGGGCTAAGTTAAAGGGTTTGTTTGAGAAAGTAGATCACTTATGAATTTTGGGTTGGAATTCTTGTTCACCATGCAGCTTGAATTGAAGCTCAGTTTACTAAATATGGATGATGTTTCCTCTATTACAGACTACCTCACTAAGTTTAAGCATTTAATGGCATAGTTGAAGGTGAGTGGATGAGATAGAAAGGATGAAGAGTGTGTGTACTTGATTTTATCTATGTTGAGTGGCCCATTATAAATATTTGATTCTACCTTTTATATAGTATGGATGCCTTAGGTGTCACATTCAAAATTATAGATCTAGATTTGTTTTATGAGAAACTTACTAGGGATGAATCCAAATTATCTCACCTTGAGTCTTCCACCTCTCAAAAAGCATGAGTTGTATCACATCTTAAGATTAAGTTAAAAACTAAGAGTAAGAATAAAAAAACTCCTCCTCCATCTCAAATTGCACCTAAGCCTAGCACTAACACATCTAAACCCAAATAATCTTCCAAATCTAAGAATAAGTCTAACCTATCTTACTCTTATTATGGGGAAATTATTCATGAATATTCTAGGTGTTTCAAGAGAATGCAATACTTAGAGGATGTCATTAGGAAATAAAATATTTATATCTCCACTCATCCATCTCATGATCATGTAAAATCACTTAATGTTGTCAGGTGATCATAGTTATTTATTTCAAATAGTTGGTTTTAGATTTTGAGGCTTTACACCATATGACTTCTTTCAAGGAGACCTTTATATCTCTTAGTTTGAGTTCCACTTCCAACATTAAGTTTGGTGATTCCTCCCTAATTTATGTTAAGGGGAAGGGTGACATACATCTAGATGGTGGCCACATCAATGATGCATTATATGTTTTAGGCATCACCACCAATCTAATTTTAGTTTATCAAATTTGTCATTCTAGTTAGGACAATATATAGACTTTCACACCATAGGGTGCTAAATTTTAAGCTTTGATAGAGCCACACACACTTATTACAAAAGATGTTGTTGATCATAATTCTCAAATCTATTAGTTTTAGGGTTTTGATGATACTCCTCCTATAGGGACGTGTTTAGTTTCTCATACATATTTTGAGATTCAGCTTTAGCATGAGAGATTTGGACACCTAAACTATAGATAGTTGAAGGAGTTGACCACTCACAATATGGTAGAGGATATTCATATAGTTTCATGTCTTGATGGATTTTGCCCTAGTTTTACATTAGGTAAACAACACCAAGATCCATTTCCTAAGGGTGTGTCCATGAGAGCTACTTCACCACTTTAGCTTGTACAGAGTGATTTGATGGTCTTTCCTACTCCTTATTTCAATAGAGCTAAGTTTTCACTTAATGTTATTGATAATTTATTGAGGTGTACTTAGGTTTATTTCCTCAAGTAAAAGAGTGATGTCTTTTCTCACTTCAAATTATTCAAGGCTTTGGTCAAGAAATAGTCTTTGGCATCCATCAAGAAGTTTTATATAGATAATGGGGGGAAAAAATTAGTTGATAGTTCTCTAATTTTTTAGCAACCCATGGTATTTTTCACCAACATTCTGTTGAAGATACTCCATAGTAGAATGGCTTAGAAGAAAGGAAGAACCAAACTCTAAAGGAGATGGCTAATTATATGATGTATTAATAAGACTTATCTCATATCTATTAGGTAGAGGTAGTTAATTGTGAAAACTAAATTTATAACCACACACCACATTGAGCATTTGAGCATGACTCTAGAGGAGGCTAGGTCTAGAACCAATCTTAATGTCTCATGTTTTTTAGTTTTTGGGAGCCTTTCTTGGGAATTTGTACCAAATAATAAAAGTAAAGCATTGGATAAAAATATCAAACCTTTGGTTTTTAGGGTATTATAAGGACATGAGAGCTTATCATCTTTTAGATCCTGATACTCATGATGTTCATTTTCAAGTACATATATAGTTTTATGATGTCTTTACATCTCATGACTCTTAATATTCTTCCATGTTGTCTTCTTTTTTCATTGATTCACCTCCTCTCAAGGATTCATTATTTAAGGAGCCAATTTAAGATATTCTTGAGGATGTTATAGAGTATAAGGATCCTATTCACACTGATGTTACCACTATGCCTAGGTGGGCATGTGCTATAATTTTTGAGGTAGCACCTTTCATACAGGATCTTCCACTTATTTGACATTGTCATGCACATTCTACAAGTACTATATTTTTTTGTCAAGCATTCTCTGGGGATCCATAGCCTTATGGGATACATGAGTGGAATGATGTAATGATAAATGAGTATTCTTCACTGATGAAGAATCACACTTAGGATTTGGTCATTTTTCTCAAGGGAAGAAATTTGGTTAGGTGTAAGTAGATTTAATACACCAAGTATGCAATTGATGGGTCTATTTATAAGTATAAGGCATGTCTTATTACAAATAGGTTCTTTCAGGTCAAAGGTATTGAATACTCTAATACTTTTGTGCCTATTACCAAGATATATTATGTTCACCTTGTACTTTCTCTTGTTGCATCACAGGGTTGGCTAATATATTAGATGGATGTTAAGAGTGCTTTTCTTCATGGATAAGTGCATGAAAAATGTATATGGAGTAGCCTATTGGGTTTGTACATTATTCTTTTCTTATTTTTTTATTTAAGATGTCTCTTACGATCTCAAATATGCCCCTCAAGCTTGGTATGATAAGATGGATTCATTTTTATCTCCACTAGCTTAATTCATTTCCACTTTAATCTCATAGTGTATATTTATCATATTAGGGAGGACATTGTTATTCTGGTCTTGTATGTTGATGATCTACTTCTCATAGATAGCTCATCATCTTAGATTTTGTCTATTCAGCATGCACTTTTGGCATAGATTGACATAATAAATCTTGGTCTTTTGCATTTTTTCTTTACTTTATAGATTTCACAATTAGATACAAGGATTTATTTGAGTCAGAAAAATTATACCTTTAATCTTATTTAGAATTTTGGCATGGTTGATTACAAGCCATGTCCTTCTCATTTTCATTCTAGAATGACTCTCACTACCTCTTGTACTAATCCAATTTGTGATCCTACATTTTAAATGTAGATGGTTGACAGTCTTATGTATTTGACCCATACTCACCTTGACATTTCATGTTGTTCTTCTATCTAGGTTTGCACATGATTCTCATGACAATCATTAGTAGTCTACCAAGAGGATTCTATGATATCTGTGAGGCATTACTCATTTTGGTTTACATTACTCAATTGGTTGGATACAATGATTCATATTGGGCAAGGTATCTTCATGATAGGCATTACACTTCTATCTACATCTTTTATCTTAGTTATTCACCTATTACTTGGTTGTTAAGAAGTAGTATGATATTACACTTTCATCTACATAGGTTGAATATAGGGTAGTAGTTATAGTGAGTCAGTAGATTTCTTGGCTTTATTAGTTATTGATATATTTTGGCTTCACATAGGATTCACCCACTATAATTTGGTGTGACAACCAGAGTGTAATTCACATATCTTGTAACCTAGTTGAGCATTAGTAGACCAAGAATATTGAGGTACATATGCACTTCATTCATAAACACATTTAGAATGGATTTCTTAGCTTGGAGTACATTCTAACTCAGTAGTAGGTTGTAGAAATCTTCATGAAGCCTTTTACATCACCTTATTTCCTTGAGTTGTGTGGCATGCTTGGGGTTTTAGAAGTTATCCTTGGGGTGTGTTCATGAATACATCTTCCATATTTATTTCATAAGTACATATTATACATGATTACATTATCATACCTAGTTATTGGGACTCACACTGTGGATATGATAATATGTTTTTGGCTTTTATTATCCCCTAACTTCACTTTATAGAGGTCTTAGAGTATGTATTTCATATATTTTTCACATTTTATAGTGTATTATCTAGTTATTTCATCCTTTTGTGAGTTTTTTCTATGTGAGGATTTATCCCACATTGGATAGTTATGCTAGTTCTATGTTTTATTTTGCCTATTTATTCAAGAGCTTTTATTTGTGCTCACATATAATATTTATGAATAACACTTAATTTTCTTTTATTTGCAATCAATTGTTTGTAACTTCATTATGTGATGTTATAGAGATATCACTTCTGAATCTTGGGTTTCAATGCTTGTTCACCATTCCTAATAGGTGTATGAGCAATATCCAGTCTTTTCAAATAATCTTAAGATACCCACGTACCAATTCATGCAAGTTTACATGGGAGAAGATGAAAGAATACAATTTAGACTATTAGACATAGTCCATATGAAGGATGCAATAATTAAAGTATTGCACACCTTTAGTAAACATTAAAATATTATCAAAAGATGGTTTGAGAAAATATCTAAAATCAAATCCTTCCATATCTCAAACTTAGTGCTTCTATGGGACAAAGCACATAAAAATAAATGAAAACATGATAAGTTCACTCCTTTATAGATTGGGCCATATCAAATATTAGAGATCCTAGGTAAGAATGTCTTTCAGTTGAAAGACCTCCAAGGTAATGACATTGCCTTTCTAGTTAATGGATAGTTTTTGAAGCGCTATTTCATTATTGTTGTAATTGGAGATGCCTTAGAATTACTATGAGTGAAGGTTGTAGATGTAGGATTAGAGTATATTTTCTACTTTCTAGGTTAGATTTGATATTTTATAGAATAATTTTTTATACTTTATAGGATTAATCTTTTCTATTTTTTGCATTTGCTTCTATTAGATTAGTTCATATGTTTTTTATATTAATTTTCTAAAATTGTAAAATAGACCAACTAATTTCCTTAAAAAATATTTAAAAAGAGCTACCAAAAGTAATGGGACAAGACATAAGGAAACACAATTGGTATTGACAAGGATTTATTTTAGTAGTACTATATCTTTTGGAGTCAAGATGTGTTATAACTGAATTAGGTCTTAATTTGATTGGATGAGTTTACTAGACCTCTAGGATTTTCTCTAATATAATCATGCAAATTTTAGAAATAATTTCTATTTCTAAATATTAATTGAATTATAAAATGTTAAAAATTGGAAGAGTGATAATAAACATATAACTGGATATATAATGATAGGGATGTATTGATTGAAATAGATTTTATTATACATATAGCTAGCCAAAGGTGATTTTTAACCATTCTCTTATATATAATATATACTCATACAAATTGATAGAAAAGGTTGACTCAAGTAATCTCTATCAGGGCTATAGACGTCTGGCTAGTAATAAAGCAAGGATTTTAATGGAATCAAATGTATCTCTATCAAGGCTATGGACACCTAGTTGGTAGTAGAGTAATACCTAGGCCATATTTACTATTTGGATATAAAATCTAAGTTCAAAATGAAACCTATAGTGTATCCAAGACTTTTTCAAAATTCTCATAATAAGGAAAACTAATCCATAAAATCACACACTCAGATCCAAGGAATGAAAGGATTAGTATGTGGCATGAGGAAGTAGGATTCTATTTCAAGGTTTAGTTAGTTTATTCATTTCTTGGTAGGGTTAAAGTTTTTTTTAGATACATTACTAAGATTTTGGGTTCTCAAAATACTTATCATAGGCCTAAGGTTGCTCCATGTGGCACAGTTACATTAACTCATGGCCTCAGAGTATATAAAGTGAATATGTAAATTTAAAGGCTTGAGTGAATGAAAATTAGACAAGTGTCATAATTTAGGAGACTCTATCTAAAAGAACATAAATTATTTCAAAATAAAAGATGAAAAATGGGTAATCAATAATTTAATATCTATCTATAACATGATGACATGACACATAAAGTTAATGAATAGTTGTCATTTGTCAAACAAGTAAACCTGCCAAAGCTGACTAGCACGTTTAAATTAAAATGGGAACAAAATGAAAATGTTGATATTTCCATTGATGATAGATGAATGAATTAAAGACTAAAAAATTTTGGAAATATATGTGAAACCTAATTGAAAGGCTAGTCATTTCACCATCTATCTATCAATTGAACTTTACAAATATGAGCCCTTGAGCATTCAAAGAGCCTTAGCTTTTTAGTGAATCTACAAGAATAAACCAGATGATCTATAGAAGAAGTTATATAGTTTGGAATAATAAAATGGTCTCATCTTCAATGCAAGTATGTCTTCAATCCCCCTCAATGTACTCTTGTGTTGGAATCATAGAATACATGGACATAGAGTTTGATAAAATTGTAATCAAATTCAAGTTCCTCCACTATTTGGCACTTTAGAATGTTGTATAATATTTAGTGCCCTAATCTATGTAAGAACAATTTTATCTAGATCAAAAATAATATATCAATGTCCTACTACCCATCATAACACAAGGTCTACATCTAATAATGATAAAATTAGAGGTAGTGCCTTGCATAGACCTCCTTAGAGGTTTATTTTCTAATGGAATATTTTTTATGAATTGCTTGCACCTTAAGGAAAGAAAAAATGTAGATTCAGTTATTTATGGGAGGGATTTTGAAAGGTACCTTAGAATTTCATGGCTTGAGACCACCTATAACCAAGTCTTAGCCAATGTTTAGCCCGAGCACAACATAGTAGATAGAAAACTAAAATAATGGTTGATTAAGGGCTAGGGATTGAATACCTAAGAAGGAATTTCCTCCAATTACATTGTCAATTTTTGACTTGGGATTAGGATAGATATGTCCCTTCTAAATAGACTATATGGTTTTTAAATCACTACTTATGTACAAGTGAAATGTTTCCCTTTGTTGGACATTCTTTTAACTTTAGAAAAGTTAGTTTCCTTTGGGGAAGTCATAAGTGCCAAATTGAAAACATAAATGTTTTATCCTAAACAAAGGCCAATCAATGGAAATTTTAATAATATATTGTATCCATTAGACGCAGTATTAGGCATAGTTCATAGGACACATGGGGAGCTATGGAAACCCTCGATAGAATATTTTGGTAATAGAATCTATGAATATTATTCTTTCATGTTTTCATACAGATTCAAAAATTAAATTCAAAGGATAAGTGGGAAATTTATCCTTAAGTATATTAGGTGATCTATGAAACCCAGATGCTTATGATGTTTGAAAACCTAACAAGAAGCATTGGTAAAATGGGGGATTATTGGTATTACTTCAATTGCATAGTCATCATAATTGAAGGGACAAGGGTAACTCCTCTATTTTTTCATGTCATAGAATAAGACATGGATTTTCAAATCTATAACAACATTGATGAAGAATTTAGCCTTATACATTAGGTCTATTATTATAAAACTCCTTTGAGTATTAGACAACTTCAATTTATGGTT
Organism: Torreya grandis; assembly: GCA_037957365.1. Lineage (NCBI taxonomy): Eukaryota > Viridiplantae > Streptophyta > Pinopsida > Cupressales > Taxaceae > Torreya > Torreya grandis. The sequence goes on along the minus strand of JARHVA010000853.1, from coordinate 4,048,345 downwards.
AGGCCACATTTAAACAAGATTGGGAAATCCAGATCCCACTATAATTTAAAGGTGGCCCAATTGAGGGAATGGGACAATTTGAATAAAATTAGGTCATATCTCAATCACCTCAAGGAAAATAAGAAGGTGAAAATTTCATATGGTCATAATGAATATGATCATGATGTTATTTTTTTGAATGCATCAGATGATACTAAGGTAAAGATTAGGATGAAATATAAATAGATGTCTATAATATTTACTCAAACTCTTCAGTATAATACTGAGATTACTAAAGAATAAAATAAGGATATGGAATAACAAGCAAAAAGAGAATAGAGCCATCAATGTCCACTAACTCAGCCACAATATTCAAAATAGCAAGACCAAACTCCCTCTCTTATAGGAGAATAGATAAATTTATAAGAGGGAGAGTCTAGAAGCTAGAGGAAGTCTAATGCCCAAATAAGTAAGGAAATTCTAAGAGGCCTCCCCCATACTTAGTTACCCTCTACATCTCTAGATATTACTACTATAGCTTTGGGAACAACCATTGTAAAGGAGAAAACTACACCTCCTCCAGACAAGCAAAATAGCACATTATTTGTGACACCTTCATCACCACTTACAATATTCAGCCAGGTTAGTCTCCTCAAGTTTTTACAAGATTCTTTCTTGTCTATTATAATTGCTCCTTATTCTCCTCAGGAACCCTAGTAATTTCACCTCCATATACTACCATCAATGAAGATGCATGTCCTCAAGTACTCCCTACCATGTCAACCCCTACTCCATTCATGATTTTTTACACCACTTTGTCCCACAAACCATTCCCTCACCACTACTTGCATTGATTCTTTCTACCACTATAGCTCCTTTAGTCAATTCATCATCTCCTTCACCTTTCACTCCCCTATGGTTACTTACCAAAATAAATCTAAGAGTCTTTCCACCTCCTCCAAGGGAAAACAATTATAATAAAGTCTATATTTTGGTCTCCCCACAATAAAGTAAACCCTTGATGAGGATGAAGCAGAAGAAGAGTAGCCTAGATAGGTAATATCCTTAGTTGAGTATTCAACTAATGAAGGTGAAGAATATTTAGAAATAATGAAGGGTTCAAGACCTATAATAAGTGAATAAATAGGCCCAGATGATGAAGAAGTAGAGTTGGAAAAAGCTAAACCTATGATCTTGGAAGGTCTACAAGAAGAATAAACTTTGGCTAGCACTTTAGACCAATAAACCTCACAAAAGAGTAAAGACAAAATATAAATGAGGTAGTCTCTTCTCTTATTTTATCCATTACCAATGTAGATATTTTAGCTATAGATTTTCCTCCAGTTGTTTTAAATATTATTTTATATAGTTCTATTTACTCTCATATTCTTTCAACTTCAAAGTAAATAAAGATATAAAGAAAGGAGTTCATTTTCAGAGTAGGTTTATAGTTTCTACTTATAACCCTAGAAGGCCACCATCCCTTAAGAAACATTTAACTCAGCTAGAGTTGCCTATGCCATAGTATCCACCTATACAGTCAGCCACTATGACTATTGAGAAAACCCCAATCTTTACCAAGAATTTGGATGAATTCATTCCATTGAGAGAACATTCACCATGGGAGAGAATTATCTATCCACATCTTGAGTTCCCAAAACAAATATTTACATCATTGGCACCACTAACAATAACACCTCCTTCAATGACTCATCTACCTTCCACATCTAAAGACCTAAGCCTAGAAGATGCAAAAACAAGGGAACTTATCGTTACCCAATGGGAAAAAGAGATGAAAAATTCAAGGGATGAGAAACATAACCTATTTTTCATAGAGTTACCTATAATATCTACTTGTCTTGACAAAAAGAGTGGAACCATCAAAAGTGTGAGGAAGAGGAAGGCATTGAATTTGGATACAATAGAATAAATGGAATTTGAACAAAGAGAAAATCTATTTCCCTTGGAAAAGAAATCCAAAAAGGATCGTAATGAATATATTGAAGACTTATATGCTTTTTTGGACTCAATTAGTGAATCTATCAAAGAAATGTATAAAATCAAAGAAGAGGCACAATAGAGATTATTTCAAAGATAGACTATATAGGCTCCTCAAGAGATAATTGATGATGTGTAGAGTGCAACTACTAACATGTATAACATTTCTCATAATATATAGGTTGACAAATTAGTAATCTAATAAAATTAAATAAAGGTGATTAAACTCTGACACCAATTGAAAGAGTTAGAAAAAATATTGAATTGCTTAGTTTAGTACTCTATAACCAGTGCCTTCAATCAATTGAACTCAATGTCTAGCATGGATGCATCATGGTGCCTCAATTATGTAATTGTAAAAATGGATGGTTCTCTCAATTTTCATACATATATTAATACTATGTGGGGAAATTTTATAAATAAAGAAACTAACCCCTTAGAAATTATGAAATAAATGAGGGTCACTAATGTGATTACCCCTATAGGTGAATTAGTCAACAATCTAAATTTTGAGATCCTCCACCAAGTATTTGAAAAATAACTTCAAGGAGTAAGTTTAAGGAAAAATATATAGCACCAGTTACAAAATTTTACAATTGGTAATTTTTTTTAAATATAGGGTAACAAGAACTGAGACTCGAGGAGCAAAGTTCAAGAGCTTGGAAGTTGATCAAACAAGGTTGATGGTTGAGGCCATCAAACTCTTCAAACCTTCCTATCTCAATTTTGACATCATTAATAAGGATTTAAAATTATCACGTGTTATTCAAATAAATAAATTTAGGATCCACAACAAACATGCATCTAACTACTAGTGTTGCCATGTCATCTCAGGGTTCCCAGTTTTAAGGATTTACAATCATGCAAACTCCAAGAGGGCTTATATTGATTTCCTAAGAAACAATAGTGGCTACTTCATTTCCTCCATTTTTCACTCCATTTTTTTCTTTCTTTAGTGATGCCACATTATCACCTTGATAAATATAACTATGTATTTTCATGTTTTTGTTGATTCATAATTTTTTGGTTCCAAATCTATGTTGCATGTATATATTTTATTTTACTCATGAAATTCTATTCTAGGTTGACTATTTTACATGCATCCTTTGCATGTGACTTAGACTAATGTCCTATATTTTTAAATATATTTAATATATTTTTAAACTTTTCTTCAGAGATGAGGCCTTCACCATCCCAAGATATTTATACTTGTATCCTCCCAATCCTAAAGGGAGGATAATTTTGATTGTGTGCAAAATCTGATTCTTCTCCAAAAACTTTTGGATTGTGTAATAAGTTATATCATTCTAGTTTTTTACTCTTTTATTTGTGTATGATTTATATATTTTATATATGTTTATTCATATTAAGCTATAACTGATTTGAATACCTTTTATATATAAATCATAATCCCCCTTGTAGATATGTTATTACAGTCTAACAAATGTGATAAACTTTGATTCCATGTGATTAAGTATGTTATATTTTTTTAACATTTGACTCTTAAATATGTTTTATTATTGGCATGATATATCATCCTATAGAAAATATTGTTTTGTGATTCCTTTTCCAACTTCTAGTTTAATCAGTAGACTTGAAAGGTTTCGTCTAGTGTAGTCTACAAACCTCTTTGCCTACCCTACATTCCCCTCTCTTTTTTGAGTTTATTTTTAATTCCTATCCATAATATCTTAGAACCATCATCATTTCATCCATCTCAAGTAGATTTAAATTCATTCATATCCAACCCATCTATGGTAAACAAGTTGCCTCACTCACTACTATTCCAATAATAAGTTTTTTACAAAACCTAATACCCTATAATTCATGCCTTAGAGTGAATACTTTTCATTAATCCTAAAATTTTATATGATACATCATATAAAATTTATATGCTTTTTATAAAATCTATAGAGTAGGATTACAAATCAGGTTAGTTCATGCATTAGTAAGGAAAACCAATAATAAGCCTAAACAACCTAACATTTTAAGCCCACTACCTCAAGGGGTAGTGTCAATGAAATAAAGAAAATAATGAGGAAAGAAAGACAATAAATACCCTCCCATAGTGGCTCTCCTTCAAAGATGTTCCATAAACATGTGTGTTCCTAGATTTGGTGTTCCAAATCTTTATCAATGTGGTTGGGTAAGTTCCTCTAACATCTCTTCTAGAACTAATGGATTTGGCTCCTTGATTGGTAAATTTGGAAGAATTAGTGAAACTCTTCTAGAAATATTTATGCATAGGTTGTTTTCACTAAAAATCTTGTCTTTTTATCTATGGTGGGTCATGTATTTATACTTTTCAAGAAATGTTAAGAATCAATTGTGACCATCCATCTTGAGATAAAGATGTGTGTCCAAGGATAAATTTAATTTTAGAGGACAAAGAAATTAATATTTTAGAATAAGGGAGTATTAATGAGGCATGGGTGGCCTTAAACCTAATATTTATCTCCATTAATGCCTAGTGCTTGACACCCTATTGATAATTTCATGGGTGATGTCATAGTCTAGATATTTTGAATTATGATTTTCCAATAATAGATATTCAATAATTTTCCATGGATTTTTTACTTAAACTGTTAATGTGATTTGATTTACTTAATGGATTTACTTAGTATTTTGTAATTCTTGGAAATTGGTCACATGTTTAATAAAAATGGTCAAAATGTCAATTTTCTTAGTCATACTTTGAATAGAGTTGAATCAGAGAAGATAATAGTTTAAAATGATGCATTACCTCATTCAAGGATACATAATCATAAATCATCACATGCACATGACATGTGCAAATGAATTAGAGTGTTTAAATGGTCTAGAACAATAATTTATTTGGTCATAAACTTAATGTGAAGTGAATTGAAAGAAGATGATAATTGCATAAAATACATTTCCCAATTCATGGATACATGAGTGAAAATTGACACCTACACATGACATGTGCAAACAAATTAGAGCATTTCAATGATTTTGGTCCAGATTGTGCATTATTGTATAATGTCATTTAAATTTGTGATTTTAGCAAAATAATGATAAGAATTATATGTCTACATTTTACCCTTATTTAAGAAATCATGGCGAGATATTTAGTAAAATTAATGACTTTTTAAATAATAAAAAGGTTACTTAGAATGATCATAATTAGAAGAAATAAATTCATTTCCACTTTTTACTAAATTTTGCATGAGTCATGGAGAAACAGGGTTATAAAAATGCCCCAAATAGCATTTGGGTGACCCATGATGCCCCCTCAAGGGGAGAATGGAAAAATTGAACATTTTATGGGTTGACCCTCGATCAAAAGAAAAATAATCACATAATTCAGCAAATGAGGCTAAAAATGGAGCAATTAGAAGTAATTGATTTGAAAAATGGATAAACAGGGTGAGAATGAGCGTCTTAGGAAGATAAATGGGAGAACAATAAGCCTGGGGGGAAATTTGAAAATTTTACTATAAATTTACCCTTGGGGTGAAAATCATTCATTCTCACCCTCCACTATTATAATCCAGAGCTCAGACAATTATGCATGAGAGAGCTTAGTAGAATGGCCAATATCCCTTATCATTGACACCTTGGGGAGCATGTTCAAGAGTAATAGCAACCACTAAGTAGTGGATCATTGGTAAGTATCTTTTTGGGTTTTTGAGTTTTGCATTTAAGAAATTTATTACTAGGTGTAAGTAAAAACTTAGGTGATCTCATCATTTGAAGAATTATGAAAATGGTGACATCACCAACAAAATGGTGGGGTTGCCACCAAAAGTGGTGGGATCATGGAATTTTAGCACAATCATAGGCCAAAATGGTGAGGTCATGACTGAATTGATGACCTTACCAATTTCAAAGGAAATCACTTATCAAATGGTGGTTTCACCAAGGTAAAGGGTGAAATCATAGAAAATAGCAAGGTTGCCCTACCAAATGGTGAGAACACCCTATAGATTAGCAAGTTCATAAACTAGAAAAGTAAAAAATTGGGGTCAATCTACTAAATGGTGAGATTTCCAATAAAATAATGAGGTCACTAGAAAGACCAAACAATTTATAATAAGAGAAACTGGGGCTACAAGAATATTATTCTAGGCCTAAAATTAGAAGAAATTAGCTAAACTTGATTAATTAAAGTAAAAATAAAGAAATGATTGACTTAGTTCTTTATGTGGTGAATTGCAAGATCTATTTGGGTCATTACAGCTCACAATTGATGATCTTGAGTTCTATGTTGATAGGGTATATAGATAGAGGAGCTTGTGGGACTACTAAAAGTAATAGAGTTTTATCACTTGGCTCGACTGGTAATGACTCATGCAAATCAAGCCTATTTATCAGCACTTATAGAGCATTAGCATTATCAAACATTTACTTTTCATTTTTTAATTAGGTAAGCCATAGTGACCTTAGAGGATGTCTATAGTATATTATGAGTGCTTATCCAAGGTTGGAGGATCACCTGAGTGTCAGCAGGCCAATTAGCAGTGTTAGAGGACTTGTTTGGCATGATTGACCTTGAGGTAGTGGAAGGGAATATAGATATAGATGAATTAGAGGACCTATATTGGCCTCCATAGCTTGGGGTAGGATTAACATTGGTAGTGCCTCTAGTGGTGGCACTAGTACCAGCATAAGGGACAATTCCCTTAAAGGTTGTCATTTTGATGGCTCTTGTCAATGGCCTTCTGCTATCAGACAATAGCATATGATTATTTTAGATTAGATTTATTAGAGTTTTATGAGATATATATGATCATTCTACATTATTTTTATTATGTCTTATCATTTTGGCCTAGATCTATCAAGATTTACATGTGATAGCATATCATAGAGGGCATAATATCGAGCACAGTTTATTACTCTAAGTCTGGACTTGAGATCGAATAACTATTAAGAAATTAATGGAACCAATATTATAATGGGAACCTTAGGATTCAATGTCATTTGGATGGTATTTCATATGCCTAGTCCTATGAGGCCACTTAGGAGACTTGTATTTTTATTGATGGGCCATAGATGAGATTGTTAATGGTGATTTTATCTGGTAGATATACATGGATACATAATTTTAATAGATTGAGGATATATTTATCATTGGCTTCATGATTACACCCTATTATATTACAAGCCACCATGACTTTGTTATAGAGAGATACAAACTAGATTGAGTTCAGAGATAGTTCAGTTTACATCAAGATATTTTAAAGGGTCCACACTTCTTTACCCATGTAACATATGAGATCTGGGAGTGAGAGTTACCAGTGCCTCAAGACCATGCTATCACATATTTTGGTAGAGTTTAACACATAATATGGGAATATGTAGGTGGATTATTAGATGCTAGCATGAATTTTTGAAAGTTTAAGAGCAAGAACTTGGTCACAAATAGCCATAGATGAGATGGTTGATAGTGATTTTTTGAAAGGTCAAAAAAAAAACTTGGTCACAAAAATAGTTATAAATATTTTGGTACTAATAAAGTTCATTTGGGAGATTGGGACCAATAATATTACAAACCCTCTCTAAATCTGATAATACATGAGCATGTTGTATAAGGTTATCAATGAGAAATGGATACTCTTTAACATTGTTGGCAACTTGTACCATGGACCCAATTGTTTCCATTACATCAGTTGATCAATTTTTGACCTATGGTACCTATTCAAACTATAGTAACCTAAAATGTGGCTTGATGTTATCCATATTATGATTGTGGGGTACAATATTTTCATCCCTAATATGATATTAGATTATAGATTTATTAATAATTAACTGAGAGTCCCCATAAATGATTAACTATTGGATATCCCATTGTATTGTAAGACAAAGTCCAATAATAATGACTTTATATTTGGCCATGTTGTTGGTATAGTTGAAGTTTATATGAAATGTTTTAGGGATGAGGTCCCTTTGTAGTGTACCTAATAAAATGTTGGATCCAAATCCATGAGATGTGAATGAGCCATCAAAATATAATTTCCAGGGCTCAGATTCATGAACCACTTCCTCTATCATCATGATAGAGTCGTCTAGAAAATCAAATGTAAGTTCTTTAGTATCTATGATAGGAGCTTCAGGAAGTTGATCTACAATGACTTATCCCTTAATATCTTTATGATTATGGTACTCAACATAAAATTTAGTCAATAGTACAACCTATTTAGCCATGTGGCATGTAAAAGTTGATTTAAATAATAAGTACTTGAAAGGTTCCACTTTAGCAATGATAATAGTTTTATCATTCAACATGTAGTGCCATAACTTTTGGGAAGTTAACATAATTAAGAAAAAATATTTTTTAATCGGTTAATATTTATGCTCATATGTTATGAGTGTCTAGCTCAGATAGTAGATCACATATTATTTACCTTGTTCATCATGTTGGGCTAAGAGTTCCTAGTGCATGTTATATTGCTAATATATAAATAAGTAATGGCTTACTAGGTGTGTGTATTCTCAATACTGGTGAGTTAGCTAGGTATGTCTTTATTTTTTCAAATTCTTGTTGACATTTAATATCCCACTAAAATGTGATACCTTTCTTTAAGAGGTGCGTAAAAGGATGAAACTTGTCTACTAGTTATGATATGAACCTGCAAATAGATTGGGTTTTGACCTAAAGGCTATGAAGTTACTTCAGATTAGAAGGTGGAGGCATTTCCATGATGGCCTTAAATTTAGTGGGATACACTTCAATCCCTATATTTTATATAATAAATCCTAACATTTTTCCCAAAGTAATGCCAAAGATGCATTTATTATGATTGAGACAAACCTTGTATTCACAAAGTCTCTCAAATATTTTCTATAGAACGTCAATATGTTTGGCATAGCTTATTGTTTTTGCTAAAATGTCATCAACATAATCCTCAACTATATCATACATCATGTCATGGAATATGATAGTCATGCCATGTTGATAAGTGGCACCAGCATTATTCAAGTCAAAAGTCATGACTTGGTAATAGAATGTTCCCCATGGTGTGGTGAACATAGTCTTGTATTGGTCTTCTGGTGTTATCTTGATCTAGTTTTACCCAAAGAATCCGTCCATGAGGGATAACATCTCATACCCTATAGTTAATTTGGCAATCATGTTGATGTTTGGTAGATGGAAATCATCCTTAGAACATGCTTTATTAAAGTCAATAAAATCATTACACATGCATATGCCCTATGAATTTTTGCTAACTAGGATTATATTTGACATCCATTTAGAGTAGTCTAGTGATCCTATAAATCCAACTCTAAATAATTTCTCTAGATTATTTTTTACTAATATGGTAATGCACAAGTTCATTTTCCATAATTTTTGCTTGATTGGCTTAGCATCTAGATGAACTATAAGTCAATAAATGACCAAGGTTAGGTCTAGGCCTAGCATGTCTGAGTAAGCCCATGTTAATATATTAATAAAATCCCTCATAATAGTGATAATATAATGACATTCTTCATCAGTGAGGGATGTGCCTAGATAAATGATCTTAGTATCTTCATAGGTTCTAATATTTACCTCAGTTATATTTTCTACAAGGAGTATGGATCCATCTTCTAGAATATTAGGTAATGTTTGATATCAATCCTCTTCTTCAGTTTTTAGTTGTAAGTCCCAAGGCTCATCCATATAGTAAGATGAATCTAAGTCTACATATTCTAGTAATGTCCAATTGACAAATTTCTTAGGAAAGTTAAGATTAAGATGCTCAAAGACTTTATGTTGCTCAGAAGTAATATTGGAACTAGCTGTAAATATTAGACTTGGTGAACACTACACTTCATATGGAGGTGAGCAAACTTTCCCATCCAAGAGTGACTAAATAATTTTTCACTCAAGGTCTTATCTTTATCTTTACTATTTCCCTAACTAGTGATCACTTCAAAGAGTTTTTCACCCAAATATCTCAATGTTTTATTTATTATATGACCAAAGAATTTTTACTGCTCTCCAAATTAGGTGGTAAGGTCCAATGAGAAGTTAAAACCTTGTTTATGATCTCTAAGTGGTAATCCATCTCTAAGGCCCATATACTTTGAAATATATTCTTCATTATGAAACTGATATAAAGGTAAAATATAAATTTTTTGGTCCTATAAATAAGGTCAAGATGGCAAAGTGTGAGTGGGTAATGAGTTGTGATGGCCATAATGGAATTAAAATCAAATAGGTCGATATTAGCTAGCTCATTATAGGCACTATAATGGGATGTTATGTCACTACTGGGAGTTTCTTCATTAGTTAAGAAATAGGAATCACTTTCAAAATACATGACATTACCCCCAAGTAGTATAAATATGAGACTCTGGCTCTTATTAGGTTTACTAGCAGATAGAGGTTCCAAAATACCTTGCTCATGTGGCCCTAGACCTTTACCTACATAGTCCAAACTATCCATAATTTGATTATGGATAGGGTATTTAGGATTATGAAATAATTATCAAGATCATCATCATACAACCAATCTCCTTTATTAATGGCCTCTCAAACCTAATTTGGTGAAGTGTCTAGTGCAAATACCATTGACTACCTCTGTTGAGGTATGTGTTTCTTCTGCCAAATCATGTTGGGCCTATTAGGGCTTTTGGAAGGTTTGGGTTTGCCATAGGAATTGGGATATTTGAGAAACTTTCCTATATGAAAAGCATCTTTCAGATGGTATGTAGAAATGTTGGCATCCTTAATATTAAAATAGTTTTTAATGGCTATAAGAAATAGATCGATTGAAGTGGAAACAAGATCACTAGGGTCAATATAATTGGATTTAGGTGGTTTATAAACTATGGCTTTGTTCTTCTTGGCTACAAATTTAGAACCAAGGAAATGATTATAATTCATATATTCAGCCTCTAAGTGCTTATAATATTGGTATGGCTTTATATCAGCATAAATAGTGACCTTAATTCTAGAATGGGGGAACTTGAGGCATTGATATAGGGTACAAAGTATAACACATACTTCATAGATACAAGGACAACCAAGAAGTAAGTTATCAGGCAATTTTATGTCTATAACATGGCATAGGGTATCATGGGTTATAAACCTAATAATAAGTGGCAAAAAAATGGTCCCTGAAGACTCTCTTTCAGTGTTGTCATATGCTTTGATTGTGATTGTTTTTGGTTTCATGTCTTTGGTTGTATATCCCAACCATTGTATCAATTTTAGTGAAACTATATTCATCCCCCAAGCATTGTCTATAATAACTCACTTGATCTTGTGATGTGATAGAAAGACCTTAATATACAAGGGATTATTATGGTTAGGACCAAGGGAAGACATATCATTGACCAAAGGCAAGTTATTGGCTTGGAGATAAATGTCCTACAAGCATTTTGAATTGGTTAGGGTTAATGTCCTTAGGAACAGTGGACTTTTGGAAGAACTCATGTAGTATGGTCCTATGAACTTATGATGTATGTAATATGTATAGGATAGAAATTTGTGTAGACATTTTTCTTAGTTGTTTATGAATATTATATGGTTTCTCAATAGTAAGGAAATAAAGTTTGGCCTTAGCTAGTATAGGGTTTGGTTTAGGATTAGAAGTCACATGGTTCAAATTTGGCTCAGTATTAGAAGGCAAAGGGCCTTGAAGGGTAACTCACAAGCGTCTAATTGAAATTGTATAAATTTGATTCAGTGGGGAGTTATCATAAATAGAATAATTCAATGATGGTCAAGGAATAGTAACCCATGAAAATTAAAGTGCAATATAATTCCTTTAACTTGGTGTAGCCTTAATTTAGGAAGAGGGTGATGAACCTAAAATAGAGGTACCAACATTTTGAGAAGCTTTAGATGGTACATGGGATTTGATTGTGATGGTGGTAATGTGATTATTAGAAATATTCCCCAAAATATGATTATAATCATATGGCATAGTATTATATCCTAGGTTATTGGTTTGGGTATCATGATCTTGATTATAATGATGTTGATTCTATTTCTAACCTTATCCTTATTGATGTTGGACCTATCCTTGGTTTGGATTATTCCATTATTGTTCTTGGTTGTGCTTGGGAAAAGGGTCTTTTTAAATGCCCATATCCTGATTGGTTTTTTGTGCTACTTATTTTACTTCAATCTCTCTACCTTCAATTAGGTCTTTAATGAGATGTCACAATTGTACACATCAATAAACAAAATGGCCAATAACATGATGGAAATCATAGAACTCATCTTCATAATACCAGTCAAGTTTGGGTTGATCTTCAAGAAATGGTTTAACCATAGGCCATGTGATTAAATTGGTTGCAACCAACTTCTGTAATACTACCTTAATAGGTTCTCCTATCTTTTTGAATGGTTTATATTTGTTGAATCCTCTATGTGAAGGAGCTCTCTAAAAATTAGTTGGTGGATTAGGTTGTGCGTTTTGAGCTAGAAGAGCCTTCACTATTTACACATGTCATTACTTTGTTACTCCATTACCCATGATGTTCTTGTTTTTATTAAAAGATTTAGGTTTATCTATAGTATTAACTTGAAAAAGTGTTTGAGTTTGATTGGATTTTTTGATCTTGTGAATAGATTTTCAATAGGCCTCTGGTAATAAGTGTTTTCTTGATCTACACACCCTTCTTAATGATTTATTTGAATGTGTTGGCATAATTGAGTCTCAGATTATGGGTAACCTCAGGGTGCAAGTTTTGTGCGAAGATGTCAGCTAGCTACCTATCTAGAAAATTATGTTGAAAACAACCAGCTAACACTCTCCACCATTGTAGATATGTCATAAAGCTTTCCCATCTCTTTGTCTTGATTTGAATAAGTCAACCACTATCAATTCATGCTCAATGTTATAAGAAAAGTGGTTAACAAAATTTTCTAATAAATTATTGAAATTTGTCATCAATCCTTTAGGTAATTTTAAGAGCCAACCTAATGCTTGTCTACCCAAGCTACATGAAAATAAGTGTAGTAAATAGATATTATTTTAAGCTACCTCCTGGTATACCACAAATAAGGTTTGACTATGTTCTCTAGGGTCACCCTTCCCTTTATATTTATTAAATTTTGGTGGTGCACAATGAGGTGGAAAAGGTACCTAAATAATGCTCAAGTTAAAAGGATAAAGATATATCTCATCAAACTTGTACTTTTTGATTTGATTGCCTATTTCAAGCCTCATGACTATCCCTTTCATTAAATTTCACTCTTGCATGTTTGGTGTATTTATTGGTGGAATGTAGTTTTGATGGGGATGATTATACCCCCCTATGTAGTGCTATTAGGGATATAAACCCTTTACCTAGAATTTTGATTTTGGTTCACCTTTGAGTGTGAATAAGTTTGAGATTGCTGGTTCAAAGTATTTTGTTACTGATTTTTAGATACTTGATATTAATTCCCAAGAATTTATTATTATGAACTATAATAAATCTATTAGTTTTGTGTTATTTATTATTGTTTTACCAAAGGGTGTTCTCATTGTTGGTTCACAATAGAAACTTATTGTAGTTGTGAATGAGAAGAACTTAGTAAAGTGTTGTGTAAAATACCCATAACCTGTGATGGTAGTGGGTCTGTAGCAATGTGTTATTGTGACTAGGTAGGATTCTCTTGATGTTTAAGTAAAGTGTGCTTCATATCAAGTAGAACTTGCTACAAAGTATCTATGGGTTTACTTTATTTAGGAGAAGCCATAAGATCTACATCAGATGTAGTATTGGCTATGTATTGTTGAATTTGTTATAATTGTTATTCTTTCTCCATAAAATTGGTATTATGGACTGAAGTTACAACTAAAGAAGCTATTAAGTCTACAATGATTTGATCAACATACTATTGAATAGTTTTTTGTATTTTGGTCACAATATCTTGATTAGTTGGGGAGGAGTTCACAAGTGGGCCTTTCCCTTTTTTAGAATAAGAAATGTTTAGTTTTGTGATATGAGTAAGAGATTGCTCTAGTGGTTGTTCCTCTACTTGAACAAGTGTCTTTAATTTCTCCATTGGTAAATTAGGTGGAAGTCTAGCTTCTGATTCTATCAACCTTAGGAGAGATTCATCTTTATCCTCTATACATTGGTATTCAAAGTAACCTTACTCGGATCCTACCATAGTTGGGATATCATCAAACACAATGGGGTATTCTTCCTAATCATAAAAAATCTATTCCTTGTAACTAGGGTTGTAAGAGAACCCATTATGAGTAGACCTTTGCATGTTTAAAAATGATTTTTGACATTTGTGAAGTATTTTACATTTTGGTTTGCAAATGTTAAAAGGTGTTTAGATTATAAGATCAAACACATACAAGGTGGATTAAATTATAGAGTAAGAAATGAATGGTGTGATGTTTCACAATTAGAAGAATAAAAAGAACATGAGAATACTTGACCTTGGTTGGTCAAAATTGGCAATTTAGAGGAAGGTAGAACAACCTTGGAGCTTAGGGTGCAGGCTAGAAAAATAAATCCTAAGTTAAAATTATGTTAGTACCATGAATATTAAGTAAGACCATAAAGGGATGTCATCATAAAATTATAATAATGATCGAGTGATCCAAGAATCTTAAGATGTAGGCTAGCACAATAAATTGTAAGTATAAAACCAAAAATAAATGGTCAGCACAATAATGCCAAATAAAAAATAAAGTTAAATGGTAAAATAACTTAGAGCATGAGAAAATGTGAGATAACCCAAGTTCAAACAAGAATATAATGAGTAGAATATATACAAAGGATGTCAAACCAAATAGAAAAATCCACCCAAGTTACAAAAGCCAAGCACAAAAGGTGAACCACCTAAGCAAAAGTTGTAGGCCATACTCTGGGATAGACTAATTGTGTTTTAGGTTAGAACTTAGAAATTTAAAATTTAAAATTTGGACTAAAGTACATTAGATATCCAAGTGATGAATAGTATAAACCCAAATGGATAGCATAATGATGTTGTTTTGAGACACAAACACAAATGGTTTGATTCATTTTTGAACAAGGTAATTTATTTTGAATTAATTTGACCAACCTAATGCCGTATTGTTCAAAAGTGGTGTCTAACATGTTTTTTGTTTTGGACGTGATTTGTTTTTTGTTTTCAACATGGCACACACATAAATAGTTTTTAGACTCAAAAATTTATGTAATTAAATAAGAACAAGAAAACCTTGAAGTATAAGTCCTACCTAAGAAAATGATAAGGTTTCTTTATACCATTAGATTATGTCAATATAATCCTTGAGAGGAATTAAGTTTTTTAATTCAAAAATTAAAGGTGCATGAAAATTATCTTTTTTAGACCTTCTATTCTCTCAATAAATTGTATGATGACATGGAACTTTGTACTACTTGCCCTGGAATAATAGTACTCTGTGGCAAATGGAGTTTATCTAAAAACTATAAGTTTTAATTGATATAGATGGTCCCATATGTGTGGTTAACACTAGAGAGTAACACATCATTTGAATCTAAGCTAAATGGCTTGTTTTAAAAAGGTCTTGTCCTTTTTACAACCACTACATCCATCAGAGTGCTCAATGTAGTACAATGTCCAGATTAGGCCATTGTTCTAAGGTAGATATCACTAACGGAGTTAGTTTAATCACTCAAATTAACATCCTAATGATTCAACCTCAATTTTATATTCCCTACTATGGAATGGGGTTGGAATGATGTTGGGAGATGAAATCCTTGGACAAAAATCACCTAAAAACTCATAAGGAGGCGACGAACTCCTGCCCAAAATCAAAGATGCAAAAAATAGAAAGAGGACTTTAAATGTCATTTAGGATCACCCAAGTCATTCAGATCTTTGGGAGTTCCTTTGAAACATGCCTTTTATCCTATTCTAATTTTGAATAAGGCAATAAACAAAGAACTTTTGGTCACCCAATGTCCCTAAAGGGGATGGGGGGAGAGCATATACTCTAAGCTTGGTTTTCCAAAATAAAAACTAACTTAAAAATTTTGAAACTAATTTAACAAACAAATAATAAAAATGGAAATACTCTTAATATCCCTAACCTACAATGTATGTTCATTTTAAGCCCAAATATCAAGCGTGATTGAAATTTGCCTTTGTTGTTGTTGTAAGTAAACTAGTAAATTGTTTTAATCCTAAAAGAATAGAGTTGTTAGTATTCAATAAAGGGTGTACGGTATCAAAAAGAAACTAAAGCTTATTGTTTTTAACTTGCTATATTTAGATATAGTGTAACTTTTCTATTTTGTAGAGCTATCCCACTCTTTCATAGAGCGATCCCATTATTCCATAGAAAGGCAAACATATTGTGTGGTGACTTTGCCAATTATCAAGATGACCTCACCAATTATTAGGATGAGTTCATCATTTTCAATTAAGTTTTAAACATAAAAAATTACCTATGATTTTGGTTTAACATGGTTTCATTGATTAGTAGTTGACCCTACCATTACATAGGTCAATATCACTAATGTGCATGTTGATTTCATCGATCTGTAAAAAACAAATAGTAAATAAAAAATTACAATAGTTAACCTCACCATTTACATTGGTGACCTTGCTATTGCTTAGGGTGACCTCATCATTCCACAGGTTGATCTCACTGATGTTTAAGATGACCTTATGATATATAGAGTGACCTCATTATTTGGTCCAAAATACATAAAATGTAAGAAAATAGAAAAAAAATCAAAACAATATCAAAATATGGTTTGAATGCATAATTAAAATGATAAAAATGCCCCAAAAGGGGGTTGTGAGATGTTTTGTCCTACCAGGAATGCCAAAATGTAGAGCAATATTATAAAGTAGGTTAGTTCATGTCTTAGTAAGTAAAACCAATAATAAACATAAAGAACCTAACATGTTAAGCCCACTCCCTTGAGGGGTGGTGTCAATGAAATCAAGAGACTAATGAGGAAAGTAAGATAATAAATAACCTCCCAAAGTGTCCCTCTTTCAAAGACAATCCATAAATGTGTTTTTTCCCAAATTTAGTGTTCTAAGTCTTTATCAATATAGTTTGGAAAGTACCTATGACATCTCTTCTAGCACCAATGGATTTGGCTCCTTGATTGGTCAATTTAGAGGAATTAGTGAAGCTCTTCTATCAATATTTATTTAGAGATTATTTTTACTAAAAATCTTGTCCTTTTGTCTATGGTGGATCATGTATTTATACTTTTCCATAAATGTTGAGAGTCAATCGTGACCATCCATTTTGAGATCAAGATGTGTTTCCAAAGATCAATTCAATTTTTGAGGATAAAGTAATCAATATTTTGTAATAAGGGAGTATTAATGAGGCATGGGTGACCTTAAACCTAGTATTCATCTCCATTAATGCCTGGTGCTTGACACCCTTTTGATGATATCATGGGTGATGTCATAGCCTAGATATTTTAAATTATGAATTTTTAATAATATATATTCAATAATTTTCCATGGATTTTTCACTTAAGCTCTTAATCGGATTTGATTTGTTTAATGACTTTGTATTATGAAATTATTGTAAATTGGTCACATGTTTAATCAAAGTGGTCAAAAATGTCAATTTTCTTAGTCATAATTTGATTAGAGATGAATCAGAGGAAGATAATAGTTCTAAATGATGTATTACCCCATTCAAGGATACATAGGCATAAATCAGCAATTGCATGTGATGTGTGAAAATGAATTATAATGTTTAAATGGTCTATAATGATAATTTGCTTGGTTGTAAAATTGACATGAAGTGAATTAGAATAAGATAATTATTTCATAAAATTTATTTCCCCATTTAGGGATACATGAGCACAAATCAACACCTACATGTGAAGTGTGCAGATGAATTAGAGCATTTCAATGATTTTGGTCTAGATTGTGCATTTTTATAGAATGTTGTTTAGATTTGAAATTTTAGAAAAATAGTGATAAGAATTGGATGTCTACAAAACCCACATCAATAGTGTGCAATAAATATCATATATTTTCTTGAGAATATTTGGCTTCTCTTGTAGCTATACCCATAAAACTTCTTGCTTTATGCACATTTCTAGTTATAGGCCACTCCTTAATAGCTTTGACATTAGTAGGATCAACATAAATCTCTTCCTTTAATATTATGTGCCCCAAAAAATACATCTTATCTTATAAAAGAAAGCACTTAGAAATATTATCATAACATTTATGTTGCCTTATTATTTTCAAGGCCAAGTGTAGATGTTGTTCACATTCAACTTCGTCTTTGGAATAAAAAAAATATCATCCAAGAATACTAGCACAAAATGATCCAATTAATTTTTTAACACTATATTCATTTAGTTTGTAAATGTGGTAAGTGTGTTAGTCAATCCAAATGGCATGACGGTAATCTCATAATGACCATACCCCATTTGAAATGTTTATTTGTGCACATCTTAATCCTTGATGTGGAGTTAATAATACCCTGATCAAATATCAATCATATAAAATAAAATGGCATCCTTCATTTGATCAAAGAGATCATCAATCCTTGGAATAAGATACATATTTTTAATTTTGATTTTAATGAATCTTTTTTAATCAATGCAAAGTCTTAAGAATTTATCCTTTTTATGAAGATAACTAGAACTCCCCAAGGTGACACTTGGCTTAATCATCCCTTTATTCATAAGTTTTTACAACTAAAATTTTAGTTCCTAAAATTTTACCACACTCATCTAATATGGAGCCTTAGATATAGGTGAAGATCTAGGTAAATATTTAGAGAAAAATTAAATTATTTCTTAAGTGGCAAGCCTATTAGTCCTTTGGTGAATATATCCTCGAATTCTATTAATATTGGATGGTCTCTTAGGGCATATTTTTTCTCTTTAGGCAAATTTTTGATTTACACATTTTATTTCTCATAGCCTTTACAAACTACTCTTTTTAGCTACATGGCTTAAAAAATCTAACGTGCCACCAGCTTCATAACACCCTAGATTTCCACCTAGTTGGCCATGTCATAAGGATGTTGGACTTTCTTGTTGAAATAATCATTATGTGCATGGTGTTGTTACAACTAATCCATACCCAAAATTAATTCATAAGACCCCAAGGCTAATAAAAATAAATCCACCTTGGTTTTGAATAATCCAATATTAGTTATAATTGCTCCATGCATTCTAACATGGAAATTCTTTTCCCTATGCCAAATTCAAACTCCCAACATTATTTTAAATTAGAGAATTTAGTTTTGAATTTACAAGAAATAGGAGGTTAAATTATACTATTTTTGTCACCATAATCAATCAAATTTTCCAAATGAAAATTATTAATTATACCTCTAGTTTCAATCAAGGTGGACTACATGTCTGCATTCCAATTGTCAACTACAACATAGACCAAATAAAATTTATTGGTTTATTATTCTATAGCAATGGTAAATCCTTATTTTAGTGGTTATCACCACATTCTCATAATTTCACCATTCTTTTTAGAAGTGAGGGTATAATATTAGCTCCAGTGGCTAGTCCAAGGTAATTAATTTGAGGTTGCTTATTATTCCCAACATTTTTCCAAGCAAAATTTTGTGGTTTGGGACCCTTGTTTAAATTTTTGTACCAACCAAAATTAGAATTATTTATAAAGGCCTTCTTATAATCATTTATTTTGAAATTATCACCAATAGTATAATTAGTATTCCTATGCTTGGATTGTATCCTATTGTTCCTAAATTCTTGTCTTACCTTAAGGCAAGACTTTCCTTCTCTTCTACCTGGTGAAAAGATTCAATTGACACAACCAAAGTAAAATGGTTATAAATATTGACATATTCCATTAAATATTCTCTCATGCCCAACTTGAACTTGATTACATTCATCTCCTCATCATGCATATAGTTTACATAACATAAGAAACCGAGTAACTTCTTGTCATTTTCAGCCATAGTCATAGTTCCTTGCTTCGAATGCTGAAATTTTAAATCTTATACTCTCTATAGGTATCATTTTCTAGATTATTTCTCAAAAATTTCCCAAGGGTCATAAGATCTTACCAGAGGAGAACCTGATGATGTCGTGAAGGCATGGATTATTAACTTACAAAAGTACAAGATAGGCTATTCTTAATTTCCTTAATGATATGGTCAATGGCAACTTAGGGTTTAGTTTGTTCACCATCTAGCTTCATGTGTTCCTCCCCTTGTTAGTTTTCACCTTGGCCTTCTTTGTTGGAAAATATTTGACCATGCACATCCACTTTGTTTTAGGTATTATGTATCGCAAGTAAAATTTCATTCATAATTTCATCATTCCATACCATGTTATCAACATTAATCTATTTAGAATTATTGTCAATATTATTATTATTTTTGACCATCGGAGGGGTTTCATTCCTCCTTTTATTCATGTTTACCTTCCTTTCATATCCGCCTCTTGTTGATGCCTAAATATGTACCACAAGGTGCTCAAAGTGTTTAAGAAACACTTCTCATTTTAGAATTCAAATAAATCAGGGCATGAGTTACAGCTTGTGATAATCCTATTATCTATGATGGAATAGAGGCAAAATAAATGATTGTTTCAAAATATTTATAATATTTGGTGGTTGGGAGCCACCATGACATGTAAATATTTGAACATAAGAAGATGATATATGTTAATTAAGGTGAATTATGCTCAATTCTAAGTCTAAATATAAACAAATATGGGCATATACAATGAGATTTAATCTAACATGAATTGGTTAAAAAAGAAGCAAAAGGAACGGTAGGGAGGAGAGAAAATATGTTGCTACTTATATTCATTCTAGACATCGTGATAAAGTTCAAATATCATATAGGCATGTACTTAAAACCAATGTATAATACGAAACATCTTAAGCTTGAATCTTACCACACATCAAGAAAACTTCTAAGGAATGTAAAAACTAATGAAAATAAGAACCAAGCTTACCCATAAAAGAAGATATTTGATGCACATCTATAAATGCAGAGCAAATAAAATGAAGTAAAATAGATAACCTTTAGTTATCCTAGCATAAGTACAAGTTAACAATTTTTCA
The DNA here is from genome assembly GCA_037957365.1 of Torreya grandis. Classification (NCBI taxonomy): domain Eukaryota; kingdom Viridiplantae; phylum Streptophyta; class Pinopsida; order Cupressales; family Taxaceae; genus Torreya; species Torreya grandis. The sequence continues at coordinate 4,027,443 of JARHVA010000853.1, read as the reverse complement.
TTCAAAGGTGCACACCAAGAGTCTACAAGAACTATTTAAATCTAAAATTCAAAATAGACAAGTGAGAGAGAAGCCATATAATACTTCACACAAATAAAATGAGACAATCTTTTTAGAATTCTCTACTTGCATTAGTTGCTCAAAGTTTACACTAGTTTTAAGCTCAAAACTCCCCCTTCTTTACAATTTGGTGTCCCCAAAATTTCACACATGGAATTTTGGGTCACCCCTATTAATTTTTTTTTTTTTGTGAGTCAGTTGTTCTTATTAAAACTTAGTCCCTTGAATAAGACTTAGTCTTTAGTTTTTTTCATTATGATTACTTTTTTTCCAATTGTTTCAAATTGCTCTAGAAGGTTAGAAATGTTTGTCTGGGTCATTCTCATAAAACCCATTTTGTCCTTCTTTCCAAGAGATTTAAAAAAGCTAAATGTTGGGATTCATTTCTAAGATAATTAGGGTTCTCAAATTTATTTTACTTATGCCCTTTGAAGTAATTTATCTTAATAAACCTAAATTACACCATCTAGATCAAACTAGAATTGAGTAATGACTTTACTTCTAGTGAAAGATGAGGTAAAGTAATTTTTTAAACCTACAAAGAAAAACACTATTCAGAAGAACCCAAGGTTTTGAATTTACTTCACTTTCTCAAAGTCATAAGTAAAGCAGTGAGAGTTTGCAAATCCTAAGCCTTCATAAGCATAAACCAAACCAGGGTTTCAAAGGTACTTGACTTCAAAGACCAACTCAAGAAAAGTAATTTTTGAAACCCAATCAATGTCAAAATGCTTGTGTGGATTTATTCCAATGTGTCACTTATTTATCATAAATTCATGGGCTAATATAAATATTTGAAAAATCCACCTCATTTCCTACTTGGATTTCAATTTGTTTGACCTAGTTGTTGCCCTTATGAATCTTGAGCAACACTATTTGAGCCTCTGGAATGATTTTTGAGAAATTCCTTCACAACCCATTTGCATTCAAGGTATGTAGATCATTTTTACTTTTATTTCATGTCCCATTTTTAGGTTTTCATCTCATTTTTCCTTTGGTAAGTTTTCATTTGATGCCTCAAAGGTTTCTATGTCATTTTCTTATTTTGCCTATATTTGAAGGTTATTTTTGCATGCATGTTGATGTTGTAAAACCTTGTAAAATCCTTAGAAACACTTGGCATGAGAAAACCCTAGTATTTGGCCTAGAATGTATTGCCTGGGATTTTCATAACTTCTTACTTGCCTAGAGTCCTGAACCCAAGTAGTTGGTCCCTAGAAACCTGAAGCTCTCAAAAAACATCTTTCTCATATTTTAGAAAACTACTTGCTTATTTGGGGTTTTGATTACACACTGCTTCTACTTCATCAAGTTTTTAAACCCAAGTAACTTATCCATATAAATCCACAATTATAAATGCTTATCACTTACTCAGAGTTTCTAACACTAAAGACTTGTGGATTTCTAAACCTTCTTAAGGTTTCGACACCTTGTCACTTAGGATGAATTTCTCAAAGTTTTCAAATATTTATACTACTAAAAGTTATTTATATCTAAATCTTGCTTAGAAGTGTTACTCAATACATAACTCAACTTAGTTGCTCAACCTTTTCTAAATCACTAGGGGCATTTACTGAGTTTTCAAGAGAATTCACCAAGCCTTCCCACTATTAATCACAACAAATGTTACGATCAGAAGAAGAAGAAACTACAACTGGAGTATAAGAATAAATAACTCTAATTGAAAAAATTATTGAGTTAGCACTTGAAGAAGTTTTAGGGCTGATTAGGAGAGGTAAGTCTAAGGTAAAGAGAGTTGAGAAGTCAAAGGAGGCAAAGATGAAGTATTAATACAAAGGATATCCCATTGAGTCTTGTATTGCTTTCAAGTTATTTGAGATAAGTTATATTGACATAGGACACATTTCCATAGCTGAGTTATTAAAAAGGTCAAAATCCATAATCAAGACACCACTCATACAAGTAATTACTAATAGTGGGATCTTGCAAGTTATAGAATTCCCGAGTGTTGTAAAACTTCTTGATTTTATCCTAGAGTGTGCTAAGTATTATGATTCTCTTACTAGGATAGTAAAGGATATTATTGGCAATGTTGTGATATGGTTAGACATTTAATATTTTGATTATTATTTATAGATGTCAATGATATCTATAGTGCTCGATGTATCAATGGAGAAAGCTAGAATCCAATGAGAGAATAAGACATCAGATTGCATCAAAATAATGAATACTAATTATCTGAGGAAACCAAAGTAGCCTTCAAGATTTCCAAATCAAATAGTAAGATCTGATTTGGTTCAAGAAGTGGATGATATCACCTAGTTGTTAGGTAGAATAAATCGATTGAAGAATGTTAGGTGTTTTTCAACCTGGATGTATGCATACATTAGGGATATTAATGTTAATAAGAGTTATGCAATGATTGAATGGTCAAGATTGATAAGTGATAACATTGATCACTAGTTGAGTAACATATTACAGACTCTTGACTTTAAGATGACTTCCTATCTAGTATATGCATCAACATTAAATGAAACTTTTTTTAGGTTAACTATAAAAGGGATGTTGGCAATAGAGAATATTTAGGAATATTTCCCTTAGTTAACTCTATTTGAATACTTCAAACACTACAAGAGGGTAAATAATGGATTATTTTATGAAATCATCTATAAATTGAATGTTGCCTTAAAATAAAAAAGAGTATTAGATGCATTTTGCGAGGTAGATTCCCATTTGGATGTATTTTTATTCAATTCTTGAATTTTATGTATTTCAGAGTTGGTGGTTTCATAGGAACACTAGTTAAATTGCCAAGGTACCCTAATGACAAATGGATTCTTATGGAGATATGTAGATAATTGGTAGAGTTACATGATTTACAGTCAAAATTGCACCATTCCTCTGTTAGTTTTCCCATTGTCATTAGTCATTATCAATGTGCAAGCATTTATAAGGAAATAATATGTGAATAGAAATGTATCACAACTACAATCAATCACATGTTGAAGCTAGAACAAATTTTGATTATAGAGACATAGTTCAAAACACAATTTCTCTTGAGTATATGCACATTCCTACACTTGAATACTTTTAGATTGATTGTAGAGATGAATTTGAGAAGAAAAGACAATAGTAAGATGACTATTGAATAAATTTGTCCTTTTGATTTAGCAATAATTCTTGAAGATATGCAAGATGACTGGAAAGTAATTCATATCATGCAATGGGAGGGCATAATGCTCTACTTCTATAGATTGACTTCAAGAAAAATCAAGTCAAAACTATTTCTGAGAGAACTTTATTAGTTCTTACTATGACTTTAGCATGGATTCTCAATAAGGGCTTTTTATATGAAAGAACCATTAACGAGAGAAGTAGGATAAATTAGTCATAAGAGGAAATTAATGTAGGGAGGTAGTATCTAAGAGATAAAAAAGAATTTAAGATTGAAAAATAATGTTGATGACACATACTTTATGGTGAAATAAAAAGAGCCAATCTAGCCAGTTACCCCTGCATCCCCACTAGCCTCTTCCACAACCACTCTTCCTTATACTACTCCCATTCCTAACACACCCATCACACTTTCATATTCATTACTAGTTAAAAACATATAGATATTAATGAAATTTTTGAATCCTTCCATACTCATGCTACCCATAAAATATCCAATTTTCAAATCACCTAAAAACCTATGCAAAAGGAGACTAATGTCCCTCCTCCTCTACCTTCATCCACTCCACATAATACTCCTCCTCCAACTCCTTGTAAGGATCACCCCACCATTATTTTCATTTAAACCTAAAAAGAGCTAGAGTGGATAACTATTGGAGAGGTGATTGTATCTCAGGAAGTATCTCAGCAACAAGTAACAGTTGAACCTGTGGAGGTAGAGAGAGAGTAAGAGAAAGAGAAGGACAAGGAGAAAGAACCTAAGAAATAAAAATAAAAAAATTGAACAAATAATTTTTAATGTTTTTCAAAATATGCCAGATGCATAATAAGTTCCTTCTCAAGAGATAGTGATAATAAATAATTTGTATCAAATGATATTACATTCATCCACTTTTACTTGTATGGATTTATCTTCATGGTTGGCATTTCAGAAAACTCTTGAGTGTAAAGAAGAAATAAATTTGGAGGAGATAGACTTATAGCTTTTGAGAAGTTGTGATTGTAAGGGTAAAAAGCCCAAAAGTGCCAAAGTGACTTCTAAGTTGATAGTTGAATCTTTAGGCCAAAAATTTGTAGAGATATCAATTCCTCCATAAGGAAAAAATAAAATTGAAGTCATTAAAGAAGACGTAACAATCACAAAGGTACCCCTTAGATAAGTGACTATAGAAGGATTGAAATAGGACACTTAGACTCTAATTAATACTCTTTTTTAGAAGCTTGATGAAGAAAAATTTGATAAAACTAAGTTGAAGGAACAAATTGCTAAGTTGTACGAAATAATTTCCAATGTGGCAAGATCTGCTTCACAACAATCATTACTTTCAAGAGTTTTATTTGATCAAAAAATAATAACAAAGGTAGAATAAACTGGGGACAAAGCCAAGGTAGTTGATGAATGGATAGAAAATATCTTGAAAACTACTTAGAAATGGTTTCCTAAGGTCCCAAGCACTCAAGTTGATATTAAAAAAAAATTAGCACAGATAAAGATATTCATGAAGGAGATATAAAATGATGATTGAATCTTTTAATTTCTACAAAAAATCCTCCAAATAATAAATTTTTTAAGTGAGAAGGTTTTGATTGAAAAATAGATTATTTTAGAAGGGGCAATAAAGAAGGTAAAACAAGAGGAACACCTTATATCTTTTTGCATGTATATTCTTGGAGTAATGCTTAAAGAGATAAAGACTCTTAAATAATATGCTCGTAATGTGAAAGTGGATTTGGAGGACTACATCTTCTATCTCATAAATGTCCGGTTTGAGAAAATTCCAAAGATACCTGAATATTTACATCAATAGTTCAAGTAGTTAATTGAAAATGCCACAACTCCTTTCATAGCAAAATCTAGAAAAGAGTTCATCAAAAGTCAACAAGAGGTCAAGAGGCTTGAATCTAGTCTTGAAAGAGTGAAAACTTATTGCAAGAAGATGGAAAGGTAACTACTGAGATATGAAATAGAAACACAATCAATTGCCAAATCAAATGATGCAACAATCCAGTCATGATATCTCAACATATCAAATATAAGAAAAAATGCAGATTAGAGGTTCACAAATTAGAATGATTTCTATTGCTTCTTCTCATCAACTTCTTCTATCTTCTTCTATTTTCTTCACAAATATATTTGAATTAATTTTGTTTTAAGTAATGAATTTTTAAGTAATGTCATTTAGTGGAGTTACTTTTAAAATTAACTTACTTTATAAAATGTAAGACTCAATTAACTAAGCCAAATGCCATAACTTGAAGTCATTTTGTAAAAACAAATTACTTAAGCAAGTTTTATGTTACATGCAAAGAGATTATTTTTTATTCAAACAGTGAAACCAACAAGTGTTACATGTCATTGACCATTACATGCCACACAAGATAAATTATAGGAGGATGCCTCTCTATAGTTTTTAGTTTTTAGCACAGCACTTAGAAATTCGAGTTGTCTCTTAATTGATTTTGACATCTGAATTAGTGTAAGTAATAGTGAAGGCTTGCATGTTAAATGATGGTAATTTTTGGAAATCAATTGTAACTAAAGAAAAAGAGTTGAATAAATCTAAAATTTTGTATTTAGATTTTTGAGTTTTTCTTTTGTATGAAATTGGTTCAAAGGAAATAAGAAAGAAGTTGATTTATGTGGAACTTTACATCTAAGGAGATCATTTATTGCATTTTTTGAAGATTAAAAAGGTAAACTTTGTGTTATCTTTAAATCTAAGCATGAATACCAATTTTTTATAATCATTTACTAAAGGGATTATCATCTCTTGAATATTCATCTATTTGTATGGATTCAATAACCTCTATAAAATTACTTATTGAGAAGTGCAATTTCTTCTTTGGCACTTATTCTAGTCTTTTAATTATCTATTTCTCAAAACTTCTTTACACATTCTATGAAACAACTACTTACTTTCTACAAAATCACTCTATTGTGGTTTATTAACTTTATGGTTAAATTAATACCCCAAAATAAGATCACTTGTGCATAACTTATATATCCTATGAATAATTGAAAGTTATGAATGGTTATAAATAGATAGACATAAATCATATGGGAGATTCACCATTAAATGAAGGGGATTTAATCCCATGACTTCCTAGGTAATTTTGTTAGCCTACAAAATATCTAACCAATAGTTTCTAGTAACTCGGCTGGGGAACACAAACTTAACCAAAGCTTGAATTTGATTATCCACTAAGGTAAGATAGATGTAATTAAGTTTTTACTTTCTAAAATTGTATGTTTTCCACACTACCATATAATAATTTGCATGCAAAATTTAACGCACACGTGTGATTTGAAATGCATACATGCCAAGTATTTACTTTGTTTATCTTAAGTTATTTTAAGTAATCACTTTGCTTTTCTTGATTCTTTTCCTGTCAAGTAAACACTTTGTTTGTTTTAAGTCACTACATGCCAAGTAATTACTTCTCAAGTCTATGCTTATAAATATGAAGTAATCTAAATAAATCCTTATAAAATTATAGGTATTTCAACCTAACAATCAACCTTTCACTAGAGCAAAAAGAGCTCAAGGCCACATAGATGACTTCTATCAGTTACAAGAATAGTTTAATTTTAGCTTTCCTTCTCAAACCAGAATGAGAAGATCAAGTCTTTCACATGTGATACAAGTGTGAACTCCTATAAATCAACTACAACACAATTCTTCAAGAATAATCCAATCTATTAATCCTCAACTCCTTATTCTTAGAATAATGGTGTAACCATTACCTATTCCTTGGGGGGTAGCGATTAGCCCATTGAATTTAATGCCTCCTCTTCATGACTTGCCTAAGGGATCCAAAAAAAAAAATTATAAGTTTATAGGAGATGGAAAACAAAGTCTAGATGAGCATTTAGTTGTCTTCTTTATAGCCTGTACAATTATTAGAGTTGAGTATGAAGATGTCTTAGTAAGACTTTTTATTGAAACCTTCCATGACTTAGCTACATAATGGTTTTATCATTTGACACCTAGCATCATAATCAATTGGACCACTATGCATGATCAATTTGAAAAGAGATTTAAAGCTAAAAGAGATTCACTTATACTGCTCACCCTATTAACTCAGCTTAAAATAGAGCTACATAAACACATGTGGTATTTTATTGCTAAGTTTAATAGATTGCTTTACAAAATACTTTAGGCTACTCATCCTACTATTGATAACCAAACATGATTTTTCATCAATGATCAATTACCAAAGGTTATTTATCATCTACATAGAGTACATCCTATAGATTTAGCAATAATTCAAAACATTATTACAGAGGTTGAAGATGATCTTATCAGGGTTGGAAAGATCAAGAAGACAACTTCCAAAGTGGATAGTTTTAATTCAACCACATTACAAATCATAATAGATCCTCTATTGTAGAAAATGGCAAATGACTTGTTGCAAGTTAAAAGGAAAATTGCTCAAGGTGCTCATACTGCTCCTACCAAGAATGCACTTACATGTGATTTCAATAACCAAAACTAAAATCATATTGTTGGACCTCCATAAAGATTGGCAATTAAAAATGCTCCAAAGAACCATGTTGAAATGAATTAAGAAGATCATTTGGCCTCTGACCTTGATCAAAGTTTTACTGATGAAGATGACTTTATAGATCCTATTGGTGACTCCAACATAGGCTACCTTGAATATTAATTAGAAAGTGATTATGAAAAAATGTTTGAAGATGATTATAGTCATTATTTTTTAATTTTTATAAGGTCACAGACTTAGCAAACTAGTAAAAGACCTTCCAAATAATAAGGGAAAGATAAGAAAAACTCTAGGACAGATATTAGCATTCTCAAAAGAGGTAGTCCTTTACACACTTTTCTTACTCCAAAAGATAAAAATGTAGCATCCTCTTCTTCACAACTTCATAATTCAATCACTCACACATCTGAAGCTAGCCTACTTTATCTACATCCATTCCTTCTTTTGACATTATTGACCACAATAAGAAAACCATAATTCAAATGTCAAAAGATGAATACTTGAGGTCTTATCCAGATCAGCTAAATAGACTAGTCAAGTATGTTCAAAGTAAAGGATCAAAAAATATAGCCAATGCTTCTAAAGGTGTATTTCTTACTCCTAGATAGGTCTCTTCCCCAAAAAATGCTATAATTACTTCTCTCACATCTACTTTCACATCCAAAAGAATTGAGTCATTTTATGTATCCCTATTGATCAATGGGTTCAAATTGAGCAATTGTATCTTGGATTTTGGAGTTTTTGATAATTTTATGCCAGCTAAAGTAGTTGATACCATTGGCCTCACATTAACTAAGTCAATAGTGAGATATTACTCAATGGAAATGCAAGTTCCCTTGATTAGACAAATTAAGGATGCTCAAGCTATTCTGGAAGCTTTTCCAAATAAAAGACTTAAAATGACAATTTTGGTAGTATATATTCTTGTTTCTTATGAAATGTTATTGAGTATAAACTTCTACAAAGATATGGGTGGAGAAGTCAAGATGGATTGATCTTGTGCTCATATTTTAATCATAGGTGTAAATCAAAAACTTGAGCCTGAAAGAAATCCAAAAATAAAAATTTTAGGTCTAATGACCCAAGATCATAGATTCTTTTAGAATAATTAGATCATGGAGTCTATTACCTTGAATTAGGAAAGGAAATATAATAACCAGAGACATAAAAAGAAGAGAAAATATGGATACTAGAATTTGATGGCAGCTATTATTTTCTTGGTTCAGGCACTGGAGTTATATTGATATCACCAAATGGTAAGGTATATCCTTACTCTTACAAGCTTATGTTTGAAAATACTAATAACATAGTATAATATGAATCACTATTGTTAGGACTGGAATAATCAAAATAAAAAAGAGTGAGACTTCTTAAATCAAAAGGAGATGTTGAGTTGATAGTGAGGTAAATTTGTGGCCAATACCTAGTGAAGAATTTTATAACCTTTTTGATCAATTATCTTCCTCATGATTAGAACTCTAGAGATGATTCTCTTGTAGTTACCATAGCTCTACTCAGGCCTAACCAATAGCCTAAAATTTTTTGAGAAGATGACTATAGAATAGAGATGGCATTTTTTTCAAAAGTTACAAATAATGTCAATAAGTGGCAAGTATTTAATGCTGACAAATAGATAGTTCCTTTCCTTGAGTAGCAAGACAATTTTGAAGAATTATATTTTGAAGGAAGTAGTTCACTTCCATGCTAGACAACAAAAGGTAATATTGATCCTACACATGATGATAATGAAGAAGTAATTCAATTAAAATGAAATAAAACATTTAAAGGGATAGTTTCTTTGGAATAAATTTTTGATAAGCATGATCAATTTTTGAAGGAAAAAAAATAATGTGGTGAGAGTTCTTCTCCAGAAGTAGAACAAGTTACTTTGGGTACTGAATAAGAACCCAAGATGGTCAACATTGGAAAATGTTGTTTCGAGGAAGAAAAAAAATCATTCATCAAGCTTCTTAGGAAATACATGGATGTGTTCACTTGGTCCTACAAATACCTAAAGATATTTTAGCCAAAATATGTATAGCATTACATTCCACTTCAGCTAGAAGTAAAAAAATTTAGGCAAAAGCTTCACCATCATAATCCAAAAATCTTAGGTACTGTCTTTACTAAAATTCAAAAGCTACTAGATGATAAAATCATTTATCCTATTCATCATTCATAATGGTTAGCTAACATTGTCCTGGTAAGAAATAATAATTGAGAAATTTTTTTGTGTGTCAATTTATATAATCTCAACCAAGGTTCTTTGAAAGATAAATATCTATTGCCTATTATGGATCATACCTTACACGTAGTTATAGGATTAGAGATGTTGTCCATGTTTGATGGATTTTTAAGATATAATGAAATAAAACTGGTTGAAGAAGATCAATACAAGATGTCTTTCATACCACCATGGGGGACATTTGCTTATCATAAGATACCCTTTGGGTTAGTTAATGTTGGAGCAAATTTTCAATGAGCAATGGACCTAGAATTTGCACATCTTAGAAATAAGAGTATTTTTGTATACCTTGATGACTTGATAGTCTTCTCCAATAAGAGAGGTAATCACTTGGTTGATTTAGAATAAGTACTCATCTAGTGCAAGAATCATGGGATTTCTTTGAATCCCAAGAAATCAATATTTACCATGATTGAAGGGAAGCTTCTTGGTCACATTATCTCAAAGGAGGGAACCAATATTGATCTAGAAAGGGTGAAAGCTATTCAAAGTTTACCTATGCTTACATCTAATAAGCAATTACATTCATTATTTGGTAAGGTTAACTTCCTCAAAAGATTCATTCCTGACTTTGTTGAGTTGACTCACCACATTTCTGACATGATGAAAAAGAAGTAAGACTTCAAGTGGAATTTTGAAGGTAAGATGGCATTTGAAAGGATTAAAGTAGCCATAACTCAAGCTTTAGTGTTGGTTACTCCATATTTTAGTAAGGAATTCATTCTCTATTGTTATTCTTCTAAGCATACCATGTCATCCATACTTCTATAAAATAATGATGAAGATATTGAATCCCTTATAGATTTCATGAGCCAGCCATTGAAAATTTATGAGTTGAAGTGCACACAGATGGAAAAACATGTTTTTGCTATATTCAAAGCTTGTTAAAGCCTTTAGGTATTACATTTTGTCTTCACATACTAAAGTATATGTACCTGACATTGCAGTGAAATCTATTCTAACACAGCAAGAGTTGGGATTGCTAAGAGGCACTTGGGTGGCTAAATTTCAAGAGTTTGATCTTGATATTAAACCAACTAATATAGTGAGAGGAAGAGGCTTATGCTAAATAATGATAGAAATTAAACTAGATGACACAGATAGGGTGGTGTCTTTGATTCAAGATGAATCAGATGAAGATTTTCTTGTGATTCTTTTTATTGATCTTGTTGATGAATGGTATAGTAAGATTGATTTTTTCCTAACTTATGGAGAATATCTAGATCACCTTACATGTAAGGAAAGATTTAATATCAAGTTGAAGTCAAAGGATTATGTCCTTTGTGATAATTAGTTTTTATAAAAGAATAATTGATGGTTTTTTCCTTCATTATGTGGACAAAAAACAACAACAAAGACTACTGGAATATTTTCATGACAAAGCCTATGGAGGTCACTTTTTAGCATGATTTATAGCACATAAGATCCTATGAGCAAGATAATATTAGTCTACTATTTTCTAGGATACTTGGGATTGGGTTTCTAAATTTCAAGTATGTTAGCATTTTGTGGAACATCCAAAGTTACCAACATTGCCTGTAAAACCATTCCACTAGTGGGGCATAGATTTTATTAATATATTTAATCCCTCTTCAAGTGTTGGCCATTTTTATGTTTTAACTACCACTTATTACTTTAGTAAGTGGGCAGAATCCATTCCTATCAAGCATGCCACTTATGAAGTTGTATGTGATTTTATCAAGGAAAATATTGTAGTGAGGTTTGGAATTCCTCACAAGATAGTAATAGATAATTTAGATAAATTTTATTTAGATGAACTAACTCATTTCTATTACTTACATGAAATAGAATTAGTTCCCCCTTCAAATTATTATCTTCAAGGGAATGAACAAGATGAGTCAAGTAACAATAACTTGATGGCGATCATTCATAAGTTGTTAGATGATAATCAACATACCTAAAATAAGAAGTTATTTGATGCATTGTGGGCTTACAGAATCACTCCAAAGAAATCTATTGGCATGTCACCATTTTAGTTGTATGAAATGGATGTTGAAATACCCATCATAATAGAGTTTTCTTCTTTACAACTGTCTAAGGCCATTGGAGATGTAACTTATCAAGACTCACTAGATAAGAGAATTATGCTTTTATCTAAATTGCAAGAAGTGCATACTTAGGTTTTTAACCATTTAGCTGATCATCAGATGAAATTGAAAAGGATTTTTGATAAAAAGGCTAAAAAAGGAATTTTGAAGTTGGTGACCTGGTCTTATTATGGAATAAGCATCATGAACCAAAAGGAATGCATGGTAAATTTGATTCACTATGGAAAGGGCCTTTCAAAATCAAGAAATTTGTTCGAAAAGATAGCTTCATCCTAGCTTATCAAGATGGAATTAACCTTCCACTACCTTAAAATGGGTATCACTTGATGCTCTACAAGAATTGAGTAGTAGGGTAATTCCTATATATATAAAAATAAGTCCTCGATCTTTATTTTGAATAGTTATTTTTGTTTTTCTATTTGTTTGTTTTGTAGGTTTTTGTGATTGAGTTTTTACATGACTCCATATCTAATAGACAAGGTTCAAAATTAAATATACTAGAATTTCATCAATTTTTATTTCTTTTTGATAGAAACAAAGATGTCCCCAATTGGAGCCAGCTAGTGTCCCCAAAATTTCACACATGGAATTTTGGGTTACCCCTATTATAATTTTTGTCTTTTGTCTTTTGTCTTTTGTCTTTTTTCTTTTGTATTTTGTATTTTATCTTTTGTGAGTCAGTTATTCTTGTTAAAACTTAGTCCCCTAAATAATACTTAGTCTTTAGTTGTATTCATTATTATTTCTTTCTTTCCCAATTACTTCAAATTGATCTAGAAGCTTAGAAATGTATGCCTAGGTCATTTTCATAAAACCCATTTTGTCCATCTTTCCAAGAGATTCAAAAAAGCTAAGTGTTGGGATTCATTGCTTAGGCAATTTGGGTTCTCAATGTTACTTTACCTATTCCCTTTTAAGTAAGGTGTCTCAATAAACCCAAATTACATCGTCTAGATCAAACCAGAATTGAGTAATGACTTTGTTTCTAGTGAAAGTTGAAGTAAATTAATTTTGTAAACCCATAAAGTAATGACTTTGTTTGCAATGAAATTTGAATCCTTCACAAGCATAGACTAAATTAAGGTTTAGAAGGTACTTGACTTCAAAGACCAACTCAAGCAAAGCATTTCATGAACTTGATAAATGTCAAAATGCTTGTGTGGCTTTCTTCCCATGTGTCACTTAGTTGTCATAAATGCATGGGATAATATAAATATTTTAAAAAAACACCTCATTTACTACCTAGCTTTCAAGTTGTTTGACCTAGCTACTACCCCTATGAATCCTATGCAACACCATTTGAGCCTTTGGAGTGATTTTTGAGCAATTCCTTCATGACCAATTTGAATTTGAGGTATGTAGATCATTTCTCCTTTGCTTTCATATCCCCTTTTTGGGTTTTCATCTCATTTTTCCTCTAGTAATTTTTCATTTACTACCTTGAATTTTTATTTATCATTTTCTTGTTTTGCCTATATTTGAAGGTTATTTTTTCATGCATGTTGATGTTGTAAAACCTTGTAAAATCCTTAGAAACACTTGGCATGAGAAAAATATAAGTAATTTACCCAAAAAATAGAAAACCCTAGTGTTTTACCTAGAATGTATTATCTGACTTTTCATAACTTATTACTTACCTAGAGCCTTGAACCCAAGTAACTAGTCCCTAAAAACCCAAATCTCTCAAAGAACATCTTGCTCAGATTTTAGATAACTGATTGCTTGTTTTTGGTTTCGATTACACACTAATTCTACTTCATCAAGTTTTCAAACCTAAGTAACTTATCCACTAAAACTTGAGTAATTTGTCTATAGAAACATGTAGTTATAAATGCTTATCACTTGCTCAGAGTTTCTAACACTAAAGACTTGTGGATTGCCATACCTTCTTAGGGTTTCAACACCTTGTTACTTAACATAAGTTTCTCAGAGTTTTCAAAGCTTTATACTACTAAGAGTTCCTTATAACTAAAGCTTTCTTAGAAGTGTTACTTAAGACATAACTTGACGCAATTTCTCAACCTTTTCTAAATCAGTAGGGGCATTTACTGAGTTTTTAAGAGCATTCACCAAGCCTTCCCACTATTAATCACAATAAATATTAGGATCAGAAAAATAAGTAACTACAACTGGAGTATGATAATAAAACACTCTAATTGAAAAAAATTTAGCACTTGAATAAGTTCTAAGGCCAACTAGAAGAGGAAAGTCTAAGGCAAAGATAGTTGAGAAGTCAAAGGAGGCAAAGATGAAGTATGAATACAAAGAATATCCCATTGAGTCCTATATTACTTTCAAGTTGTCTAAGATAAGTGATACTGACATGGAACACATTTCCATAATTGAGTTGTTAGAAAGGTCAAAAGCCATAATCAAGACACCACTCATGCAAGCAATGACCAATAGTGGGATATTTCAAGTTAAAACATTCCTAAGTGTTGCACAACTTCTTGAGTTTGTCCTAGAGTGTGTTAAGTACTATGATTCTCTTACTAGGATAGTAAAGCATATTGTTGGCAATGTAGTGATAAGGTTAGACCTTTAATATTTTGATTATTTTTTTAAAATTGTAGTAAGATATAAACTACTTGATGTATCAATAGAGAAAGATAAAAATCAATGAGAGAAAAAGACGTCAAATTGTATCAAAATAATGAATACTAATTATCTGAGGAAACTAAAGTGGCCTTCAAGAATTCCAAATCAAATAGTAAGATCTGATCTGGTTCAAGAAGTGGATGATATCACCTAGTTGATAGGTAGAATAAATGGAGATAATAATGTTAAGTGATTTTCACCCTAGATGTATGCATACATTAGGGTTATTGATGTTAATAGGAGTTCTACAATGATTGAATGGTCAATTTTGATAAGTGATAACATTTATCACCAGCTAAGTAATGTATTTTAGACTCTTAACTTTAACATGACTTCTTATCTAGTATATGCAACAACATCAAATGGAACTTTTTATAGTTTAATTATAGAAAGAATGTTGGCAACAAAGCCTATTTATGAATATTACCCTCAGTTAACTCTATCTGAATACTTCAATCATTATAAGAGGGTAAATGATGGATTTTTTTATGAAATCATCTATAAATTAAATGTTTCCTTAAAAGCCAAAAGAGTATTAGATGCATTTTTGGAGGCAATTTCCCATTTTGGATGTATTTTCATTCAATTTTTGAATTTTATGTATCTCAAAAATGGTGGTTTCACAGGGAAACAGGTCAAATTACCAAGGTACCCTATTGACAAATGGATTCTTATGGAGATATGTAAGTATTTGGTAGAGTTAAATGATTTACAGTCAAAATTTCACCATTCCTCTGTTAGTTTTCCCATTTTCATTGGCCATTATCACTATGCAAGCATTTATAAGTCAAAGAATGTGCAAACATAAATGTATCACAACTACAATCAATCATATGTTTAAGTTAGATCAAATTTTGATTGTAGAGGCATATCTCAAAACATAATTTCTCTTGAGTATATGCACATTCTTACACTTGAAAACTTTTGAATTGATTGTATAGATGAATTTGAAGTGAGAAGAAGAGACAACAGTAGGTGACTGTTGAACAAATTTGTTCTTTTGATTTAGCAACCATTATTAAAGATATGCAAGATGATGGGAAAGTAATTCATGATTCATATCATGTAATGGGAGGGGGTAATGCTCCACTTCCATAGATTGACTTAAAGAACAATCAAGTTAAAATTATTGCTTAGAGAACTTTAGTAATTTTTTCTATGACTTCAACATGGATTCTTAGTAAGGGCTTCTATATGAAAGAACCAGTAATGATAGAAATAGTCCAAAATAGTCATAAAAGGAAAATATTATAGGGAGAAAGTAGCCAAGAGAAAAAGAAGTTAAAATTGAAAAATAATGTTGATGACACATACTTTGTGGTGAAAAAAAAAGGAGGCAATCCAGCCAGTTACCCCTGCATCTCCTCTAGTCTCTTCCATAACCACTCCTCCTTCTACCACTCCCATTCCTACCACACCTATCACACATTCATATTTAGTATCAATTAAAAACATATAGCTAGTAATGAAATATGTGAATCCTTCCACACTCATGCCACCCCCAAAATCTCCAATTTTCAAATCCCTTGAAAAACTTGTTCAGAAGGAGACTAATGTCCCCCCTAATCCACCTTCATCCACTCCACTTATTATTCCCCCCTCCACCTCCTTCTATGGATCACCCCACCATTATTTTCATTCAAACCTAAAAAGAGCCAAAGTAGATAACTACTAGAGAGGTGATTATATCACAATAATTATCTCAACAATAAGTAACAGTTGAATATGTGAAGGCAGAGATAGAGAAGGAGAAAGAGAAGGAGAAGGAGAAAGAAACTGAGAAAGAAAAATAAAAATTTATATAAATATTTTTTTATGTTATTAAAAATATATCAGATGCAAAATAAGTTCCTTCTTAAGAGATAGTGTTAAGAAATAATCATTAACAAATGATATTATATTCATCCACTTTTACTAGTATGGATTTCTCTTCTTGGTTTACATTGCAGACAACTCCTAAGTCTAAAGAAGAAATCAACTTGGAAGAGATAGACTTACATCTTTTGAGAAGTTTTAGTCATAAGGGTAAAAATCCCAAAAGTGCTAAAGTGACTTCTAAGTTGATAATTGAATCTTCAAACCAAAAATTTGAAGAGATATCAGTTCCTCTATAGGGCAAGAATAAAAGTGAAGTCACTGAAGAAGACTTAACATTCACAAAGGTCCCCCTTGGAGAAGTCACTATAAAAATTTTGAAATAGGACACTCAAATCCAAATCAATACTCTTTTCTAGAAGCTTGATGAAGAGAAATTTGATAAAGCTAAGTTGAAGGAACAAATTGCTAAGTTGAAGGAACAAATTGCTAAGTTGAGTGAAATAATTGCCAAGGTGGCAAGATCTACTCCGCAACAATCATTACTTTCAAATGGTGCATTTGATTAGAAAACAATAACAAAGGTAAAATAAACTAGGGACAAATCCAAGGTAGTTGATGAATGGATAAAAAATATGTTGTCAACTACTCAGAAATGGTTTTCCAAGGTCCCAAGCACTCAAGCTAATATTTAAAATAAAATAGCACAGATAAAGATAGTCATGAAGGAGATATAAAATGAGAATGGAATCTCTGAATTGCAATAAAAAAAGCCTCCAAATAATAAATTATTTAAGTGATAAGGTTTTGATTGAAGAATATATTATTCCATAAGGGTCAATAAAGAAGGCAAAACAAGAGGAGTGTCTTATATCTTTTCCAATGCATATTCTTAGAGCAATGCTTGAAGAGATGAAGACTCTAGAATTA
The DNA here is from genome assembly GCA_037957365.1 of Torreya grandis. Taxonomy (NCBI): domain Eukaryota; kingdom Viridiplantae; phylum Streptophyta; class Pinopsida; order Cupressales; family Taxaceae; genus Torreya; species Torreya grandis. The sequence goes on along the minus strand of JARHVA010000853.1, from coordinate 4,010,085 downwards.
GATGCTCATAATGTGAAAGTGAATCTGGAAGACTACATCTTCTATCTCATAAATGTTTGGTCTGATAAAATGCCAAGGACACCTAAATAGTTACATCAGTAGTTCAATTAGTTAATAAAAAAGGCCACAACTTCTTTCACAACAAAATCTATAAAGGAGTTAATCAAAAGTCAATAAGAGGTCAAGAGACTTGAACCCAAGATTGAAAAGGTGAAATTTTATTGCAAGAAGCTAGAAAGGGAACTTCTAAGTTATGAAATAGAAAAAAAATTAGTTACCAAATTAGATGATGCATCAATATAGTTCATGATGTCTCAACATATCAAATACAAGGGGAAATGTAGATCAGATTTTCACAAATTGGAATGATTTCTATTGCTTCTTCTCAACAACTTCTTCTATCTTTTATTTTCTTCACAAATCTAGTTGAAGTAATTTTGTTTTAAGTAATTACTTTGTAAGTAATGGCATTTAGCGCAGTTACTTATAAAATTAAGTTACTTTGTAAAGTGTAAGACTCAAGTAATTGGGTCAGATGCCGTTACTTGAAGTCATTTTGTAAAAATAAATTACTTAAGCAAGTTTTGCATTTCATACAAAGAGATTATTTTTCATTCAAATAGTGAAACTAATAAGTTCTACATGTCATTGGTTGTTGCATTCCACATAAGAGAAATTCTAAGGAGATGCCTCTCAATAGTTTTTATTTTTTATCACAACACATAGGAAGTCAAGAAGTTGTCTCCTAATAGATTTTAACATCTGAATTAGTATAAGTAATAATGAAGGCCTGCATTTCAAATGATAGTAATTTTTTAAAAGCAATTGTAACTGAAGCAAAAGAGTTGAAGCAATCTGAAACTTTACATTTAGATTTTTTATTTTTTATTTTGTATGATATCATTTCAAAGTGACTAAGGAAGTTGATTTATGTGGAACTTTGTGTCTAAGGAAATAATTTGGTACAATCTATGAAGATTAAAATGGTAAAATTTATGTTATCTTTAAATCTAAGCATGAATTCTAGTTTTTATTAATCATTTATAGAAAGGATTATCATCTCTTGAATGTTTATATATTTGTATGGATTCAATAATCTTTTAAAATAACTTATTGTGAAGTGCAATTTCTTCTTTCTTACATATTCTAGTATTTTTATTCTCTATTTTTCAAAACTTCTTTACACATTCTCTAAAACAACTATTTACTTGATACAAAATCACTCTATTATGGTCCATGTACTTTGTGGTTAAAATAATACCCCAAAATAAGATCATTTGTGCATAACTTGTATATCCTATGAATAACTAAAAATTGTGAATAGTTATAAATAGATAGACATAAAGCGTACAAGATCTTCACCATTAAATGAAAGGGATTTAATCCCATGACTACCTAGGTACTTTTTATAACCTATAAAATATCTAGTCAACATAATTTAATATGTTCCTTTTATAATATATAAGGTATCATGTCAGTTAGTCTCATCCAATTACATTTGTACAAGAGTATAGGATAGGTGTCTTTTCTACCAAAGTTCTAGAATACACTAGATTTCCAAAATAGACTGACCTATAGGCAAATGTGGTTATAATTTACATGTGCCTTTATTAAAGAATATTTTATTTTAAAAATATTATAAAACTCTACAAAATAAAATATTCCTAACTTTGTGGACCTTGTGATGATGTAGTCCCTTGCCTTCTCTATAGGATATTTAATCTGTAATGTTGTTCGTTGATGAGCTATAGGTCCATAACTGGGCTCATGAATAGATCCTTCTCTTAGATCTCTAGGTCTTTGAGGTCTTTCTCAGCCTTCTCCATAGCTTTTTTGATGCCTCTTTCATCTCCCATATTCTCTTTTGATGGTAAGAGTAGGACCATGATTCTTTTATTGTCATCCCTTGTTTTGCATTGTCCTTGGCTACTCACTTCTTACATAAATTGAGTATTTTTGAGTTTGAAATCCTCAATTGTAATAAGGCCTAGAGAACTAAGTGAGGTAGACACTTTGATCAAACTGTCTAAGATGTACAACATCTTATCCTCTTGTTGTTTGAAGTCTTTGACAATGCCTTTCATTTATTTTGACTAATTGTTTAAGGTATTGATCTTGTCTACTAATATGGCCATAGACATGTTCAGGTGGGTTAGGATAATTATTCTAAATTCTAGGACTTGATTTTTAGTCAAGGATTTAATAAATTATTTTACTCGATAACTTATAGCCTACCATTGGCCAACTTGGACTATATCCCTATTGCTTTGTCTGATCGCTATATTTTATTTGGCTCTAAATTCTTTTAAAGAATTAAACAAGTCAACCATGGTGTCTTCAAACTTCTTGAACTGGTGATCATGGATTGACAAGATGGCTTGTTCCTTCAAATTCTTATTTTGTTGTAGGATGTCTTTGATGGCAACTTATAATTAAGATGATTGTGCTTGAGTCAATTCAAGCACATTTTCCTCATAGATGTAGTTTTCACCTAGTCTCTACCCTTCAATAGGAGTTAAGACAATAAATGTTTCCACTTTATAAAAATCAAATTATTCACCTCCAACTAAGGCTTTTTTCTTAGTGACTCTTTGCAATCCAACTATTATTGGGTCAAACATAATACCAATTAATGATTGAGCTACTTTTGGAGGCTTTAGGGTTTCCACTTGTGTGCCTAAATTTATAAGAGAATCCATCTATATTTCCTTCTCTTATTGTTAAAATTACATAATCTAGGGCTTGAGTTCATCATGGACAGTGATGTCGACTAATTTAGTACTGGCCCATAAATGTTGTATAGTAGGAACCTTCTATAACTTATCATTTATGAAATACTATAGAATGGAAGGGCTATAAATTGAGTTATCTTCGATGAAAATATTGACCTCACTTATGGGATGGGTGAAGGTCATTTTGGTTATCTTGATCTTCATTAGAACTAAAGTCAACTCATTTTTTCTCTTTGGAGCACTAATTGGGACTAAACCTAAAGCTAATTCCTTCACTTTATCTTTCTAGTTAGCTTGGGTTTGAGGTTTTTTCATATGTGCTTCCTCAAATTAAGCATCTTATTAATCTAATTGATAAGTTTCATACAAAAATTTTAGAGCATCCTCTATTGTTTCCTCAGGATCCAATGTTATTATATCAATCTATTGAATTGAGGGTCATGTTTCTTCAGGTAGTTCTAAAGATGATGCCACCTCATTTGGCCTTCTTTTCTTGGGTCTTTTTTTAACTTATGTTTCCATTTATGGTTGTGATGAAGGCTTAGAAGAGGGAACTGGTTATAAATGGTACTACTTGGACCCCATTTTCCATATTTCATCACTTGGTTTTTGGTCTCTTAACAATCTAGTTTCTGGTTTAATGTTATGTTTATTCAATCTTACCAATACTTTAGTGAATGAATAAACTCTAGTATACATGTGATCATAAGGACCAATATGGTGCATGTAGGTCATACTAATTCATTTTGACTACAAATGTTTCATAACTTTATCATTGGGGGCATACTATCTCAATTCATCATGCTAGAATCTGAAAGAGCTCTTGTGCCTAGAAGTAACTTCCAGATTATCTCATTGCTAAAACACAGTCTGACCAATGGTTAAGGGGAAGGTGTAGATTAAGCCTTTCTTCTTGGATCTATAGAAAAAATCTATACCATTGTATATCTGGAATGTAACTTCTTGCTCAACTAACTTATTTGGTACATGGGCTAGTAACCTAAGTGGGGTGAATTGGGTCCCTTCAATCCTAATTATAGTTCAATTTGGATATAACCAAATGTCTCCAATAAATTCAACATATTTATTGATTAGAGGGATAACCCTCATCATGGCGATCCCTTTGATAACCTCAATTAAGCTTGGATAGACATAATCACATATGAATTGCATATGGTCCATATACTTGAATACATGCAATTTTGAGGAGTATTGGGAGACTATTTGTTTCTCGTGAAGTGACCATTCTTTAATATTGGGAAATTTTGTGGTGGATAGTAGGGTGTCCCATAGGTATGAAATCATATAAAACTGACCCCTAGTCTTCTTTTTAATTCTATAAAATTGCTTGCTCAAACAAGTGTTGATGACTTTATCAAGTGGAGGGGTTTTATCTCTTTCAACCCTAAAATACACCAAAGGCACCTAGATTTTATCTAGATAAGTGGTGGTTGGATTCCCACATAGCCTATTCCTCAAGGTCATAATCATCTTGATCTTGGGCCTAAACTAGTTGATTGGGATGTTGCTACTAAGGTTAGAAACTACTTGGTTCCCAAAATATAGCCAGGGAGTCAAGGTGGTCTTCAAATGATTCTTCTTGGCCTACTCATTGATTGTAGTCATGTCTACTTGGGGATTTGGAAATTTATAGTAGTTTTCAAATGTTATAGGATAAATATATGCAACCTTTCTAAAGCTATATTCATGGATTAATATACCCTAATCAATTTTACAATCTTTGAAAACAAGACCAATGACATCAATACAATGCAATACCTTTAGTTTTGATGTAGCATAATGTAGACTTGTCATATGAATGGAGACCATGTCATAATACCTCATTTTGATTGGCACATTCCTTTCATCCTCCCTTGTGATGGTTAGCAGCTCCTCAATGGTCCAAAAAAGGTTGGACCAATGGTTGTCTCCCATGTTCAAATCTACAATGTCAAATCCCATTTCTTTGAAGAGTTTGCCTTCTAAATTTGTGGTTAGATAGAGCTTTGTATCTTATTGTTTTTTGGCTACCATGATTATGAGTTTGAAAAATTCCTCACTAGTGGTCTATAGTTCACCTTTGGATTGATTTGCACTTGCTCAGATGATAATTTAGCTCTCAAGTTTTCACTATGGTCAATGTGAGATCAAATTAGAGATTTGATAAATGTTAGGTCTTTTTTGTAGTTATTTTTCAAGATTTAATGGTAATGGATTATTTTCATTTATGTGAGTTTTATGTCATATATTTTATTTGGATCATGTATTTAGACCTTTGGCTTTCTATGCTCACAAGATCTTCAACTTTTTCACTTTATGTTGATGTGGCATTTTTGTAGCAAACTATTCATTAATGTTTTAAAAAAAAACATGATCATTTCCCTTTAAAATATGTTTTTACCTCTCACCATCAGATCTAGTAGGTATGAATCAATACAAACCATAGATCTTTGGATCTAAATAATTATATTAAAATTGACATTTGCATGGCCATCATTTGACATTTGCATGACCATAAATTTTAAGCTTGTTATCAGGACTCGCTATTAAGCTTCAATTTGACATTTGCATGACCATCATTTGACATCTACATGAACATCATTTGACATCTACATAAACATCATTTGACATCTGCATGAACATCTTTGAAATCTACATGAACATCTTTGACATTTGTGCAACTATCAATTTTAAGTTCATCTTTGGGATCCTATGCTAAGCTTATGACTTGTCATCTTCTAGTTTGCTCTATACTCTATCAATTCTATTAGAGAATGACTTTTCACCATGTGGTAGTCCAATGTTAACTTGGAGCTTCATTTAAAAATTATTCATTGATCTTACTTCGATGGATCTAGTGGGTATGAATCAATTCATACCATTGATCATCAATAACTCACTTGATGTTTAAACTAGGTCCATGGTCTAGCTTTTCAATCATGGTTTTCACACTATTAGATTGATCCTATCAGAGTGAATGCAGGTCATAAATTATGATCTAAGTAGTTGATCACGATTGGCTCCTATGTTTATAAAAAGGGTTAAGTAAGCCTAATAAATATATAAATCCTAGGACTAATGTTTAATCGTATTAATAAATATGAAGAAACTTTAGTCTAATATTTTAAGCTAAGTTGCAATATAAAGAAGACCCCATAGTTAGGAAAATATTAGTTTCTAGCCTAAGATAGAAACATAATAGAAAAGGACCCTGCGTATAATAAAGTCATATCATAAAATTTTATCTTAAGGTTTTATTATAGTAATAAACATAATATAAACCTTAGGATAAAGACTTAATCTAAGTCTATGTAATAAAAAGGGACCCTCTTATTTTCTTGCTTTGATCTCGCTCCATTCAATCTCTGTCATCTTCTCAAATGCAATTCGTTGATCACAATATGAGTAATTGAATGAGATTGGCTCCATGGATCAGGTCTTCAACTAATCGGGTCCACTTTGCTCCATATGGTCAACTTCATTCAAGTAGATATAGGTCATTAATCCTACAAATAAGTACATAGTTTAAGTTAGTACTTAGAGACCTATAGAACTTAGGATAAAGTCTTAGGACTAAGGTTTTATCAATGTTGATAAACACAAATGGGGCCTTAGGACTAAGATATTAGACTAAGTTAATAACATATAAAAAGAACCCTATGTACAAAAGGTTAGACCATGTTAAGATAACAGGGGAAAAAGGGGCTTGGGACATAAAGGGGACCAAGCATATAATTTCTAGGCTAAGGTTTGGTCATGTTGAAAAACATGACTAAGCCATAGTATAAAAATTAACCTTAAGTCCACATTATTTTTAAAGTGTTCTCATCAATTTTGAATTTGGTATAAAGAACCTGTGCTAGGATTTCTTGAAGGAGGTCTTCAAGAAGCTTTAAACATGGATTTTACTTGAATTTATATAGACCAAAGACTATTAAAAGCCCAAGTTGGGTTTAAACTATAAAAAATCTAGATATAACCCATCAAAGAGGGCTCCACTAAACCTGTAACTTGAACAAGATGACCAAATGTTAGTCACATTAGGCAAGATTAAACTAGAGCCATGAATGAATAAATCAACCAAATCATGGTGTGGATGATCTTCAAATATAGATAATGTGTAAACATATTAATGATGTTTTGATTAAGTAATTTCAATTTTAAAGTACAAATTTGCACAATTTTAACACAAGGGTCCCTATTTTCAGGAATGAGGGTATGTTTCCCTACACAAATGGAAACTTTATGGGAAACATATAAATATGTTAGAATTTAAAAACTTTGGTTTAGACAAATAACTAAATTACCTATTCCACTTGATCAACACCCTTATCAAGATTAGTTTATGGTTAAAACAAGCATTGCACCTACAAAATTATGATCAAAGATCAAAACCTGGCCATGTTATGTGTGTTCTTTGATTCCACTAACTATTTTCCATGATATTTAGTGAACAACTCCTAATATTCATGTCTTTAACCATTAACATTGACTTACAACGTGCTTGGAATCTATTAAGAATCATGCTTTAGCTCAGAGAAGGCTTGGGCATTGTTTTACTACTAGCCAAGCATCCATAGCCCTGATAGAGATACCTTTGGCTCTAATCAAGGCCTTTCTCCACTTCCAGCTAGGTGTCTATATCTTTGGTGAAGATTACCAGAATCACCTTTGCTTAGAAAGCTTTTGATTTTAAAATAAGCTCATAAATTTGTATATTTATTTTTAGAACATTTCGGCTTTCTAGCAAAGGTTGGGAACCAAGTCATCTAGGTTTAAGGATTTGGTCAAATATTTGATCCTTAGATAATGACCTATGGTTGCAACCTTCATCTAGGCAAGGATGTTTTTTGAGTGAAAACATGACTATGTTCCAAAAACTTAAGCTTTCATACCGTATGTGTAATTCTTCTTATAACCAAGTTTAGATCAAAACAATGTTTAAGATCTTATGGAACAATTAACTTATATTTTAGTATTTACTAGTTTCTTTAAACTATAACATAATATTATATTTCAAATCCATGATCAAAAAATGTTGAGGAATTATACCTTCATTTTTGAACTGTGGAGTTCTTGAGTAATCAAATCAACTTTGAGCTAAAGGTTTTCCCAAAGGACCTATTACAAGCAAGGAATAGAGTAGGGAAAGCCAAAACACATATAGAAAATATAAATCAAAGGAAAATCAAGAAAATATATACAAACTATATATAAATCATAAGGAACAAGAAGGAAAGAACAAGAAAGAAACTAATCTAGCCTACCTACTCTAATTCTAACTAGTCTTACAATTTACTCCATGAAGACCCTAAAGGGAGTAGTAGAGAAGTAATTCTTAATGTACTACCCATTGGTAGACAATGTTAATTTAGCTCTTTATAGGTTTTTCAACTTGAAGGTGTTGTCTCCAAGTATCTCAACAATCTGATAGGGCCCTATACACAAAGGTGTGAAGTTCCCATGTTTACTCTTAGGTTTAGATGCCTTGTCCCAAAGAAGAACTAAGTCTCCTTACCTGAATACCTTTATCTTTGATTACTTATCAAACCACCTTTTCACTATGGTTTGGTCCCTACTAAAATTAGTAAAAGCCTCTTCTCATGCATCCTCCATCTAGGTAATTTCCAAAAATCTTGAATTTACCATTTCTTGGTCCTTTTCCATGTATTCTTGTATGAACTTGTATGTTGGTAACTTAAGGGTGATGGGAAAGATGGGATCCTATCCATACACTAGAAATAATGGTGATGCCTTGAGAGCCTACTTCACCCTTATCCTATCTACCCAAAGGACATATTTAACAAGCTTGTGCCATGTCCTAGGCTTGTCTATTATAGACTTCTTTATTACTTTCATAAAGTTCTTATTGGTTGATTCAGATACACCATTACCTTGAGGATAATGTTTGGATGAGAAATTGAGAGTTATACTATTATCATATGCCCATTCGGCCATCTCAATGGATATAAAATCTAATCCATTATCACATACTAGAGAGACTGGTGTTCCAAACCTAGTACATATGTTTTTTTCTAGAAAGGTGATCACTTCTTTGGTCCTACACTACTTAGTGGCCACTACCTTAGCCCATCTAGTGTAGTAGTCAGTAGCAATTAGAACATGTTTGTGACCTTCTAATGAATTAGGGTTGATTATCACCACAAAATTTAATCCCCACTAAGCAAAATGTTTATCTATCATAACTAGTTGCAGTGGCATGGCTACCTTAGGCTCTTTTGTGTTGAAGACTTGACATGAATGGCACTACCTTACATGTTTTTGGGCATCCTTGAAGATTGTGGGCCAATAGTAACCAGCTCTAAGAATTTTATGAGCTATTTTCCTTCCAAATAGATGTCTACTTCCCAGCTTCTCATGAAAAATGCTCATGATTTTAGTTGCTTCTTTTTTGGATACACACCTTAAGTAAATTCCTTGAAAAAAAAATTTAGTACAACACTCCATCTTTAATTAAGTAGTGGGTTGCCTTAGGTCTTATGGCTCTTCTATACTCCTTGCTTAATATTTTAGGACAAGCTCCATTGATTAGTAGATGGACAATAGGATCATACCATCATTAGACTAAAAGCTTTGTTGTTCAACCTATATGACACTTAACTTAGGGTTAGTATTGGTAATCAATTAAATTAAGCATTTGCACCTTACCAATTTTACAGTCTTCATTTGAATGTCATATTCTTGAAGCACAGTCATCCACTTACCTCTCTTTTCTCTTAGTTCATTCTGACTTAGCATGAGCTTGGTGGTATGGTCTGGTAAGATTGCATGCACCTTATTCCTAAGAATGTAATGTCTAAATTTCCTTAGTGCCTTAACTAATGCACATGCTTGTTTGTTAATTAAAGTATAATTTAACTCAGTGTTTTTAAATTTTGTACTCATGAAAGAAATTGGATGGTCACATCCATCAATTTTTTGAGTTAAAATTGAAACAATAGTATGATCAAAAGTAAAGGAGTAGAGGTAAAAATCTTTGGAGAAATTTTGACTTATCAAGACTGGAGATTGTCTAATTGCCTCCTTGATGTCCTTAAAAGCCTTCTTGGTTTCTTCATTCCAAGTGATTTTGGCATTTTTCTTCAGCATATCATTCAATGGATTGACAATTTTTATAAACCCAAAAATAAATTTTCTTACAAAATTAATTTTTCCAAATAATGATTTTAGTTCCTTTTTACTTTTAGGAGGATCTATTTTTTGTATAGCATCTACTCTATCCAGATCTATAGAGATTCCCTCCTTAGTGATAACATGTCCTAATAGTTTTCCCTCAGTAATGCAGAAAATACTTTTCTTTAGGTTGAGATAAATCCCATACCTTATGCACTTTTCAATTACCTATTGTAAATGCATAATGTGGTCCTCCCTATTCTTAAAAAAAATAGTCAGATCATATATGTATATAAGAATGAATTTACCTACCAAAACTTGGAAATCATGTTCCATGGCCCTTTAAAATGTTGGCCCTACATTTATCATCCCAAATGGCATTATATTATAGGAAAACATGTCCCACTTGGTAGTAAAAGTAGTTTTTATCATGTCCTCTTGATTCACCAACACCTGGTTATACCTTAAAAATCCATCAAGAAAGGACATCATAGTAGAACCAGAAATGCTTTATATAACTTAGTCTAGAGAAGGCAAAGGATAGTTGTCTTTTTTAGATGATTTATTTAGATTCTTGAAATAAATGCACAATCTTATTTCACCATTCTTTTTCCTAACTAGCACCAAATTGATGACCTAGGTAGAGTGCCTAATGGGAAATACAATCTTGGCATCTAACAATTTTTTGACTTCTTTAAAAATCATAGGTTCTAAAACAAGGTTGGCAAGCCTCTCCTTTTGTCTGAAAGGTTTATAGTTTTCCTTTAAGGTTATGGTATGTGTGATGACTCTTGGATCAAAAATCTTTAAGTCATCATAGGACCATGATATTATGTCCTTATAGTTTGTCAACAAGTCCTTGGCCTTTTCATTTTCAATGCTCATACATGATGTCCCAATATTAACTAGTTGAGGTTGATCTTGAGGTCCAAGATCAACTACCTTGTAATCTTTCCCACTCACATTGGGTATTTTAGTGTTTTTAGTTATTTTGTCCTAATCAAATAAACTTTCCAAGGTAATCATGCTTAGAATTTTATTGTTACTCAGTTGAATGACTTTGTTATCAAATCTACCATTTTCTTTAAGAGTATTCTCATTGGCCTCATCTATGACATGGGCCTCAAATACTCATTATCTGGTCATGAAATCTAGGATCTTTTGCTCTTCATTAAAAACTTGTAAGTGATTTATGCTATCCAAGATCAAAGGGCATGGAACTAGCTCAACACTAAGGTTTTGAGAGATATGGTTTGGTATGAGATTGGTTTCAACTAAGGCAATCTCATCAGCATCCTTGTTCTCCTCCCTAGGGATGTAAACAATGTTGAATGCATTAAAATATTCCAACAAATCCCAGACTCTAAACTTATATCTCTTGAGATACAGTAATTTATACTAGTATTTACTCCTCACTTGATTAACCACAGGTTCTAAGTCACCATGAACTAAGAGTTCCTTAACCTTATGATTAATGGTAAATTGTAATCCTAGAATCAAAGCTTCATACTCTACAAGATTATTTGTGCAAGGAAACTAAAATATATAAGCAGGTTTTAGTTCTTTCCCAATAGGATTAGTTAGAATAATTCCTATTCCAGATCTAGACTTACACCTAGCACCATCAAAATGTAATTTCCAAATTCTAGGCAAAGCATGAGAAGTCTTAGAACTACATACCTTATAAGTCTTAAAATTATACACTCCTAATTTAGAATCCATCATGTTGATCTTATGAGAGTCCAACATGTTAACCTTTTCATTCACAACATTATATTTTGTGATCATGTGCTTCATCTGAGGCTCTCTTTCACTCTAATATAATTTGAGACTCCTTCCATGGTATCCACAAATGTGAATAGTCAGTGGACATATATCCATTCAAGGCCTTTATCTACTCTCTGCTTAACATTATCCCATAAGCATCAGGAATGTCCACTACCTGGATGTCAATAAATTATTGGACCCTTGGCTCAGAGGTAAGTTACATATGAACATTTAATAATTCCCCAATTATCTTGACTCTAGATTTATCTAATTGAGTGATAACTCTATCATATTTAATGGGAGTCAAGCCAAGATATTTATAAATACCTATTAGCATGATGTTTTTGGATGCACTAGAATACAATAAATAGTTATGTAAATTCTTACCAAACATTCTAATAGTAAGCAGGAAAGGTGGGGATTTTGTCTTAGCTTTATACATAGAAATATTGGCATTATCAATTTTGGGTGCCCTACCAAGATTTTTAGACAAGGAATCCAATAATAGGTCTCTTTATTATCTACATCAACTCATGCAATATAATGTTAGCCTTAATTTTCATGTCTTCCACAATATTATACCCAATCCTATTGGAATAATTAGATACATAGTATAATGTTTATAATTACTTCCCTTTGGATGCTCTAGGTTATTATCTAAGGTAGTATCTGAAGGAGTGCTAAAGTTATTTGGAGGTGTTGAAGTAGTCAAGGGTTGCTTCTACTCCCAATTCTTTAGAGGGTAGGTCTTCTTCAATAACTACTGAAAAGTATGGAATTCTTATAAAATATCATTAGGTTCATTTTATTCTTAGAGAGGGAAGTCAAATGTATCCACCATGAAGGCTTGGTTAGCCAATTTAGATATTGATGTACCTACACCATTATCTTTGTTAGGAACCACTTCAAACATATCTAACTCTTCAGTGACTATTTCAGATAATTTAGACTTATCTATAATCCAACTAAAAAACAAATATCAATAATACACCTACATTATTCAAAATTTTAGAATTTTAAATTCTCTCTAATATAATAAATGGGGAATAGATCTAAATTATTACCATACTCTCTATGTGCAACTTGCATAAAACCCAAAAACTATTCATTTTCAAATATTATTTCCCATCCAATTTAGGGACATAAGTCTAGATTATCTGAAATAGTCCTTCTTGAAAGGCCTCAAAAGCTTTACATAATTCAATGCAATCTATCTCACCATGTATATAAGTGTAATGTAATCTATAATAATCAAGTAAAGCAATATCAATAAGATTTATATCCATTATTTTCTTATCATCAAATGACTCATTGTTATTATTATTGTTGTAACTATCATTATGGAATTTTTAATAGGCCTATTGAACCTTTAGAAAGAAAAGTGCCTACCTGAGCTCTCTCTAGTGTTACCAACTTATTTCTACAGCTGAAGAAAATTAGTGCTTAACTTTTGGACCATCTTTAAGATAGATTCATTTTTATTTTTAGGTGCTTCAGAACTATGAACTTGATTATTATTAGTACCAGTGGTTGATATCAAGGCCATTTGATCACTAGGGTTAAATCCATTGGCAACAATGTTCAAGAATCCCAAGTTCTTGGTAAGATGAACATGACATAAGGGTAATTGGTTTAAAGTTGGGATTTGGTTCAAAGTAGGTATGTTCTAATTATTATTTGGGAAAACATTCAGGGTAGGAAAATATGAGTTAATGTTTAGAATAGAGTAATCCATCTAACCTTAGGGTAGCATCTGGTCATTAATAATCATAGCCTTGGCATAAAATAAATTTAATGTGTTCATGTGTCCAACAACTCTCTTTATAAATACCAAAGTCATAGGATCTAAGGCATCCTTATAGATTTCCAAGGATAAAGCCTCATCTGGTCTATAAGAGGTTATAGTCCTACTAAACATATTTTGGAACCTAGCATTGAAATCTCTCATGGGTTCATTTTCATCCTTTTTTACTATGGTGAATTACTTGTACAGGACACAAGGACTAATAATTTTACCAAAGTGGTCAATGAAGACATTATTAAAATCAATCCAACTTGTAATGTAATTTTTATAAGATTTAAAAATCATTTGTATGTATCATCTTTAAAAGTGAAAGGAAATAATGTACATGCTACATCTTCATGAGTGACATTTAACAATCTCAAAGCAACTTTGAATGACTTAATATGTTTCTTAGCTATTATAATGATATTAGGACAAAATATTAGCAATTATTTCTCAAGGTTATGGGGGAGGTCATGTACCACACCTGACATGTTGATAAAAAAACCACCCATCCAAGACATACCTTGATTAGGATTGAATACGTGAACACCCTGAATTGGTGAAGTTGGCAAAGACTTTTAAATCTTTTCCTTACCTTTGTCCCACCTAGATCTTCTATGGACTTCTAATTCAAGCATAGGTTCCCTAGCCTTTAAACATGACCTTGTTTTGATTCTTGGTAATTCCAGCTTGATAAATTCAAATCCTTTTTGAAATACAATGTGTCAATCCTATCTTTATAGAGAACACTTATTATAAATGCACATTAAACAAATTTTTCAAAGATTCATATAAAGGATGACAAAGGATGGCAAGATTTAATCAAGTCAGCTCAAAGATGTATCCAAATATGTAATTAAGATCAAACTTTACATGTTTTAAGCTTATATGAACTCAATTAAGCAAGACATCTAAGAATATTTTATCCAAATAGCTATTACTATTCTCAAACCTATTGGGTTCATAATATTAAAGTTATCTTTACCACAATTCAACATATGTCTTCAAAGAATGTCAATATTTGTCTGAATAAGCATAAATACTAGTCTAAAACCATGAATATCACCAAAATTTGCATGATTATACTAAAAGAAGTACAAATATGCAAAGAGTAAAGTGATCTTTAAACAGACTTCACAAAAACCAGCAAAGATACTACAAATCTACAAAGAATTTGGCCCTCCTAGCACCAGTGAAGCTTGCCCTGATGATGCCTAAATATGTATCACAAGGTGATGAGAGTGTTCAAAAACCACTTCTCATTTTATAATTCAAATAATTTAGGGTATGAATTATAGTTTTTGATAATCATATTATCTATGATGGAATAGAGGCAGAAAAAATGACTATTTCATTGTATTTATAATATTTGGTGGTTGGGAGCCTCTATGGCCTCTAAATATTTGAAAATAAGAATAGATATGATAATTAATGTGAATTATGATCAATTATTAGTATAAATCTAAACTAATATGGACATATACAATGAAGCTTTAATCTAAAGTGAATTGGTTAAAAAAGAAGCAAAAGGAAGGGTAGGGTAGAGAGAAAATATGTTGTTGTTGATATTCATTCTAGACATCATGACAAAGTTCTAATATCATCTAGGCATGTAATTAAAACCAATTTATGCTAAAAAATAGCTTAAGCTCGAATCTTACCACACATCAGGCAAACTTCTAAGGAATGTAAAAAAAATAAAGCAAATAAAAACCAAGCTTACTTTAAATATTTACCCCTATAATCAGATAGTTGATGCACATCTACAAATGTAAATAAAATAAAATGAAGTAAACTAAATAACTTTCAGTTATCCTACCATAAGCACAAGTTAACAATTTTGCATTCAAAAAACACACACCAAGAGTCTACAAGAACTATTCAAATCTAGAATTCAGAATAGATAAGTGAGAGAGAAGCCATATAATAATTCACACAAACAAATGAGAAAATATTTTTAGAATTCTCTTATTTCATTAGTTGCTCAAAGTTTACACTAGTTTTTATCTCAAAACTTCCCCCTTCTTTACAATTGATAATGTTATGTTTATAACATACAAGGTAGCATGTCAATCAGTCTCATCTAATTACATTTGTACAAATGTATAGGATAGGTGTCTTTTATACCAAAGTTATATAATACACTAGACTTTCCAAAAAGGACTGACCTATAGGCAAATGTGCTTACAAGTTGCACATAACTTTACAAAATAATATTCAATTTTCAAAATATTACAAAACTCTACAAAATAGAATATTCCTAAATAATTTTGTGGACCCTATGCTGATGTAGTCCCATGCCTTCTCTATAGGATCTTTAATCTATAATGTTGTTCATTGATGAGTTGTAGGTCCATGACTGGCCTCATGAAGAGTTCCTTCTCTTGGATCTCCAAGTACTTTAGGTCTTTCTCAACCTTCTCCATATCTTTTTGGATGCCTCTTACATCTCCCATATTCTCGTATGATGATAAGAATATACCCATGATTATATTATTTTCATCCCCTATTTTTCCTTGCCCTTGGCTTCTCACTTATTACATAAATTGAGTAGTTTTGAGCTTGAACTCCTCATCTATAATAAGGCCTAGAGAATTAAGTGAGGTAGGCTCTTTGATCAAACTATCTAAGATGTATAACATCTTGTCCTCTTTCTATTTAAAGTCTTCGGTAATGTCTTTCATTTGCTTAGACCAATTATTTAAGGCACTAATCTTGTCTACTAATATGGCCATAGCCATGTTTAGGTGGGCTAGGTTGATTGTCCTAAATTCTAGAACTTGATTTTTAGTCAAGGATTTAATCAAGTCTTACACCAAATAACTTGTATCCTACCATTGGCCAACTTAGCCTGTAACCCTATTGCTTTGTCTGCTCACTATATTTTTTTGGCTCTGACTAATTTCAAGGAATTAAACAAGTTAACCATGGTATATTCAAACTTATTAAACTAGTCCTCATGGATTGACAAGAATGATTATTCATTCAAATTCTTATTTTACTACAAGATGCCTTTGATGGTAGCCTATAACTAATATGATTGTGCTTGAGCCAATTCAATCACATTTTCATCAAAGATGTAGTTCTCACCTGGTCTCTACCCTTCAATAAGAGTTAAGCCAACAAATGGTTCCACTTTCTAAAAATTGAATTCTTCTCCTCCAACCAAGGCTTTCTTCTCAGTGACTCTTTATAATCCAATTATTTTTGGGTCAAACCTAATGCCAACTAATGATTGAGTTTCTCTTGGAGGCTTTGGGGTTTTCACTTGCATGCCTAAAGTTCCAAGAGTAGCCATTTATCTTTCCTTCTCTTTTATTACAATGCCACAATTTAGGGCTTGAGTTCATCATGGGCAGTGATGTTGACTAATTTAGTAATGGCCCATGAATGGTACATAGTAGGAACCTTCTACAACTTGCCATATATGAAATACTCTAGAATGGAAAGGCCATAAATTGGGTTATCTTCACTAAAAATATTGACCTCACTTATGGGACGCATGAAGGTCATCTTGGGTATCTTTATCTTCATTGTAACTAAATTCTGCTCATCCTTTCTCTTTAGAGTACTAATTGGGACTAAACCCAGAGCCAATTCCTTCCCTTTCTCTTTCTCTTCAACTTCTAGTTGAGGTTCTTCCATATGTACTTCCTTAGTTCAAGCCTCTTCTTCATCTGATTGATAATCTTCATACAACATTTTCAGAGCATCCTCCACTATTTCCTCATGATCCAGTGTTATTATATCAATATCCTCAACTGAAGGTCCTAGTTCTTTAGGCAGTTCTAAAAATGATGCCGCCTCATTTGGTATTCTTTCCTCAAGCCTCTATTTAACTTGTGTTTTTTATGTGGTTATGTTGAAGGCCTATAATATGGACATGGTAACAAATGGTACTACCTGGACCCCATCTGCCATATGTCATCACTTGGTTTCTAGTCTCTTAAAAATATAGCTTATGTTTTAATGTTATGTTTATTCAATCTTTCCCAATACTTTATTTAATGAATAATCTCTTGTATACATGTGGTCGTATGGACTAGGTTGGTGCTCATAGGCCATACTAATTCCTTTTGACTTCAAATGTTTCATAACTTTATCAATGGGGTCCTACTATTTCAATTCATCATGATGGAATCTGAAAGAGCTCCTATGCTTAGAAGTAGCTTCTAAATTGTCCCATTTCTAAAACACAATCTAACAATGGTTAAGGGGAAGGTGTGGATTAAACCTTTCCTCTTGGTTCCACAAAAACCATCTATGCCATTACATATTTGGAATGCAATTTTTTTCTCAGCTAACTTGTTTGGTACATGGAATGGTAACCTAAGTGGGGTGCATTGGGTCCTTTTAATCTTGATTATAGTTAAATATAGATATAACCAAATGTGTCAAATGAATTTAACATATTTATTGATTATAGGGATGACCCTCATCATGAGGATCCCTATGATAGCCATAACCTTGGTTGGATAGACACAATCACATATGAATTGCATATGGTCACTATACTTGAATATATGCAATTTTTAGTAGTATTAGGAGACTATTTGTTTCCCATAAAATGACCATTATTTAATATTAGGAACTTTGGTGGTGGTTAATAGGACATCCAATAGGTATGAAATCATATAAAATTGACCCCTAGTCTTCTTTTTAATTCCAAAAACTACCTACTCAAAAAAGTGTTGATGACTTCACCAAGGGGAGGGGTTTTCTCTCTTTCAACCATAAAATACACCAAAGACACCTAGATTTTATCGACATCAAAGGTGGTTAATTTCCCACATAGCATGTTCATCAAGATCATAATCATCTTGATCCCAAGCCTAAGTTAACTGATTAAGATGTTACCACTGAGGTTAAAAACTACTTGGTTCCCATAATATAGCTAAGGAGTCAGGGTGGTCTTCAAATCATTCTTCTTGGCCTACTCATTGATTATAATCATGTCTACTTGGGGATTTGGAAACTTATATTATTTTTTAAATGATATAGGAGAAATATATGTAACCTTCCTAAATCTACATTCATGGACTAACATACCGTAATTAATTTTATAATCTTTAAAAATAGGAGCAATGACATCAATACAATGTAGTACCTCTAGTTTTGATGTAGCATAATGCATACTTGTCATTTGAATGGAGAACAAGTCATAGTATCTCCTTTTGACTAATGCATTCCTTTTATCCTCCTTCATGATGGTTGACGACTCCTCAATGGCCTAGAAAAGTTTGGACTAATGATCATCTCCCATGTTTAAAGCTACAATGTTGAATTCCATGTATTTGAAGAGTTTACCTTCTAAATCTATAGTTAGATAGAGCTTTGTATCTGATTTATTTTGGGCCACCATGACTATGAGTTTGAAAAATTGCTCACCAATGGTCTATAGTTTGCCTCTAGATCAATTTGCACTTGTTTAAATGATAATTTAGCTTCAAGGTTTCCACTATGGTTAATTTGAGATTGAATTAGGGATTTTGTATACATTAGGTATTTTTTGTGGGTATTTTTTGAGCTTTAATGGTGATGGATTATTTTCACTTATGTGAGTTTTGTCCCTTAGATTTCATTTGGATCATGTATTTATACCTTTTCCTTTATGTGCTCACAAGATCTTCAACTTTATCACGTTCTACCGATGTGGCATCATCATGGCACTTATGTGGCATTTTTGTGGTAAGTTGTTCATTAATATGTTTTTACCTCACACCATCATATCCATTAGATACGAATCAATGCAAATCATAGATCTTTGGATCTAGACAATTATATTAAAATTGACATCTACATGGCCATCATTTGACATCCGCATGATCATCAATTTTAAGCTCATTATTTGGATTCTCTACTAAGCATAAACTTGAAATCCATAAAACCATCATTTGACATCCTTATGACCATCAATTTTAAGCTCATCTTTGGGATCCTGTGTTAAGCTTGCCATTTTTTATCTTCTAGTTTGCTTTATACCCTATTAGTTCTACTAGGGAATGCCTTTTCAACACATGGTAGTCCAATGTTAACTCAAAGCTTCATTTGAAAAAAATTCATTGATCTCACTCTATTAGATCTAGTGGGTATGAATCAACATATACCATCGATTATCTAGAACTCGCTTGATGTTTAAACTGGGTCCATGGTCTGACTTTTCAATCATGGATCTCACACCGTTAGATTGATCCTATCCAAGTGAATGTGGCCCATAGATTATGATCCAAGCATTTGATCATGTTTGGCCCCTGTATTTATAAAAAGGGTTAAGTAAGCCCAAGAAATATATAAAGCCTAGGACTAATGTTTATTCATATTAATAAATATGAATAAACTTAATTCTAAGGTTTTAAACTAATTTTCAACATAAAGAGAACCCCATGCTTAGGAAAATATTAGTTTTTATCCTAGGTTAGAAACATAATGAAAAAAGACCCTACGTATAATAAAATCATAGCATAAAATTTTATCTTAAGTTTTTATTTTATTAATAAATGCAATCAAAACCTTAGGATAAAGACCTAAACTAAGTCTATGTAATAAAAATGGACCCTCTTATTTCTCACTTTGATCTTGATATGTTTAATCTCTATCATCTGCTCAAACATAGACCATTGATCATGATCTGAGTAATTAAATGAGATTGGATCCATAAATTAGGTCTTGGACTTATCAGGTCTCTTTGCTCTATCTGATCAACTTCATTTGAGCAGATATGGGTCATTGATCCTAAAAATAAGCACATGATTTAAGTTAGGACTTGGAGACCTAAGGAACTTAGGATAAAGTCTCAAGACTAAGGTTTTGTCTATGTTGATAAACATGAATGGGGCCTTAGGACTAAGACATTACTCTAAGTTAATAACATATAAAAAGGACCCTACATACAAAAGGTTAGATCATGTTAAGATAAAAGGGGACAAAGGGGCTCAGGACATAAAGGGGACCAAGCATATAATTTTAAGGCTAAGGTTTGGTCATGTTGAAAAACATGACTAAGCCTTAGTATAAAAGATAAGCTTAAGTCCATTGTATTTTTAAAGTGTTCCCACCAATTTTTTTTCCTACCAATTTTTAATTTGGTCTAAAGAACCTGTGTTAGGGTTTCTTGAAGGAGGTCTTTAGGAATATTTAAACATGAATTTAAATTGAATTTATATAGACCAAAGACTAGTAAAAGCCCAAGTTGGGTTTAAACTATAAAAAATCTAGGCCTAGACCATTCAAGGAGGGCTCCACTAAACCTACAACTTGAAACAAGATGAGCAAACATTAGTCACATTAGGCAAGATTAAACCAGAGACATGAATGAATAAACCAACCAAATCATGGTGTGGATAATTTTAAAATATAGATAATGTGCAAACAAGTTATTGATATTCTGATTAAGTGAATTTCAATTTTTAGGTACAAATTTGCATAATTTTAACACAAGGGTCCCTATTTTCAGGAATGGGGGTATGTTGCCCTCAACACCTCCATGGGAAGGATTGTTGGAAAGTCCACCTTGGCTAGTTCATGTCATCACCATCCTAAAATACACAAATTGATATTTACACCAAAATATTTTTCCAAAATATCCTTAGAGTTAGAACTTGGTCTTTGATATCAAATTCCACAACGTCAAAAATTTAAACTTTCATAGTTATGAATTTTTAAGACTATGGACCTTCTTCTAGTAAATGATTAACTTCACAAGGCATATTCAATTCCATTATTCACAAGGCATAGTTGATTCCATTAATTTTAATGATATACCTTATATAATAACACCATTTTTATGTCAGAGGTAGGGCAGAACATGTTTGATCCCCAATTTCATGGAGCGTCAACAAAAAATAGATAATAAACCTCCCAGTTAAAAACCATGTAAACATGAACATTAATAGCTTATTATAAATAGTCTACTCAAAAAAAATTAGCATATAAATAATGAAAATTAATCTCTATAATTAAAGGTAATCATTCCCTTGCCAAAATTTTAAGATGTGGGTCATCTTAATCTTTAAGTTTTGAATTTCATTATGTTTCTTTGTGTTTCCACATTACTTTATCAAATGTTATATGTTTCTCTTATGCACTCTCTAAGATTTCCTATGGATCTTAATCTAGAGAAAGCATAATATCATAGTGCTAGAATTAATAGTTATCCAACTTAACCAAAATCCTTTGTGTACTAAGGACATTTATTATATGCCAAGGACAAAGTGTATTTCTATACCCCAAAGATAATCTATAATTGAAATCTACAAAAATCCATGTTATAAGATAAAACAAATAATAAAACTCATTTAAATATTTTTACCACTTTGAATAAAGATATTATCTCAACCTTATCTTAAGTGGGTTGATTTACTTCACATTACAAATCAAACACTTGCCATGGATATTTCCACCATCTGCAGTATAAGATTTACATTTTACTTTTTTTGTAATTTAATTTAAAATGACAAGGAACTTATTGAAAACACTTTAAAGAGTAAATATACCATCATCATCACTTAATTTTGTAGGGATCCATTAATGATTCATATGTTCCCAAGGACATATTAGCTTCATACTAAGGTTACTAAATCATTTTGAGATTCATATATAGTTTACAACTTTGTATGCAACTATAAGTGTATCTATCTAAGACTTAACTCAAATTCAACATTATGGTATTTTAACATATATCCATGTAGCAATCCTTTAATCTAAATAATATTTTAATTTATTATAACATTGGTAACTATAAGAATTAATCCAAAATGAAAATTTTAATCGATGTATTGATTAATAGTGATAAGAGATGAGATTAACTTACCATTTCTTAACTAATTATGAATATAGAGTTAAATAGAGATGCCAATACCTTTTTATTTATAGTGATAAACCAAATGTTTCCCATTGATTATTATAGTTAACATAAACTCAGGCCTTTTAAGACATAACACAATATTCTTTAAGTAATGGTAGTAACAAATGCAAATTGTAAGAAAAAATCAAAACATAATACTATTTACTCGTGCTTGATAAAAAATAGTGAGACTGAAGTCCTTTACAAAAATCATTTTCTTTTGTGACAATTAGAAGAAAATTCAATCACAAGCTTGATGATTACAAAATAGAACTAAAATCAAGAAATTCTAGAATCTATAGCTCTATCATATTACCTTAAGGAAGTTAAAACCCAATAATCACATCTTCTTAATGACAAGAAGTAAAATTTCCTATTTTTTAAGTGATTTTTAGTCTATTGAGTTTAATCTTGATAACTAAGGAAAAATAATATCAAATTTCCCTTATCAAGTAAAATGTTATAGCACTGCTTCTTTAAATAAGAACTCAATCTATTGACTGACTGAACAATGAACCAAATATAGAGATATAATAGATATATCTTTACCATGAGCTTAAGCCAAAATATTAAAGTTAGGGTTTCACCATTCTCCAAGGTAAGTCCTTAATGTAATTAAAATAGTTAGGTGCAGGAATAAAAATATTTAAAGGAATATACTTTGAGATTGCCATCTTTTTAATATAAAATATAAATGTCAAAAAATAGCAAGATTAAAATAAATAGGGATGAGTTTTGTGAAAGTAATACAATAGTCAAAACATGATTTATGGTTTTTACCATGTATTTTCCAATTCATCAATGACAGTTTCCCAAGTTAACTGACTTGAGGGAAATAATCATAGCTAAAAAAAGGATTCATTCGCATAGTTGTGTGTGTGTGTGTGTGTGTGTGTGTGTGTGTGTGTGTGTGTGTGTGTGTGTGTGTGTGTGTGTGTGTGTGTGTGTGTGTGTGTGTGTGTGTGTGTGTGTGTGTGTGTGTCTGTTTGTCTATGTGTTTGTGTGTGTGTGTCTATGTGTGTGTGTGTGTGTGTGTGTGTGTGTGTGTGTGTGTGTGTGTGTGTGTGTGTGTGTGTGTGTGTGTATGCATGTATGTATGTATATGTATGTATGTATATGTATGTATGTATATATATATTCCAGAGACTATAATATTTTCCTCTAAAGTTTCAATGCATATATTTCATATTATTAGATAATCAATTACCATATTCAAAACAAAATTGAGGATCAGTATTGGATTTGAGTTGCATGGAAGAATATGTCTTTGCATGAAATTCAATAAAAACATATATATAATTACATCATAATACCTTAGCATTATCTAGTGTAGATACAAACTTGATACCTCATCACATATTCAAGACATTCCATATGGTTGACATAAAAATGAACTTCACTGAAACCATACAATTAGATGAAACATAGAAGCTATAGTATGGAGTCCTTTTCACAAACTAAGAGTATTATCATTCCTAAATCAATAAATAACTTGATTCATCTCTATCTTCAAGTATTCTAAGTTAAAATTTAATCATGCATAGTTATTTAATCTTGATCTATGTAATTATGAATAGATAATATGATCCCCAAATCATTTGTATTTAGAATACTCATATTATAGTATGATAAAGCAATCACTCATAGGTTAACAATGTTACAACTACAATATTCCAAATAGAACTTAATACTCAAATCTCAAAGAGAATGCATTACATAGATTTAAACTATAATACACATGACAAAACTTATTTCATGAATTTCATTCATAAAAATTTTAATGATTAGTGTTAGAGCATATATCAACCAAATTGTATTACCTAACATTCACCAATCTCAGAGCTAGATTCTGCAAGTATAACCTTTTATGCCAATGTTTGTATGTTTACATCAAATGGTTGAAACTAAAATTATATAGGACAAGGTAAATATTTATCATGCTTATAATACATACCATGCTAGACTTAATAGGGTAAGCAATAGTACCACAATGCCTCATGAATGTATTGGCACCCATTTTACAAGCAATGTCTCAACTTAATTCAAAATCTTAAATACTGATAAAACCATTAATTATATCAATATTATAGTTGTTAATCCAATATAAAATTCCAAATAAAAGAGGGAGAATAATATGATCCCTAACATTGGTGTTCCTTACCACCCCATCCATCAATAATGAGATTTCAAGTGTTCTTCAAATAGAGGCACAAATGTATATAAGCATAAAAGAGTAATGTACAAGATCAAAGTTTAAAACACACAAAAAAACCATATTTTTACACATAAACAAATATCATAACATATACTATGGCTACACCCTACTAATCAAACTTGTAAAAATAAATACTATTTGAGAACCACATTAAATAATGCATTCTCCCATAATGCCATCAATAGACAGGGTGATGATAACCCTACTATGTAACCTTTAGGGTTTAACAACAATACCATGGCCACCATACTCATAACTCTAACTATATTATCAAGGCAAGGTAAATATTAAACATAAAAAAATAACCAAGGGTATGTTCAAGAGATCCCAAAGAGAGAATGAGGGTCGTGTAAAACCCTAGGGTTTTACAGAACTCCCATTCTAGGTTCTCTAAGGAGTTCCATTTTCAATCATTACTTCCAATCATTCATTTTAAGTGGTAGAAAAAAGTGAGGAATATAAGATTAATATTTCATGTACTTCAAAAAACTTCACTAGATCTGAAAACTATAACTTTTTTCTTTTTTCTCCTTTTTCTCTATAGCCCGTGTGTTTCTTTTTTATTGTATGTGTTTGGAAAACCTCCAAGCCCCCATTATAAATAGAATAAATATGCCCTCAAGAACCATCCATAATGTCTAGTGCATCATAGATACCAAAAATGGAAACATTTTAATGATTGTGGTAGTGGGTTTTGCATATCACACAACATGCCTTACACATTCTCCTCATTCTCTCTACCTTCTCTACCCTAGCTTTCTTTCATTCTCACTAATCCAATGTTAATGCCTCAAATTCAAACCACTTTTGACACACTTTGACCTAAAAATTTTGTGTTTTAATCCATTTTGTCTAACCTTATCAAGATCTTTGATCAAAATAATTATTATTATTTCCATAGCCTTAGTCAAAGTTTTTCAAAACAATTAATAATTTTCAAATACCAACCTACAACATAATTCAAAGTTTATGTCAAAAAAATACAACATGAAGGACCTAAGTCCTTGTGACTTTTTTACTATCAAAACATCATTGTGCCTTAAACAAGCCTAACATTTGACACTGATTATTATACACTATCTAGCATACATAATTGACTCCATGCCAATGATGACCTCTCAAACTAGAAACAATAATGATTATGCATAGAATAGGTATCCACATTATGAATAATCACAAAGAATGGAATGGTGAAATTTAACTATTATTTCTTACACTTTATTTATTTATAAATGTATATTGTTATTGTGTCAGTCTTTTGAATATTTCCACCCTTGGGCCTAGATCATCCTTCGATTATACCCACAACCATGAAAATAACATTAGCATCACCTATATCAATGAGATAATACTCAAAATCAAATATAAACATAAGTATAATATAAATATCAATCAAGAAATAGAACCATATATCAAACAAATCATCATATTATGATATCATAAAGTTTTGAAAGTGTCTTATTATGTCTCAATAAGGCTTGGTATGATAAGATTACATAAAATAGAGCATTCCACATGTAAATCTGAATTGATAAATAGATATTTATTTCACTTAATAAATATATAAATGACTAAGGCAGAAGATACTTTTCTAATATCATGTTCTATTTTTCTCACTTCTTATGCACAGTCATCTAAAATGTTTTAAAATAGATTTGCGTCTGCTCAACTCATGAGACTAAATGTTAAAATATGTTAGGTCATTATTAGTAAACTCTACACACCTATGGCAATCATTAATGTCCATTGTCTATCAAAACTATCTCTATGTATTTTATCAATATATTTTTCCATAGATCATTGTGTTTTCCTATCAATATGATTTATGGATGTTTTTTGGTCTTTAACCTTCTGCATAGATCTTAATTTTGTCTTCTTTTGCTTTGAAATATTATCTCCACTTTCAACACTCGCTTAACCTAAAATAAGAGTGGTAAGATATGGGTTGGATAGACCTAACCATGCCCCACTAAATGGTTGAGTGTTTCCTACATTCTAATAATTTGAAGAGGGATAAAACCACATGTATTTCTTCCACCTATGTGTATGTGTGCTCAATAGTGTTCCACTAGAATGTAATGCAAATACTTCACTTTTAAAACTTAACAACATGTAGCTTTTGACTTGTGTTAGTGCTTAGACTTGGATTTTAGTCCTATTCCTTTGAGGTGATTTCATATTTAGATGATTTTAAATAATGTTTCAAGGGTGTGCAAATAAATTTCTAAATGTGGAAGTGGTTTTTTAATGTAAATTCCAAGTTTTGTCCAAGTAAATAAAAATTATTATTATTTTGAATATACAAGTGACTCCTTATAATTTTCCCCCATAGCTAGTATGTGAAACATGCATAGGCAAACCCAAGTGAGATATTTGAATTTGAAAATTAGCTATTGAGGATCTTAGGACACTATTAGTGAAGGCAAAAATTATCAATAACTGTAAGAATTTTAATGTTTTTGACACTATCCAAGAAGAGAAAATAGTGATCTAGAATCTGGAAACAATTTTCTTAGGATAACAAAATAGAAAGGCATAGACCAGGGAGGTCTTGTATATGAATGACAACAAATTGGGTTGGCCAAGTCCATAGATAGATAAATAGATTAGAGAGAATGTTATCAAGATTTAAATGTGTACACACAAGTCATGTATGTCAAATATAGGTTAAATTTTATCTTTCCAAGTGTCTAATAATAAATTTAGGTGCCTATGGATACATATCTTTATGGAACCTCTCACACCCTTGTGCCTAGTGATATTGCATTATTTATATTCAAGATATGTCATTATCCTACATATTCATAATCACATTTATATTATTATTGTTATATTTTCTCATGTTTGACACATATCACTTGGCCTTACTTCACCTTTTCTTTGGGGGTATTGTATCCTTTATTACTCGATATTATTACTATATATATATATATATATATATATATATATATATCTTATGCATACAGAGCATTCATTGAAGCATGACATTATTCCCCATCATTTATTGCATCAAGGCATATACTTTCCTTGTGATATCTCATCCTCATATAAGGATGCACACACCCTTCGAGTTTTGCATGAATTTATTTACACCAAAAGCATTTTCATGGCAGATACCTAATTATTTTTATCTAAACATTGTTTATCATTAATAATAGTCAATAAACATATGGATCATACAATGAAAAAATTAATCAACTCACATAATCGTAAATCCAAGTCATTCAACTCATTTAGTCAATGACTATCATGGATGTAACCAGTTTTGGCAAAGTTTTTAATTCTTTCATAGTAATACACATTCCCAACTTTAACTTCATTCACATTAATTGATGGACACTTGAAATACCCTATGTATATTGGTATAAACATAAATGTCTCTTTTCTCTCTAAAATCACAATATGGCGTACCAACCCTTGTTCATCTCTTGGAGGACTCAGGTTTGGCATTCCATGCAACAAAGAGGAGATGATAAGAGGGTTGATGGTGAGGGAAATAAAGAGGTGATGGGTGAAGTTTAGAGAGAGAATCCCTTGTAATGAACATAAAAATTATTAAAAAACAATGTAAATTAAATTTAAAAATCATTAACAACAAAAATAAGATCTAATGAAAACTGATGGCTACATCACAAAAGTTTGAACAGTAATAATTGGTAGGGGAAAGCATGGAGGCTTATTTGTAATATTTCCATCATGAAATAAGGACATGGAGGATTTACTGATGAATCTAAATTTCATGGTCAAGGCATTCATTTAGTGGACCCTTGTGATCTGTGTGTCTGCCATTGTAAGTTTTTCATTAGTGGTGAAATTTTGTTATTATAAATTTTAAGCTTCACCAATTCATAATTATTGAAAACTAAATTTTGTAAAAAATATAAAAAATATATGAGAAAAATAGTGTTTTAGTTTACCACTTTTACAGGGTGTTCATTTTATTATTGGTTAGAGAAAACTTATCACCTACCCACAAGGAAGTGATCCATGAATATGGTGGAATTGTTAGAATTGTTTTTTGTTGTAGTTGTAGATGAAATTATAGCTAGAGCAATTACAATTTGATTAGGCAACTCTACAAAACACAACTTTAAAATAATGAAAATAAAGGTGAGAAAACAATTATGGAGTATTTCTATGAAATTCAAACCAAAGGGGGGAAAATGAATCTTGTACAAGAAATGAAATAAGAATGAAAAACAAATAAATCATGTACCCAAATCAGAAATTACAAAATAAATCTAGCCACTTGCGGAGATGGTTGAGAATTTTAGGGAATATTATCTCATGTTTATGTTTTTTCTTAATTTGTGTAGTGCATATCACCATAAACTTTCTAAGGTTATTGTTTTGAAATTTTTCAGACCCATTTTCGTGCTTAGAACTCCATATTTGCGTGCTTAGAACTCCATCAATGTTTTATATTTGATTTATTTTGAAGAATTTTTTATCGTCATTACATTTGTAAAATATGGGATGTGGAATATATTTGAGTGATACAAAGAGGGGTAGATTACATATATGCCTATATCATTCTCATGTAGGTATCACTTTAATATTTAAAGTTATAAATTTTATTTATTTTTTAATAATTGAAAGTAATATATATTTTTTAATTTAGACAAATTAATTTATAAATATAAATGTAATTAATTTATGCTAATAAATTTAAATTTTAAAATATAAATTCATTTATAATTTAATAAATTTATATTTTTAATTTATTATTTAGATTATTAATTTATAATAATCTTTTTACGAGAAATTTTTATTAGATATTAATTTTTCATGGTATGTTTTTAGTAATAATTGTGATTTCATATTAAAGTGACTTTATATTTTGTAATGTGGTCATGCAGTATGTCATAAATACACATATCCTCAATAAAGCATGATAAGTGCTATAGTGTGATGGATTAGGTATGTGATATGTGGACAACATTGATTTAGTGAAATTTTGATCACAACATGCTAAAAGTGATAGAAATACTGTGTGAATCATGGAAATTTAAAAAAAAATCATTGAAATGTTATTTTTTACCCTACCAACTTAATATTTTATGTACTCAATATTAAAATCATCGAGTTGAAAAATTTAGGATTGATAAATTCTCATGTATAGAATAGAGGCATCATTATCTCGAAAAGAATCTGATTAATATTCAACACAATTATATGAAACAAAGATCTTAGTTGACATACACAATAAATAAATGTTAAAATCATTGAATATGTCAATTTCATGTAGCAACGTAGAGTGTACAAGACCAAAAAACATAATTTGTGTAAGGGATAACAAGTTATGCTTGCTACCAATTTATGGGTTGAAGTTGGACTAGTAAATGTTACTCTTAGTGAATTTAAAGCTATTTTATTTAAAATTGGGATAAATTCCTCAATTTTATAATGTTTGTGGTTGTTTAAATCATAAAATACACTTACTTAGAAACTAGGATGTTAACGAACCAAAACATGTACCATTATACCCCCTATTTCATGTGGTAATCACAAGTAACTTCCTCAAAAGATGAATTGGAATATAACATTACAAAAAACACATGATTTAATATTACAATAAGGAACAATCAACATCAACAACATTGGGTGATAAGAACTAACTTTTATTACTACCTCAAGATTGTGTTCATTATAGGACTTTCACATCTCCCCTACTTTCTCTTTTCAATGACATAAGAGAATAAAATATAGATATTATGTTTAGCTCATAAATAATTAAGAATAATAACTTAATTCCACATCACACTTCATTATTCCATGTATTAAAAAAAATTATCATTAAACTTATTTATCAAGAAGGGTGCTAATGTCAGGTCCCTAAGAGAGTCTAGTAGGCAGAGAGAACAGAGCAAAATATGATTGTGTAAAATAGCTAAGAATTAGAAATATTAAAAAAAAATCTATTTTGCGTTGAAAAAGGCTTATATTTTTTTTGGTGCATTAATCAATGTAATGTGATTGGCCAACATATTCAAAACTGATTCCAAGTTAAATTTAAATGGATCCATAAGTTTCCCTTTGGGACTAATAAGAAGAGAAGCAAAAAGGCTTTGTGGTCATTTCATAGAATACCAATAAATACCAACCAAATATAGTGATCATTTCATAGAAGACTAAAGTGATCATAAGGGTAAATCAATAATGATTGATATATCATGGAAAACATAGACACCAACATATAAAACCTTGCAAACTCAAATTTTTTGAGACAAATATGCTGGATTTTTAAAATGATGATTTTGACCAGTAAATAAATAATACCCTTGAAATATCAGGCAAGGAAAAAATAATTTTGAAACTCAATTCAAAATATATTCAAAACAAAAAAATCCCTAATAAAATTAGAACTACTGGCACCTTTCTTGTCAACAAATTCCACCCAGGCTTTAATTGTGTAAACTATCAACTTAGCACTATTAAACATCTTGCTCACATAATAATACTAGATAAAACTAATTATGTATTAATAAAATCTCTCATGTCAAATCTCTAATACATACAAGTGAAATTTGAAAAGTAGTAAGAATATAACACATTATTATCCATCATCATTATTCTTTTCATCAATAGCCCAAATGTATAAAAAAACAAAATAGATTAATATTTTTTTAACATTGAGAACAAAATTCTGGAACCCAATATTTGTGTAGTGATCATGACAATAAATCTTTGAAGCTTGGTAGCTTAGAATAATTTGGTCTAGTATTTTAATGGGAATGTAAATCATTAGAACCTAAAATAACCTAGTTCATATCTCAAATGATTACCAATCCTTCTCAAAACTATAACCTATGACCTTTTTAGCCTCACAAACTACTTCACACCTATAAATTTTGAATGCTTACATTCTACTTATGAGACAAAAAATAACACATGGAATATGACACAACATTTTGGACAAAGGGAGAAGTTAAATGGAGCTTTCAGAAACCTCAAGATATCTATTAACATAATTGTTTGCACAAGCAACATTTTCAATCACATAAGCATTATCAAGTGAAATGAAATAAAATGAGATGAGAGATAAAATAGTTAAGTAAATCCAATCCTAAAGAATGAGGTATAAGAGCTTAGAATCCAAATGCTTGGTCATAAAATTTGCCTATGAGCTTTAAAAGACAAAAAAATTATTTATAACAATGCATCCAAATAATACACTTTAAATAGTTTATAAGAGCTCTCTAAGTATTGGTTATCGAAGACCCAAAAACATTCCCCAATTTTGAGGTTTGATTTTTGGTGGGAAATAAAAATAGTTCTCCAACAATGACAATAAATTCAAATAAGGGACGTATATAATGTCCATGAAGTACCAAAGTAGGTCACTGAGAATTGAAAGTATATCAAGCTACAATAGCGAATTAGGAGTGCACAAAATAATCCAACAACCCAAAATAAAATACATAAAACTAAATCTAGATCTAAAGCTAGGAAGAAAAAGAACCTGATGGGAAAGGGATAAACCCTAAACATATGATTATATACAAATCCATGTAAAATGAAACAATTTTTTGAAAGGAAACTCCTATGCTAAAATTCAAACATGACCTTATTTTGTCAATAAATATACCTAAATAGGCATTTTCCATTCAATTTATTATAGTTTATGGGCAAGTTCACTATTAAGACCATAGAAAAAAAAAATTACCAATTGACTTTCCCCAAATATTATCATACAATGTTTGCTCAAGTGCCATGGCATTTGCCTTTTTTAGACCCATGCCTTCTCCTCCTTCCATTAGCAGGACTACAAGTAAGTTATCATTCATCCCCATATCCTTCCTCAGCTCAGCCTGAGGTATGTTAAATATAGTCAATAAATGATGGGAGTATTTACTAGTTGGAGTTTCATTTACTTATTGCAATCCATAAAATATAGTTTCACATAACCTAAAAAATAAATTATTTTTAATTGAACATATGAATTTGGAAACCATTAAGGGAGGTAATAAATTAATGACTTTGTAGTGAAGATTCTTACAAAATGGTGGTCATATAGGCAAACCATATACATGCACTTGAGATGGTACCAAACCTTTATCTAGTGTCCTCATATCCATCTCACTAGTTGTACAATAGCATCTCGTTGCATGGTTATAAAACCTACATGCAAATGAAGATGAGATTCACATTGGAAGAAAGTGTAGTAGAAAAAATTGTTATATCATAAACTCTAAAACATTTTAGAAAGTTTTGTATTGTATAGGTCTTCTAGGAAACATAACACAATAATAGAAATGCATTCCTCTACCATGTATTATGGCATGTGTTCAAATAGTTTATGACTATTATGAACAATATCTTCTTTGGTAGATCCATTTAATTAATAATTTGAATTGGAATTGGAATATGTTACATTAGAGGGTGCACACTTACAATTATATCAAGTTGGTACTTCCTCAATCCCTTTTCCACATTTATATATGTACAAGCAAATATTTATGATTAACAAATAATTTATGTGAGCAGATTATTTAATGAAATCAATTAAAATTTACAAAATAAATATCTCACTGAAGTCTACCATCATAAAAATAAACATCCAGAATGTGGAAAAGTGTAAACAATTCAATGGTTGTACATTGATGAAATAAGTTGAATTGAATACATAAATGGTTGACACAAAAATTAATTTGAATTGCCCGATATATAAAGTGATGGGATATCACATGGAAAATGCCTATCAATGGTCATGAGATCTATTCGTAGGTCTTCACATTTTATCAATAGACAATCAACATGTATGTCCAAATACTTTTGGGCTTCATAATATTACACACACTAATCAAATGTAAGCATATCCCTCCATAGAGGACCTATATTTTAAGGTGATGCCCTTGCATAGTAACTATAAATGTTCATATTAGGTAATTTGGGCTCAATTCTTTGCTAATGGGATATCATGTTTTAAGATGTGAGGATACAAGTTTTCTTCATATGGACCCTTCACCTCTATTAACATGAAGTAGCAATTCTAAGTTGAAGTATCCTCCTTTTTATTACATTTGAGTCTCTATGGGGTTGCATGTGATAGTTTGAGGACATAAGTTTTGGCCTGAATTAATCTTATGGGTTGTTGGTTGTGTAATTTGATGTTAACATGTTCTCTCTCCCACTCTCTATAGCATAGGTTTGGAATGGATGATGTTAATATTGATCTCTTTAATGTATATTCACTGAATCAATTTAAAACTAGTTTATTTATTTTTTATTTTGTTTTGATACAATAACCTCTATATTTTATGGCATAACACTGGTATAATTACATTGTCTCAGTTAGGGTATGCTAACATAGGATGGCAGAATAAGATGTACCATTTTTTCAAATTAGATTAAGTAGTACAAATGCATATTTTCTAGCATAATAATTACAAAAGAAGATGTAAATGTGTAATTATAAATATTATTTATTAAAGTAATTACAATGATACCCGCTTTTATCAAATCTATTTCAATGTAATACCCCTCTTTATTAGCTATTATAGAGTTTTGGTTGGAGAAGAAGATGTTAGGGCCTTGGCCTACATACATGTTTGGAAGTGATTCGAGGCTATTTTTAAAAAATCAATTTATTAAAATAATATATAGAAAATAATCAATAATAAGTAATCATAACCTAGTACATAAAATCTAAAATTAATACAATCAAATAAAGTTTGGAAAATTTATTTAAATACTAGACACCCATAGAAACTATTTTTTTAACAAAGATACACTTTGATAGCTCTTATTTACCAATATGGCCTCATGTACATTGAATATATTCATATTGTCATAAAATTAGCGATAGGATCCTGGCCTAACAATGAAGGTTGTTGTAGCTACCAATTGAGGACAATGTATACAATAAGAAATTATTCCATTAAAGGCAATTTTCCATAGAGTCTCATGCTTCACCAAGAAGTTACAGCTCCTGGGTATTTGATTGAAGGGATAAGGCATGTGTTATTTAAACAAATATATCACATACACCTACAAAAACATAACTAAAACCATTAAACAACATATTTTTTATCCATTTATAACAAACTCAAAATAAAGAAACTATTTTTCCACTACTATAAGTTCAAATGTTAGAGCATACAGGTGCATGTAAGAGAAAACATTTTAGCTATAAAAGAGGAAGAAAAAGAATGAATAAAATTATATTCTAATTCTCAAACCTTTTAGTGGTAATTAAAAATAAATTAATTTTTCCCTATAGCTGCCTACATCTACCCTTTAAAAAATGACCAAACTATTCTAAGTCTCATGGAGAGGTAACTAAGACACAAAGGAATAGAAAGAAAAAAAGTTAGTTTATACTATAAGAAAGTAATGATTCAAAAATAAATAGTATAAAAAATGAACTATCTATCCATCATTTTGGATGAACCTTTCCAATATGGTTGGAGTGAATCTACACTATTTCATACAAATCATTAGAATTTTGAATAGACAGTTCCTGACTAGAAGGTACCATTAGAAACAGCCAAAGTTGAATCCTATTCATAAATACTTCTAAAAATTCTAATCAAAATAAACATTTAACAACCTAATTTTCACTAAATTTTCATATATCCACCCCTAAAAGGTGGTCAAATTCTAGGCTAGCATATGCAAAGTTTTAGGTTTTATATTTCAAGTCTCATGAAAAGTTTGCATACCATAGAATAACCTAACAACCTAAAATTTATATGATTGTTCTCAAATTAAATTTTTATTTTATTGTTACACCAACTTTGTAAGAAATCATATAAACAACCATCCATTGTACATAAGCATCTTGATTTTACATGCAAATGAATTTTATCAAAATAAGATTAGAAAAAACATGATTGTAAATAAAATAGGTATCTGTAAAACATGATTGTAAATAAAATGGGTGTTAATAGAACATGATTGTAAAAAAAATGTAAATAAAATGGTATCAACTAAACATGATTACAAATAAATTGGTATCAATAACACATGATTGCAAATAAAGTGGGTATCATAAAAACATGATTATACAATGGGAGCAAGATGGTAACAATAAAACATGATTGTAAAAAGAGTGATATCATAAAAATATGATTGCAATAAAATGGCATGCATGCTTTTAAAAAAAATGTGTATCAACAAAACATGAATGTAAAGAAATGGGTATCAACAAAACATTATTGTATCATGTTGAGGTCAACATACCCCCACTCCTAAAAAATGGGAACCCTTGTTTCAAATTGTTCAGATTTCTACCTTAAATTTTAAAAATCACTTGATTAGAGTACCACTAGAATGTTTACACATTGTCTTTATTTGAATATCATCCACACCTAGTTCTCATTTTCATTAATTGACATGTTTTCAAGTGATCATGGTTTTACCCCTTCTAATGTTGCTAATGATCGTTGACTATGTTTCTATATTGTAGGTTCAATGGAATCTCATTTGGGAATGAGCATGCTTAGGGTTTTGTGCTTCAATGTTAAATTGATATTTTACTAGCCTTTTTCTATCAAAGATTAATTGAATCTATTTTTTTTAAATCCTGGTCTAATGTTTTAACCTAGGTCCATTTTGAATTAAATTCAAATTTACGTGGGAGCATTTTGTGCGGTAATAATTAATTGAACCATAGACTTAGCTTAATTTTTATCCTATAGATTAGTCATGTTTTTCAACATGATGAAACATCTGTCTAAAAATATTAGGCTTGGTCTCTTTATGTCTCATGGCCCCTTGGTCTATTTTATTATTAGCATGGTATAACTAATCACATGGTCCCCTTTCACTATGTTCTAAATTTAGCTTAAGATTTAATCCTAAAGTTTTAATTTGTGTTTATTAACATGAATAAAAACCTTAATCTTAATACTTTACCTTAATTTCTTTATATTACCCAAGTTTTGACTTAATTATTTTATTATCCACAGGATCAATGATCTACATTTACTCAAGCGATCAAGATCTAGAGATGCATATAAAGTTAATAAGTCAAGAGCTTTAATCAATGACACATATTTACCTAGGAGAGATGATCAAATAGTATAAGATTAAAGTTAAAAATCTAATCCCCAAACCTAAGCTAAATTTAAAACATCTTGTTTAGATCAATGGTACACATTTGCTTGAACAAGATTGATCTAACATTATGTATTAAGTTAAGACTTCAATGGAGCCCTGAGATAGTGAGAAGGTGATAAGTGTCACACTCATGGCCAAAGAAAACTCAAAAAATAGTGATATATAACCTTGTGGATCAAGATCTAATGGAATTCATTTTCTTGAACAAAGATGATTAGACGGTGTGTAGTAAACATTAAAAATTCAAGAAGCTTGTAGATAACCACAAAGATGAAAAGTGGCACAATGGTGTGCCACAAATTAAAGCTTGAGCATATTTCAAAGATTGATGGTATGTGGATGAGCTTACACATTTTGATCAATGGTTCATAAAGTAGGAGGCATAATTAAGTAGATCAAGATTGATGGAGCATGATTGATCCATGTAAATGAGATCAATAGTGCAAGATCAATGATGACATTTCAACAAAGATCATAGTGAATGTAGAAGTGATAAGTGTCATAACTATGGGTAATGTAGCAAGCATCTAATAATATTCAATCTCTCAAATTAAGATCAATGAATCATATTGATCCAAGCAAATAAATCCAATGGTGCAAGATCAAGGTAGAATTTTCAAAATACAATGGTCACTTTTTAAATATTAATGATCAAAGGGCCACAAAAATTCCATACGAATGCCATGTGATGCCACCTCAAAACCACATAAGTATAATATGCCAAGTTAAAGATTTTATGGACCCATTAAATGCAAAGGTATAAGTATGCATTCCAGTTGGGATCTATGTCATGAAGCTCGCACAAGTTTAAATAGTTGATACCATGAAATCACTATAAAAACCTTTAGGACAGCCCTATAAATTACAAAAAACCTAATTCAACCTTGTGCTCATTGTTGCAAGCATAATTTGATCTAGAATCAAACTACAGACCACTATCAAGCAATCTAGAGAAGTTCATAGCCATGGTAGCCTAGAAAAGTGTTTCTAGAGAAGATGTATAACTCTATTTGACCTCAGATGTAAAAGGAATAGTCTTTAAGGATACACAATTCGATGCCAAAACTCTTAATATAGAGACAATAATTGGTCAAGCTTACTTTGGACCATTAAATACTAGCAACCCATCATGAGAGAAGAGGAGAATAACATGTCTGCAAGGAGGCTTTACTATGACATCATTGTCATTCAGATGATGGTTCAACATTATGCTATTGTAAAACCCTAGGTACTACATTGTGTAGATGTTCTCTCTCTTATTTTTAAAGATGGAAAAATAGATAAAGGCATGATTATTCATGAGGCTAGTTTTAGTAAAATTTCTTGCATCTCTCCCATAGCATTTGAAAATTATTACAAGTTGCCTAAACCCCAACTAGACAAAACTACAATCAATAATTAGGCCAAATATAATGATTTGAAGAACATCCTATCCCTATGGCTATATTCTAAAAACCAAGTGTTTTCTAATTTCAATGGCAACATACCCATTGGTCAATTTAGACCTAGAATAAGATCATGACTATGATGAATAGGATATGTGTAAGTGCAACCACTACATATGTGGATAAAATTTGGGTGTCCTTAATCTACTTTATTATTGAGAAGCATCTCACCCCTCCTCTTGGTGAAGTTATCAGCACTTGTTTAAGTATACAATTTTATATAATTAAAAATAAGACCAAGAACCAATTATTCATGATGTCATACCTCCTATTAGCCTTAATTTCCACCAAAAATATCTCCAACCTTAGGGAATGGTCACCTAATAGGACATAAATAATCTCCTAATATTATTCAAAGTTATACATATTCAAATATAAGGACCACATCCACTTTATTTGTGACTTTGTTTATCCAACCCTAATAGAGGCCATAATTGGAAATCCATTGTCAAGAGTCAACCCCTTGATCAAAAGGTCAATTAAGGCCATGGGAGACATTCGGTTATACCTTGATTGTATAATCAGGAAGATTGAAGGAACATAATGCATCCCACTCAGACTACCTATCCATGTACCCATCAAACTAGCAAAGCAAGAGGTGGCGTATCAACTATGTAATGGAATACATGGTCTTTGCAAGACCAAGAGGAAGGGACTACTTCATATCCTCCCCATAACCATAGGAAGGACTATTTTTGTACAATAGGAAAACACTGAATTTGTTTCCAAACATAAGACCTCTTTCAATCTCCAAATTGATGAACTAAGGCAGTGGGATCCTCATGGAAGATTCTAAGATCATCTAAATGCCAAGGGAATCAATATCCCTTATGATCACCATCCTAGTCCTTTTAACCCCATCTATAAAAAATCCTCCTCATTCTCTAAGGTCACCATTATATTGAAAAGGAAAAACAACAATATAGAGGCTAGAATGTGGAGGGATCAAAAAGGGAGTGATGACAAATGGCAATGAGGACCAAGACAATAACATTTGCTAATTGGTACACCTTCCAAACCTCCACCAGCCTAGCTATAGATAGAGTCTAGAATTAAGGCATAAATTGAGAAAAGGCTAGAGGAGGAAAGGTTTGATGAAATATAATCATCTTCAACCTAGGTAGAAGAACAAGGATCACCGGTTGAAAAGGTCTACATGGTAGCATTGGACCCTGGTGAGACAATTGAATATACCCTCAAAATGTTATCATTAGCCTATGAGTTAGATGATGAGAAAATGGAATAAGTAAAGAACTAAAAGGGGAAGTAATTGTTGGATCTAGTTCCTATAGACACCCCTAAAAGAAAGGTAGAGCTAGCCATTATCCCAGTTAAAACCAAGAAGCCCAAGGTGACCTTCACTCATCCTTTGAGTGAAATCAATCTCTTCAATGAAGAAAACTTGATCCAAGGTTCAACCATTTTTGAATGGTTCATATATGGAAAAATTGAAAAAAGGTAACAACATCCATGGGCTATGATGAAGGCCATCAATATCCCAGTTCATGAAGAAGTTAAGCCATGGATAGTTGCCTTGTAGAAGGAAGAAGAAAAGGGGATGGTTGCTCTAGGATAATCAAGTGAAACACATATGGATACACCAACTCCAAAGGTGACATAATATTTAGTGGGTATCAAATTTGACCCAACCACTACCAATTTGTAGAGAGTAACTAATAACAAGGCCATGGTTGGTGGAGAAAAGTTCACTTTCCAAAAGGTGGAATCATTTGTTGGATTGACTCCAGTTGGAGGGCAAAATCCTAGTGAGGACCCAATATTTGAAGAAAATGTTATTAAAATGGCTCATGCTCAATTAGATCAATTGAAAATAATGATCAAGGGCATCTTGCATCAGAATAAAAATTTGAAATAATAATCCATCTTATCAATCCAAGAAGATAGAATCAGGTAGTTTAAGGACACCATGGTTGATTTGTTCAATTCTTTAAAGTTAATCAGGAGTAGGCACGATGCAATAAATAAAAAAAGTACTCTAGCTACAAGCCAAGTTGGCCAATAGCAAACTTCAAGCTACCAAGTGAATGATTTGTTCAAAATATTGACTAAATATCAAATCCCTAAATTTAGGATAGTCAACCTAGCCCACCTGAATATGGCTATGGCTATATTAATTGATAAGATGAAGGCCCTGAGCAGCTGGTCCAAGTAATTGGAAGACATTGCTAAGGATCTCAAAAAATAGAAAGATAAAATAATGTATATATTATACAAATTGATCAAAGAGCCTACCACACTTAGTCCATTGGGCATAATAACTAATGAGGATTTCAATCACATAACTACTCAATTCAAGCAAGAATTGAAGAATCAAGAACAAGGGAAAACAAGGGTTGATAACAATAAGATCATGGGCCTGATTTTATTATCAAAGGAAAATATAGGAGATGTCAAGAGCATCAAACAATCTTTGAAAAGGGATAAGAGGGATTTCAAAGGCCTAGAAGATCAAGAAAAGGAATTGTTCATGAAAATTATCACTGATATCTAGTTGATCAATGAATAGCATTATGGAATGAAGATCCTATAGAGAAGGCAAAAGACTACATCAGCAAAAGGGTTTCCAAATTAGTTAGGTTAGGAATATTCTTTTGTGATTAAAACTTGTATATATTTTGAAAAAAGAATATTCTTTTGTAAAGGCATGTGTAACTTGTGAAGCACATTGCTTATATGTTAGTCATTTTATAATGTCTAGAAAGTTCTCAAAATAATTGTAAAGGGTAGTTGTCCTTAATACTTGACATGACTAACCAGTATACATCATAAAAGGTCTATATAAAGAGGTATTTCTCATTTTAAATGGAAAGATTTTTTGGAGCCAAAAAATATGTTATAGCTTTCAATTAAATTAATACAAAGCAAGAAGTTTTGCAAATTTTATCCGCATTAGCTTTTATGAATTGTTATTATGGTTTCTCTCTCATTTGTTTGGTCTAATTCTCAAATTTGAATAGTTTTTTAGAATTTTGGATGTGCATCTTTAAATGCAAAGTTGCTAATTTGTGTTAATGCTAAATTAGTTGAAATTTCTTAGGTTTAATTTGCTTTCTTTCCTCTTCTTGCATCTGAGCTAATGTTATTTGCTTGTATGGGTGGAATTCTTAAAGTAAATACTATTCTTATTTGCATCTTTTCATACCATCCTTAGATGTTTACCTAGTGTGTGGTAGGATTTGAGCTTATGACACTTCATGTCATACA
Organism: Torreya grandis; assembly: GCA_037957365.1. NCBI lineage: Eukaryota > Viridiplantae > Streptophyta > Pinopsida > Cupressales > Taxaceae > Torreya > Torreya grandis. Next base: position 3,968,876 of record JARHVA010000853.1, on the reverse strand, counting down.
TTGGTAAAATGCATGTTCAGATGAAATTAAAAATTTGTCATAATGTTTGAAATAGAGATCAACAACACCTTTCTTCTCTACCTTGCCCTTCCTTTTTCTCCTTTTTTATCAATTCACCTTAGATCAACTTAATTTTGAATATTCATTTTGGTTTAGCTTTAGACTTATTTTTTAGCATAATTCACTTTAAATAGCATTGATAATATTCAATATCAAAGATTAACTATTGAGCCATGGTGGCTCCTAAACACCAACTAATATAAATTTGTGAAACAATCAACCTGTTATGACTCCATTCGACCAAAAACAACAAGATTATCACAACCAACAACTCATGCAATGGATTCTATGAATCCAAAAATGAGAAGTGTTTCTTAAACACTATATGAACCTGTTGATACATCTAGGTGAATCAACAAGGGGGAAAACTAGTGCTATAAGGAGGGCCAGTTAAATATTTGAAAATTTACAACATCTTTGCTAATTTTGGTGAGTTTTGTTCAAAGATTGATGCATTATTTGCATATTTTTGTTCCTTTTAGAATATTTGTGTAAAGATCATTGATATTAGTGGTTTCAAACCCATCTTTGTGCTTATTTAGACAAAGATTATATGTTCTTTGGAGATCCATGAGTAATTGTGGTAAAGATAGATTGAAAATTGTGAATTCAATGAGTTTGAGGTTAGTAATATCTATTGTGTACAAAGATTGATAGATCCTCTACAAATTTGATTCTATTTGAACTTAAATAGGTAAAGATCCTTCATATTTATGTGTTTGGACACATATTTGATATAAATTATTTAAATTTTGATCTCCTTTGTCATTATTTGTACATATTTATGTAAAATTTACTTAATGTGAAGTATGATCATCATTCTTTGTAAAGATAATACTTACACATCATATTTTGAATAGGGTTTAAATATTTCAAACTAGAATTACCAAGGATAAGTATCAGGTCACGTTTAAAGACAAGGGTTCCTCTTTTATCATTAAAAGCTCATAGGATAGCCAGGCAAGATAAAGGTAAGCGTAGACTTTCAAAATCTCAACCAACTTCACCAATTTAGGTTTCTCTTATGTTCAATCTCTATCAAGGTATGGTTTGGCCAAGTGGTTCTTAAATCAATGTGTTAGGTATGGTACATGACCTTTATCATAATCTTGAAAATTATTTGCCCATTTTTAGTCTTAATGGTGTTATAACTTTTGAAGAACTCATTAAAAGTTTCAAATTTGTTCTAAGACTTTTGAATGTAGTTCATGAAGATGTAGCATGTAGGTTATTTCATTTTACTTTCAAAGATGTTGCACATGAATGGTTTCTTAACCTTCCAAATAATTACATGTCTAGCTAGAATGATTTTAATATAATCTTCATTGATCAATTTGGTAAAATCATTAGTCCTTGCATTCTGTATCAACAGTTTACCATAGCTAAAAGAGACTCAAATGAGCCCATAAGAGCCTTTAATGCTAGATTCTAAAAAATGTTTGGCATAATCATAGCTCCTTATATAACTAATGAGTATTTATCCTTATATATATAAAAGGATGCCTTGGATCCCATGACTTCTATGTTTCAAAAAATATATGCTCAAGTCATTAATACACTAGCCCTAGCTTAAGTTGGAGCTATCATCATTAATGACCAAATGCAACCCCAAGGCTAAATGACATATAGCATTCCCAACATTAATCCAAATTTGCCTATTCTAAATGTTATTCCCAATGCCAATCAAAATATGCCTACCTTAAATCAGCTTCTAATTCTAAACCAACTACCTTTGAGTCATGCACATCTTGGCCAAAACCTAGGATTCTTGAACACTGCAAGTGGATATCATTCATAAGATCAGACAACTTTGATGATTGCATCCAGTATCAATACTCAAGTTCATAATTCTAACACACCTAAAAATGATAATGACTCTATCTTTGTAGACACCTAAAACTGGCCACAGATAACTTCCAACCAGGCTTTTGGCTAATTTCTACCCAAAATGCACAATTTGGCATTAAAAAACTAAAACATGTTAAATGATGTGAAACTAACATATTCAAGTTCCACTTTTGACTAGGGTATCACTAAATGGGGTAATTCAATTTATGGGACAACTAACTTTGATCAGTTTATTTCAAGTCAAAATGCTAATTTTGCACCTAGGTGCTCTAGATTTCTCTTTCCTATCCAGTCTTCTGCATAAGGCATATGCCTTTATTAATTGTTGTTGGTAACTTCTTAAATGGTAATATGGATCCAATGCATCTAGAATTGCTTTCCAATTCCAATCCAGTCAAATTTTGGGCTAATAACAAGGCATTCTAATCAATTTGAGTAATTTGTGCATAAAGTTCTTAATCATGCTTAAGAGGTAATTAACCTAAATCAAGGCCTAATCAAAAATTCCATGGAAACTTGTTGAATAATTTGTTTTGGAAATGAATATTGAATATCTGCATTATCAGGTGACCTTATTTCTTGGGAAGGCATCCCTAGGCCATAAATGCCACAAATATCAAGATTCATGCCTTCCATGCCTCATCAATGCCTCCCATGATGCCCTACATGCCTCTTAATTTCCCATTTTTCCAATGTCATGATGAGGATAATCACAAACTTAATTCCAAAAATTGAATTAATCCTCAACCACACATCTCAATCTTGAGATGGATAGTTGAGGTTGATTCTGATCAAATCAAAAAAATTATAAATAAAAGGCCTCACAAAATCATTTCTAAGTCTTGATTATGCAAAGTTATAATGCTCAAATGGTTCTAAAAGCTTTAATAAACTATTTTTACCATGAGAAATTGATTCCAAGCCAAATCCAAAGGTGCCAAGGAGAGATGGAGGTAGCCAAGCTTCCATTGCCAAGGACTTCATGAGCACAAAACTGAACAAGCCACTACCTACAAAGGCATTTGGAGCATCTAAGGAAGGTGAAAGAGCTTTTATACTAGATTCATTGATTTTTAATTGTGTTTGTCATTTTTTTTTGTTAACTAAGCTCTCCCTAGTGTCTAGGCCTAGAGATGTTATGCTATTAGTGTGTTTATTTCATTTTGTAACTAACACCATACTAACCATCCTCTCTTGATTCAAAATCTTAGATCACATAATGGCACACCCAGTGGGACAAGACGCATCTCATACCTGAAGGATATCCTTTTTCAACTCTAAAATATTTATTTGAGATCTTAAAACTCTTACAAATTGATTTTCTAACTTTATTTTTGCCATTTTTGGTTGCCACAATTTTTACACAGTAACCAATGTCAGTAGAAATACTGACATCAATTACCTACTTAACTAACATCACTTAGCAAAACCAACATCAGTTGGATTTTGGTTAGCCAAAGTAATCAATGTCAATGGTAATAAATGACATCGATCACTATGTTTTTTTCAAAAACATAGATCCAAGAGCTACTTTTCCAAAGTCTATTATTTCAAACTCAAAAAGGCTTCAAATCTAAAGAACATGTTAATAAATTTACTACTATACCAAGCTTGATATTTGTTCAAAACATGTTTAAATCACCTTTTCATGCTTAAAAATCAATTAATGACCTTGTTTTGGTGTTTAACAAAGAATTTAGATGTTTTTGGTGAATGTGTTTTCAAATTTTGCAACTAAGACCAAGGGGTCAAATAAACACCACAAAATCTTTCATTTGGGTATAAAATTGAACACACTTGTCAATTTTTGTTTGCAATAGTTTTTTTAGTTAGATTTTGTTTGTTAAAGAGAGGAATGTTGCGTGTATGCTCTTTCATTTGTCCCCTATAGGGAACCCTTGGAATCAAAATCACCATTCCTATTGAAAATAGCTTAGTCAAGGCTTAGAAAGAAAGTCATCTAAAGCACTCCCCAAAAACCCATCAAAGTTTGGGTGACTTTGAAAATGACCTTAAAGTCTTTCTATTTTCATGCTTTCTTTTTTTATGCATCTTGGCTTATGAGGGGGACTTCATCACCTCCCATAAGTTCTTTAGGGAAGCTTTGACATGGGGTTTCATCTCCCAGCATTGGCTTCATTTGGATCCTTTGGACTTACACACAAGACGTAGTGGCACTTTGGACATCGTGCTACACTAAGTGAATAGCCGGATGTAGTGGTTATAAAAAAGACTAGACCTTTTTGAAATAAGCCAAGTGATATAGACCCAAAATTCATGCTTTTCTTTTGCATTGTTTGGCATGAAAATTATTATACAATTGATTCCAATAGATCATTCGGAAACTTGTTAAAACTTAAACAAATCCCCACTTGTCGTAGAAGTATTGTTGGTGCAAGGTGTGACTCAAGGTCCATGTCATAGTACTATCATTTGAGAGAAGGGGGGTGTAAAAACCCTACTATATAATTTGCATTTACTTTTGGATGAACACTTTAAATCTTCTTGAATGATGTATATTGATGGATTACAATAATACCAAGCAACATTGTCAGTTTAGGATCTAAGAACGATTAATTAGTAGGTTTTGTCCTAGTCTAAAGTCTTGTTTGGAGTCAAAACTTGGTGAAAAAAATAATCCAAATCCAAACACATAGTCCAAATTCTCTTTTGAACAAAGAAGTGTTATGCTACCCGCATGAGATGATCAATTTGCCTTGTTCAAAAAGTTCATCAAAAGCTTGAGAGTCATATCATTCACTTAGGCACAGTTATGCTACCCAATTGAGTCTAGACCTTCACCAAATTTGTCTAAGTCCTTCACTTATAATCCAAATTCATAATTACACCTTTGCAAGTTCATAGGGTTTATGTGTTAAGTGGGTTTTCCATTTGCACTAAACTTGAGGGAACTTAGGTTTAATTTCTAATTTGGGTTGAAGGCCATTTAAGACTCATAATCATTATGAAATTTTGATAGACATAAGCCATTTTGTGCTAAACACTTGTACTCTAATTCTATACACCACAACATTTTGAGTCAAGAAAGTAGTGTTATGTTTTTGAAATTATGAGAAAATGTCTTTGCCTTAGAGAGTTTTGAAACAAACTTTTTTTCATACCTTTTAGGTAGTATAGCACCATTACACTACCCAAAACATTTCAAGTATTGTTTCATAGACCCTTTTACATAGAATCCCAAATTTTTTCTTACATTTTCAAGCCATTCCAAGTGTACTTTTTTTATCTTTTTTCTAAAACATTAATATTGTTCACTTTTGTCTAGCTTATTTGTCCAAAAAAACCCAATTTTATACCATGTTTTTGTGAGAAAATAAATTATATCTAAAGTGCCTTTTATTTTTTAGACTTTATACCTAGTTGACCAAGTTCATGTCCAAGAATTAAATGCCTAGTTTTTATTAGAACTATTTTAAATCTATTAGATTAAAACTTTCATCTATTTTTAAAGTCTAGCTTTTGACTTCATTTGGCCAAGAGTCCTAGCACATGCCTTCTTTGAACCTAGATTTTGATGCCGCATTTGTCCAAAAGACCTAGCAACTTTTAAATTCTTAGATTAGACTGATTTGAAACACTTCAACCTTAGATTTTGGCATTTTTATTTCAGGTCCATTTACCTACTTATCTTTGTGTGTGAATAGTGAAATTTTAGATACTTCACGCTAGCTTGTTTCCTCATAAAAATTTGCATAAACCTTTTCATCCTTTTGACAAATCTAGACCAAGTTGGGACATCATCTATTTTAGACATTGTCATTTTTGGAGTTTTTAGAACTCTTTGAAATTTTATCACAAAAGCATTGACTATAGATCCCAACATGTATTCCTACACTCATAGTGGACTCATGTACAATCTAGGGATGAGTAATGTAGTTGTGTAGGAAGAAATGGTGCAAGACCCTTATATAGATAATATTGCCTATGATATGGATTCCTATCCCTCATATAATACTCAATTAGGGGCACAAATCCAAGATCCATTGGCCAACTATCTCATTAACACACCACCTTACACATAACAAGACCAAGAAAAAACTATGCAATACCTAGATATAATACCCATGGTGGACGAGCTAGTACTTTAACAATCATATTCTACTAATATGGCTTCCATGTATGATCCATTTTTATTTGAGAAACATTTATTAGAGAAAAAAGAAAAGATTTTGGTTAGAGACATAGAGGTAGGGGCTAAGTTTTCAGTAGACTTGCCCCATGAAAATTTACTAGGTCTAGTAAGAGTGCCCCACAATATCATTTACGATCAATAGGATTCTTCTAGCAATCCTATGGCTCTATTCCAAACAACGTATCAAGACCCTAATATATCCAATCAAGGCAAAAACATCATGGAAGATTAATTTAACCAAATGAAAACATCATACCAAATCTAGCTAAATTTAGCACATAATTTCAATCAAATGAACATGGTGAGTTTGCCTTTTATTGACCTAGTACCTTCAACAAGAGTGTTCATAGAATTAACTAGACAAGAGAATCTGAGTTATGACCCATTCATATAAACCATTTCAATAGATAACTTGATTCATATGTCTATTATTGAAGAAGTGTCTTTGGCCTCTACACTAAATGGTGAGCCAAATGTAGTGGACAATGTGCAAACAACGTCCAGTCCCAATCAAAGTGGTAATAATGTGTAAACAACTAGCCAATAACATGTGCATGTAGTTAATCCCATGAGTAGATCATCATACTAGGGAGTAGGGGTTTATACACCCCAACCTCAACCAGCTACTTCCTCAAGTGTATAACCTACGAGGTTAGGTAATCAAACAATGGCCAATGTCACACCTCAATGATATAATGTGACGAATCCTACTCCCCCTCAACAAGTAACGAGTAGTATTCCACAATAATAGACACAGTCTAGTGTATCAACGCAACAAAGGATGAATGCATTGCCACCTCAATTAGGGGCAACAAATGTTCCACCTCACCAAGTAATGACAAACATACTTCTTTAGTCATAGAATAATATGCCAATCCAAAACCAAGCAATGACTAGTCAGCAACATTTAAATATTGGTCAACAATAGATGTCAAATATACAACCTAATTTCACTTCCTCACATGGATTCATGCAACAAGGAGTTCCCCATATTTCTCAAGTACCTACTAGATGACCATTGGTCTAAAATATGCCATAAATCTAGAGATAGGGTATTGGCCCACAAATTCCCACTAAATTAAAAGGTTTGATTAGTCAATAGCATGTCCCTTTTCAACCACAATGGGCACAGTATAGTTATATCCCTCCATCCCAACCATAAAATCCTCCAAGTCAAACCTTTATCACCAACCCAAACTAGAATAGCCTGTAACCAAATGTACAATTTCATGTACATCCTAATCCATGTGTGCGTATTCCTGGTCCATTCCCCAACTAAGCCAATATACTCCAATAGGTATCTCCATCATACCTTGGTCACAGTTTTTCACTTGTAACCTCACAACCATTTGTCCAAACCAATGTTCTCCCTCAAACCAATATTCCTTCCAGTTTTCTATCCCAAGAATTACAACATATGAAGGATGCAATTGCTACCATTTAAGCCGATAAACAAACTTAAAAGTTCAAATTGGATGACATATGTTCCTATCCATTCAAAATGGAATATTTGTAGATACCATTCCCTCCAGGATATGAACCACTAAAATTCAATAAATACAAAAGGAAAGGTGATCCTAAGTCTCATTTGATCGAATTCTTTGTCACATGTCAACCAATGGCATATAACAACATATACATTTTGCTATTATTTCCAAGGAGCTTGGTTGTACAAGCCTTGGAGTGGTTTTTAAAGTTGCCCAAAAAATTAGTAATAGATTTTGATGACCTTTCTAATAAGTTTGTCCAACACTTTTCCTATAATCTTGAGCATGAGATTTCATTGGTGGATTTAATGCAAGCAAATCAAAAATCTGGTGAGAGTTTTGTAAGTTATTTATAGTGGTGGAGAGCCCTTGTAAGCTATTTCACCCATAGTTTACCAGATAAACAATTAGCCATTATGTTTATCAAAAATTTACATAGTGAGATAGTTTATCACTTGGAAATACAATGTGCACATACGTTCAATGAGATCATTCACAAAGATTTGTTGACTGAGAGGGCACTTATCAATAAAGGAGTCATCAAGATTAATTTAATTAATTAAAATCAAGGTACCAATCAGAGAAATGACCAACATACCATTTAATTGCCAGGATCACAACTAGCAGAGGCCAATAATCATGAAAGACTAAAGTAATTCAACCATAATAGGAATGTTGTGGGAAATGGAGTAACCAAATCTCATCATGTCCAAACTATGTATACATCATCTACACCACCTTTTTAGTTTACTCATACACAACAACCTCTCCAACCAATATCACAAGCATAATAACCAAAACTTGCACAATAAATACAATAGCCTTTACCATTACAAACCCCTCCTCCTAGAAGAACCATCCCTACACATCGTGTCTTTAGTGACCTAGGAGAACCTATTGAATTTGTATTTCACAAGCTTGCTATTGCTAATCTAATTAGTTAGCCCATACCAAAACATTATCTGCAAGCTATTCCTTATCTTGATTAGTACTATGAAAAGGAATTATGTGACTATCATCAATTCAATGGGCATAATCTATGAAGATGTGTCCAAATCAAGCATTTAATCAAGAATATGTTGGAGAATGGGGAGATAAAATTGGATAATGATGCTTCTACTTCTAATCAAACTCTTGGGATCTATCAAAATCCTTTTAACCGACATAACAATCAATAGTAGCAAAATAATCAACAACAACAATAATGGCCAATGCAACAACAAAATCAACAGTATCAAAATCAAAGGCCAAACTAGTAGAATCAACAAAATCAGTAGTAAAACCTACAATGATAGAACAATGAACAAAACCAAGGTCATAATGGTAACAACCAATAAACCTACCATGTAGTTGCACATGACTACAATAGGGTTGTAGGTCATATTGTAAGGGGTAGTGTTAATACCATTTCCATTAATCTTAGACCAAACACTAATCAGCCTAGACCATTGTTAAGCAATGATATTCATCCAAATCACATGGATAATCCTTCTTTGACTTGGGAGTGCATATAGACAAACCAATAAACTAGGACTTCCCTTTTTAGATCTTATAATGACAACTTGTCCTTGCCACGTGACCACATGCTAGTGCACCAGCAACTAAGACTTGTCATGTCTAGTCCCACACCATTCCCAGCATTGATTAGCAATAATGGTCTAGTATTTAATCATGATTATGCAATCACAACTCAAAATTTGAATATTACTATCCTAGGACCATAACCATCTACCACTTTTCCTATCATCTAACCAACTATTTAGCCTCAGAATAAACCATTTACTATTAACCAAGATAAGTTTGATATTGTGGAAAAATTGTAGAAGACATTAGCACAAATTTATATTTTAGATTTTTTGTGGATGTCAATAATCCACAAAAACATCTTGGATGAGTTTTTGACCCAATCCACTGTTGCTAGTGACATATCCCCTGATAACTTTCAAGCTTTGGTTGGACACCTAGATCCAACCCAACAAGTCACATTCAACCAAAGTGATATGTCTTCCCTTGCCCTACTCCATAATAACCCATTATACATAGAAGTTTTTATCAGATGGTATAATTGCATCATCAAATAATTGCATAGATCTTAATACCTTGGATTCCCTTTCCCACATTCTACCTCCTAAAACTTCTAATAATTTCACCATTTTAGATAATGAACTAGGAGAATATGAGACCCATGACACATTTCATATTACCAATCTTCCTTAGAATCTGAAAACCTTTGGGTGACCTAAAGTCATCCCACATATGCATTGGTAACAAAGGAACAAATATAAGGGACCTGTCATATTTATACCAGCATCTAGCCTAGGACTTGACCCTCTTTAAGGGGATGAATCATGGTTATGCACTGATGACTAAGCTAATTATTATAAAAATACAAAGTATCATATTCCCAATAGGATCATGGAGCATCACAATTATGAAGTAAGAGGCCTCAGACTGAATCAGCAAGGAACTATTGAGCTAATTTATATGGCTAAGTATGAAAGACCTTATGGATTGGGATTTAAACTACCTAGGGGTGACCCCAAATATCTTATTCAAAGTCCATCACCAGAAACTAGTGATGATGATGTTGATATCAAAATAGAGTCTGATCATAGCCTCACCTTTAATGACCTAGCGAAAACCAACTTGTTTATTAATAATTCCATTTTTACCCTTACCCTAGCCATTCTTCATAATCCATTTCCATTATATTATCCCCAATTGATAGATTGGGACCAACAAGAATCTAGTCTGCCGATTGATGAGTTCTAGAATGATGAGGCACTATGTGACTTTTTGGGCCTTAGAGACAACATTCCATTGGGAGATCACACATCAGGGTTCTCAATCACACTGGATCCTACAGCTTATTTTAGAGAGTGATTAAACACCCTTAGCCAAAAATAAATAAATAAAACATTGAGGTCCCATAGTGAAAACCTCTTTAAGGTGCTTTTTGACTAGTGAAAAAGTAAAGATAAAGGCTACTCTAGTGGTGAAAACATATTTCAGGCACCATTAAATGAGGGTGTTCATTCTTCTTCAAATTTACACTAAGAGGCCACCAATGATAAACTTGCCTACAGATCTGAGTTTAATTTTGAGCAAAAATAAGTATTTGATCAAATTCTCCAAGAATTTTTGACTATTTTTTTTACATGGCTAGATTTCCCATTAGGGGATTTTGATTCATCATGCCTAGAAGAAGTTGAAGAGAAAGTCCTAATAGAGGACCCTGACATAGTCCAACAATTCAAGTTACTACCTACTATCCTAAAAGATGATTCGACCCTTCTAGTTGAAGTTACAACAAAGATAAATATCAAGACTTCATTAGACCTAAAATGGATTAAATTAGGTATGTCCGTCCCTAAGGAGAAACATGACATCTTTACATCTCTGTTGAGAGATTTTGTGGATATTTTTGCATGGGCCTATTCTAACATGCTAGGTTTAGATCCGACCTTGGTTTTTCACTACCTTTTGGTTAATCCTGACACCAAATTGGTAAAACAAAAGCTACATAAGATGCATCCTCACATTGTTGTATTGGTAAATAAAGAATTGGAAAATCTCTTAAAATTAGGATGTATCCAATCCATTAACTACTTAGAATGGATCTCTAATGTGGTACCTATTAGTAAAAACCCTAAAGGGATCAAAATTTATACTCATTTTTGAGACATCAACAAAGCTTATCCCAAAGATGATTTTCCCTTATCTAATATTGACATGATCATCGAATCCATGGCTAGTTATGAAATGCTTTCACTCATCGATGGCTTTTCAAGATACAACTAGATTAGAATAACACCAAAAGACCAACATAAAATAGCGTTCACCACTCTATGGAGAACATTTTGTTATCAAGTGATGCCATTTGGTCTTAAGAATGCTAGAGCTATGTATCAAATGGCCGTGACTATCATATTCCATGATATGATGCATGATATTATTGAAGACTATTTTGATGACATATTAGGAAAATCCAAAACTAGGGCCGACCATCTAGCAATGTTGCATAAGATATTTGAAAGACTATGAGAGTAAAAATTTAGACTAAATCCAAAGAAATGTGTGTTTAGTGTAACTTTAGGCAAACTACTTGGCTTCATTGTGTCTCATAGAGCTATTGAAGTTGATTCAACTAAAGTCCATGTTATAATTAAGATGCCACCACCAACCAATTTAAAGTAACTTCATAGTTTGTAGGGTAAGATCTAGTTAATCTGATGCTTCATCTCTCAGTTAATAGATAAGTGCCATCCATTTACACAACTTTTGAATAAATGAGTTACATTTCACTAGGATGATCACTGCCAAATAGCTTTTCAATAACTCAAAGACTATCTTGTTAATCCACCTATTTTATTACCTCCTATACCAAGAAAGCCATTCTTGTTATACTTATCAACTATTGATCATGCTCTAGGGACACTCTTGATCAACATGATGACAATGGAAAGGAGCATGTTGTATACTACATAAGTTATACCTTGGTTACATATGAACATAACTATGTACCTATTGAAAAACCTTGTCTAGTTATGTTTTTCACAACTCAAAAACTGCATCATTACATGTTGAATAATAAAACCATGGTCATTTTAAAAGAAGATCCACTCAAGTATCTACTATCCAAAATAGATTTACAAGGTAGAATGGCTAAATGGATCATTCTTCTCAATGATTTTGACATAGAGTATGTCAATCAGAAGGCAATCAAAGGACAAATTCTTACAAATCACCTTACAAATGCATCTATCATAAACACACAGCCACTCACATTTAAATTTCTTTATGAATCCATCATGACCATCATGGACACACACCTTGATGAGCATCCATAGAAACTATATTTTAATGGTTCATTCACTACACATGGATCAGGGGTAGGCCTAATATTTATTACACCACAAGGGGATCTAATCCCTAAATCATTTAGAATCAGATTTCCTTATACAAACAACATGGCTGAGTATGAAGCACTTGTTACAAGACCTTGATAGGAAATGCATTGGAATATATCTCATCTTTGAGTTTATGTTGATTCTCATTTAATCATCAATCAAGTTATAGATCATTTTTATACCAAAGATGACAAGTTGGTTCCATATAAAGCCATGGTCAACACTCTTAAGCAACAAATTACCAATATTAAATTTGAGCACATATTGAGGGCTAGTAATAGAATTGTAGATGCCATAGCTACTATTGGCTCTCTAATTTGACAAACAGATAAAGCTAGAGAGTATCAGTTCCTCATTGAGAATTTTTTAGTACCAGCTCATGAACCTTCAACCATTACTATGATTTGTGATATTGTTGGTCCTAATTCTATCTAGTACTCAAAAATTTACAACTACCTTCATGACCAAGTTCTACCCCTAACCACTCTCAAAAATAAACCAAAGCTTTCATTCATCACTCCACTAGTTATATTCTTCTTGGATCCACCCTTTATCACCATAATTTTGATGGAACTCTGCTTCATTATTTAACTTCAACATAGTCTATTCTAGTGTTAAGAGAAGTTAATGAAGGAGTATGTGGATCCCATTTTAGTGGGGTAGTCATATCCAAAAAGCTCTTGCATACTGGTTATTATTGACCCATAATGGATGAAGATGCCACTGCCTATATAAAGAAGTGTGATAAATGTCAATGGCATGCTAATATGATTCATGCCCCAGCAAAAACTCTAAAACCAATGTTGAAACCATGGCCATTTTCTACATGGGGACTTGACCTCATTAAGAAGACCAACCCCACTTCATTTGATGGCCATAAACATATCCTTACCACCACTGAGTATTTCACTAAGTGAGTTGAAGCTATACCCCTCACTTACGTGAATGGAAAGTAAATTTATAAATTCTTCTTTAACCATCTCATCTGCCACTACAGTATCCCTTCTGACATATCTGATAATGGAGGATCATTCAAGAACAAAAATGTAGACCATTTATGTACTAAATACAACATCAACCAAAAAAATTCTATAGCATATTACCCTCAAGGTAATGGCCAAACTAAGGCATCCAATAAGACCATTGTCAATATTCTAAAAAATATTGTCAATGATGCCAATCATGATTGGCACCTCTAGATATTCCCTACCCTTTGGGAATACCATACCAATCATCATACCCATATAAGAGCCACTCCATACTCACTTTTTTATGGTACTGAATCCAACCTTCCCATTAAAGTTGAGTTACCTTCACTATTCATATATTTCAAGCATGTCCTAGATGATCGTGACTATTGAGTAGTTCATCTACATGAGCTGGATTAACTTGATGAAAAATGCATAATCATGCTCAATAATCTTCAAGCATATCAGAACTGACTCAAAAGCCACTATAATTCATGTGCTAAGTATAGAACATTTAAACTTAGTGATCTTGTTCTTAAATAAAACTAAAAGAATACCATGGATGATAAGAATCATAAAGGGAAATTCAAACCAAACTAGATAGGGCCTTTCATCATCACTACAGATTATGGATCAAGAGCATACAAGTTTGTCACACTAGATAGTGATGAACTTCTAGAGCCAATGAAAATTATTCATCTCAGGTGGTACTATGATTGAATGCTAAGGTGTATTATCTATAAGGACCATTTTAGTTATGCCATTTTGACATTATTCTTCTTTGTACAAATACCATCCTTCTCCATCCTCTTTGTCATATCCACTTTCCATTTCCAACCTACCAACCTAGTGTGTTCCAAAGCCTAGCCCATTTGACCTTAGTTTTTTGCCATTCATTACATATTTTTAGCATCAAGGTATTTGATCAATTTCATTAGTTGGTTTAATTACCTCAAATAGAGATTGTATTTTGGGACAATGTGATAGAAATTTTGGCAATTGCATCCTTCATTTGTTATTCTTTTCTTACCACCAATCTTTCTACTAATTATAACCACCTTTGGGAAAATTAGTACCATTGACCTATGCTATTGTGTCTTGGTTATAACCACTTATGGTCAAACTAGGGGAAACATTAAGCCTTGACTTACCAATTTGCCACTACCTATGCCATACTGTGTCTTTTTACCAACTATGCCTATTTTTTTTGAATTGACTGTTGCACTAGTCAAATTCCTCCACTGTAATGGCAAAACTATAGTGACTTGAGGTCCTACTCTGGGACTATGTAGGAAGTGCTCAATACTTGTTGAGGTCAGCTCAATCACCTCTTTTCCCCATACTCTCACCATTTTATGAGCAACCTAAGCCACACTCTCACCATTTTGTGAGCAACCTAAGCCACGCTCTCACCATTTTATGAGCAACCTAAGCCATGCTCTCACTATTTTTTGAGCAACCTAAGCCATGCTCTCACCATTTTGTGAGCAACCTAAGCCATACTCTCACCATTTTATGAGCAACCTAAGTCATGCTCTTATTGTTTTATGAGCAACCTCAGTTTGAATGCTCTCATCATTTTGTGAGCTTGAACTATTTAGTGTCTCATCATTCTCGATTGAGTTGAGATACTCCAAGAAATTATAAAAAATATTTCAAAAAATCATTATAAAAGAACAAAAACATTGACCACTTCACTTCTCATTAATAAGTTACCAGCAAATCACTTGCCATTTAGTTTACCCATCTTTTTTGGCTTTTTTCTCTCATGCACTTGCCATTTTTCAAGACCATTCCTATTCTTCTATCACATCCATTCTATTTGTTTTCATCAGTTATCACATTCTTCCCATTCCCTAGGAGAACTACATTTGGCCTAAAGTTTTTTATTAGATATTACATCCATGGAACTATATAGGCAGCGTCCACTTGCCTAGTGCATATGAAGACAACTCAGCCACCCCTTCCTTTTCTTCTATTCCCCCACTTTGTTTATTTATTGAGTTGTCACCTATTTTCTAGGGGAAATATTCATAAGGTTTCTATTGCATAATTTGTTTGTTTATTTCTACTTATTTTATTTGTTTGTCTATTTATTTGTTTACTTTTAGCACTGTTACCTTGATTTAATTTATGTGTGTTCATTGGGTGATTTGTTGCCCACATTTACACTTTAATCCACCCATATTCATATGTTTACATTGTCATCATGGTTTCTATCATTGGTGCATTATTTTCTATTGAGAAATGGATTGTGGGAGTCAGTCCTTATGCATATTTTGGCCAATTCTTTATGATGTTCTATCATAAATTCTACCATCACATGCTACAACAAACCTCATCTTCAAGAAGTCTATTTATCATTGGTGGCCTAATTCCATCCTAATCATATCCCAAACAAAGTAATTATCCATGAAAGAATTTCAACCTTTATTAGTTTAGATGAGCATCTCCTACTAGTAGGTTGTTCCAATTCATCATTACCCTCTGTGTTAAGTTGTCATCATCCTCAACCAAGTTTATCATGTTTTCCATAATTAGGGTCCAATGATTATAACTACCTATGGACAAATCATTGCACACCATCCCACCTACATTTCTCACTAATTATAACCGCATTTGGGAAAATCATTATGTTATCACCACTTTACTTTTTCTACCTATATATGGGCATGTTGTTATCTTGTTTTTTTGTCCTAACTAGGGTAGCTCCAACTTCTCAATGATTATAACTACCTTTGGGCAAATCATTGTGTTATCATACCACATTGCCACTATCAGGGTACAATGCTTTTAACTACCTTTGAGAAAATCATTATACACCATCCCACTTGCATTCTCAATGACTTTGACTAATTTTTCAATATCATTATGTTTTCACCCCATCATCCTTCCTTTCCTTGGTCCCCTTGTTTCACTTCTTTCTTTTTGAGGGACTGTTTGTTGACCTAGTTATCCCAACCATTCCCTCAAGGGGGCATCTTATAGTTAGTTTACCATCATCTTCTTTTTGGCATACAGGCCATCTCTCATTATTTGAGAAGACATTGCTTTGCCTATAGTTTGTAACATCTTCCCAAATAGGGGCAAATTGTAGACACCTAATACTAACCATCGATAATCTCCAACTAGGCTTTTGGCCATTTTCTACCCAAAATGCCCAATTTGCCATAAAAACACTAAAACATGCTAAATGATGTGAAACTAACATATTCAAGTGCCAATTTTGGCAAGGGTATCTTTAAATGGGGTAATGCAATTTATGGGCCAACTAACTTTAATCGGTTCATTTCAAGTCAAAATGCTAATTTTACACTTGGGTGCTCTAGATTGCTCTTTCTTATCAAATATTCTATACAAGGCACATGCCTTCATTATTTGTTGTTGGTAACTTCCTAAATCATAATATGGATCCAACACATTTGATATTGCCTTCTAATTCCAATCTAATCAAATTTTGGACCAATAATAAGGCATTCTGATCAATCTGAGTAATTTGTGCACAAAGTGCTATATCATGCTTAAGAGCTAATTAACCCAAATCAAGGCCTAATCAAAAATTCCATGGAAACTTGATGAATAATTTTTTTTAGAAATGAATATTGAATATCTACATCATCAAGTGACCTCATTTCTTGGGAAGGCATCCTTAGGCCATAAATGCCACAAATATCAAGATTTATGCCCTCCATGCCTCATCAATACCTCTTATGATGCCCTCCATGCCTCTTAATTTCTCCTTTTTCCAATGTCATGATGAGGATAATTACAAACTTAATTCCAAAAATTGAATTAATCCTCAACCACACATCTCAATCTTGAGATGGATGGTTGAAGTTGATTCTAATCAAATCCAAAAATCTATAAATAGGAGGCCTCACAACATAATTTCTAAGTCTTGATTATGTAAAGTTATAATGCTCAAATTATTCTAAAAGCTTCAAGCAACTAGTGTTACCATGACAAATTGATTCGAAGCCAAGCCAAGCCAAAGACAAAGGTGCCAATGAGAGATGGAGGTAGCCAAACTTCCATTTCCAAGGACTTCATGAGCACAAAATCAAGCAAGCCAATACTACAAAGGCATTTAGAGCATCCAAAGAAGGTGAAGGAATTTTTATATTGGATTCTTTTATTTTTAGTTGTGTTTATCATTTGCTTTTGTTAACTAAGCTTTCCCTAGTGTCTAGGCCTAGAGATGTTATGTTATTAGTGTGTTTATTTCATTTTGTTTTCATTTTGGAACTAACACCATACTAACCATCCTCTCTTGAGTTAAATTGCTAGATCACAATATTAAATATGGTTCAAAATCTAAGCATTGGTTTCCTTTAGCTACAAAAGCATGTTGGAAATATTGGGGAAAGCTCTAATAGAAACTTCTATTTCTAAAGGTTCAATAGGCCTTCAAATGAGTTTCTAAACAATATCAACAACATCCATAACAATGAGTCATCTACTAATAAGAATGTGCCAGATATAAATCTTGCTAGTGTAGCTTTCCCTCATTATTGTATAGTTTATTGTACTTTAAAACATGGTGAATTAGATTGTCTAGAATTTTGTAATGTTTTTGAAGCTTTTCAAGAAGAATTGGATACTTCTGAAGTTGTACCTAATAAAGATAATGGTGTTGGTACTTCAATTTATTCAAGTTTATCTAAATCTTCTTATCCAACTCTCATGGTGGAGACATTTGAGTTCCTATTTCAAGAGGAGAATGAGCCTAAGGATATCCCTGAAGAGATTCATGCGTTTCAGCAATATCTAAAGAAGACCTGACCTCTGAGGAATAGGGAGTAGAAACAACCTTTGACTACCTCAACTCCACTAAATAAATTTATACTTCCCTTGATATTACATCAGACAACAATCCAAATCCTTCTAAGGGTAGTACCTCTAAACCCAATGTTGATACATTTAATTCTTCCAATAGGACTAGATATAATATAGTAGAGGACATGAAAAATATCAAAGCTAAAATTACTTTGTGAGTTAACTCAGATTATATAGCAAAGAGAAATGTTGTTAGAATATTTGTCTAAGAAGCTTGATAAGCCACAAAAGTCTGCACATGCTAACATTACAATACACAAAAGTAAAGCAGATGTTCCACCTTTCCTACTTATAGTTAGGATCTTTGGTAAGAACTTGCATAATTATTTTTTAGACTCTAGTGCATCTATAAACATTATGCCTAAAGGTATTTTTGAACAACTTGGTTTGACTCCCATTAAATATGATAGAGTTGTAACTCAATTAGATAAATCAAGATTCAAAGTGATTGGTGAATTTTTAAATATTCACATGTAGATTGCTTCTAAACCAAGAATCTAAAAAATTATTAAAATTTGAGTGATTGATATCCCCAATGCATATAAAATGCTACTAAGTAGAGACTGGACTAGATCTCTGAATGGTTACATGTCACCTGACTACTCCCATATGTGGTTACCTTGGAAGGGAGTTCCAAATCAAATAAAGATAGAAAGGGAGCCCAATATGAAGCATATGATCACCGATTACAATGCAACCAATTAAAGGGTCAACATGGCTAAATTCAGATTTAGGTGTTTACAATCTTAACACCACAAAGGTATGTAACCCCAAAACTTCTCATGTTATGCTTGGATTATGGAAGCTATATTTTTATGGTGCTATATGTAAGATAGGTTATAGAGTAATGGTGGTGTTAATTAATCCTATTGGGAAAGAATATAATGCCTCTTACAAACTCCAATTCCCATACACCAATAATCTGGCTGAGTATGAAGCCCTTATTCCTGGATTATAGTTTGCAATTAAACACAAGGTCAAGGAACTATTACTTTTTAGTGATTCAGAACTAGTAGTTAATCAGGTCAAAAGTAAATACCAATGCAAGATGTCATATCTCAAGAAGTACAAATTTAGAGTGTGGGACTTAATTTAATGTTTTGATGCTTTCAACATTGTGTCAATCCCTAGGGAGGAAAACAAGGTTGTTAATGAACTTAATTTAATTGCAACCAACCTTATTCCCAATCAAAGTTCCAAGTTACAAAGCCTTACCATTAAATTATTCCCCTATCCCTCAGTGCTAGATAATGTTAACCATTTACAAGTATTCAGTGATGATCAGTAGATCCTAAACTTCACGACTAGCTTAGGAGTATTTGAATCTCACATCATTGATGCAGCTAGTGAAAATACCCTTGATGATGAAAAACTTGATGACAAGTTCATTTAGTTGAGTGACAATAAGATCCCCAGAGGAATTATAGCTTTAGAGAGACTGTTTGATTCAAATAAACTAGCTGAGACTATCAAGGTTCCCAAAGTATATGGGAAGGACTACAATGAAATATACCTAAGATCCTAAGGTTAACCTCAGCTGGTAAACATTAGTACAACATGCACAAGCATTGAAACTAAGAGAGCCAAATATTTGCTGACCAAGTATAAGGATATAATAACATGGTCCTATGATGACTTAAAGATCTTTGATCCTACGGTCATAACCCACACATACCTGTAAAGGAATCCTACAAGCCATTTATTCAAAAATAAAGGCCATTCAACCCTATCCTAGAACCAATGATATACAAAGAGGTCAAAATTTTACTAAATGCTAAGATAGTGCTTCCCATTAGATACTCCACTTGGGTAGCTAATGGAGTACTAGTCAGGAAGAAAAATGGTGAAATCAAATTGTGCATTGATTTTAGAAATCTAAATAAAGCATATGAAAAGGATTATTACCCCTACCTTATCTTGGCCTAGTAATCCAAATTGTTTTTAGTTCTACTATGATGTATTTTTTTATGGATTTTCAAGGTGCAATCAGGTGCTATTGAATAAAGAAGATAGAATGAAGATTGCATTTACGACTAAGCAGGTCATTTTTGCCTACAATAGAATTCCCTTTGGATTGATAAATGAAAGTGTAACCTTTCAAAGAGCAATGGATCATGAATTTCAGGGCCTCATAGGTAAGTGTATTATTATTTACATGGATGACCTGACTATCTTTTAAAAGAATAGGGAAGATCACATCTTGCACTTGCAACAAGTATTTGAAAGGTGTAGAAGGTATGGAATTTATTTGAACCCATAGAAGAGCATTTTTTGTGTAACTGGGGGAAAATTATTTGGACGTGTTATAACTAAGGATGGGATCTCTATAGACCCAGATAAAGTAAATACAATATCAAATATAGAACCCCCTAATAATAGGAAGGAACTAAAGTCTTTCTTTGGTAAAATCAACTTTGTGAGGAAGTTTATTTCTAGTTTTGCAAAAATAATGAAACCTTTGAATGACATGTTGAAGAAAGATTTTAAGATCACTTGGAATGAAGAGACCAAGAAGGCCTTCAAGGAAATCAAAGAAGTAATTAGACAAGCCCTTATGATGATAAGTCTAGACTTTACTAAAGACTTCTATCTTTACTCTTTTACTTCTGACCATACAATTATAGTTATCCTAACTTAGAAGATAGATGGATGTGATCATCCTATTTCTTTGTGAGTACTAATTTTTAAAATGTTGAATTGAATTATTCTCTTATTGACAAACAAGCATGTACTCTAGTTAAGGTAGTGAATAAATTTAAGCCTTATATCCTTAGAAATAAGGTACACGAAATACTACTAGACCCTACCATTAAGCTCATACTTAGTCAATATGAACTTGGAGAAAGGAGAGGTAAGTGGATGTCTGTTCTCCAGGAATATGATCTAGAGATGAAGACTACAAAGTTGGTAAGATGTCAAGGTTTAATTCAATTGATTACCAATACCAATCTCAAACTAAGTGTCATGCAGGTAGAATAATAAAATTTCCATCCCAATGATTAGTATGATCCTATTGTTCATTTTATAATCAATGGATATTATCCTATAGGGTTAAGTAGAGAGCAAAAGAGAGCTTTAGGGCTTAAAGCAGCTCATTTTATGATCAATAATGGAGTGTTGTATAGGAAGAAATTTGAAGGAATTTATCTAAGGTGTGTTTCCAAGGAAGAGGTGATTGAGATCTTAATCACTTTCCATGAAAAATTTGGAAGTGGATATCCATCTAAAAGAATAATAGCCCATAAGATTCTTAGAGCTGGTCTACTCCTTTCAAGGATGCTCACAATCATGTGAGAGAATTCCACTCATGTCAAATCTTTAACACTAAAGATCCCAATCCAGCCATGCCATTAAAGCTAATAATGATTGATAAACCCTTTGCCCAATGGGGACTAGAGTTTTTAGGGGTCATTAACCCTAACTCATTAGATGGTCACAATTATGTTTTGACTACTACTAACTACTGCACAAGATGGACTAAAGCAGTGGAAACTAAGTAGTGCAGTATTGAAGAGGTGATCAAATTCTTAGAAGAAAACATATGAAAAAGGTTTGGAATGCCAAAATCTCTAGTCTATGATAATGGATATGCATTTATATCCATTGAGATGATGGAATGGGCATATGATAATAACATTATTCTCAAGTTCTCATCAAACCATTACCCTCAAGGCAATGGGGTGTCTAAATCATTAAATAAGAACTTGATGAAATCCATAAAGAAGTATGCAGTTGATAAACCAAGAACATAGCCTAAGCTACTTAATTATGCCCTTTGCATAGATAGAACTAGATTCAAATAAGCTCTCAAGGCATCATCATTATTGCTAGTATATGGTCAAGAACCTATATTTTCCATAACACTCAAGTTGCCAACCTACAAGTTCATGTAAGAGTACATGGAGGAGGATTCAAAATTTGTAAGTTCAAGGTTCTTGGACATCATATAGATGGGGGATACATGAGAAGAGGCTTCTACCAATTTTAGCAGACACCAAACCATAGTTAAGAGGTGGCTTGACAAGCATTCAAAGATAAAGGTGTTCAGATAAGGAGATTTAGTTCTTCTTTGGATAAGGCCTTAGAACCAAAAGGAAAACATGGGAAGTTCACACCCTTGTGGATTGGCCCATATCAGATTACTAAAACCTTAGGAGATAACACCTTCAAACTAAAAGACTTACAAGGAGCAGAGTTCACATTGCCAACCAGTGGATAATACCTCAAACATTAATTATCTATTATCCCACCTAGGGTCTTCATGGAATGAACTGTAAGAATATTTAGAGTTAGTATAGGTAGGATTTTGATTAGTTTCTTTCTTGTTTCTTTCCTTCATGTCCCTTATGTGTGCATAATGTTTGTATATATTTATTTGCTTATTTACTTTGTGTTTGGTTTGGTTACTTTATGTGCTTTGTTCCTTGATTTTAATAAGTCCTTTTGGATAGTCCTCAGCTCAAAAATTCATCCAATTGCTAAAAAGGAAATCCATAGTTTAGAAATGTAGGTATGTTTTCTCGGCATTGGTTGATTATAGATTATTGGAATATGAGCTTGATGTTATAGTTTACAGAAACTAGTAAAAGACTAATATATAGGATAATTGTTCTTTGAGATTTTGAGCCTTGTTTTGTTCTAATATTGATTCTAATAAGGATTACACATGTAGGATGAAAGCTTGAATTATTGGAACACAATCATGTTTGCACTTAACAAACATCATTGCTTGGGATAAAGTTTGCAACCAAAGATGATTGTTTGAAGACCAAACAACTGACAAAATCCTAAAACCATGGCTATCATGGTTCCTAACCTTTGTTATACAGTCAAAAAAGATCTAAAAATGAAAAAAATAAGAAATTTATTATAAAATTTAAAAATATTTTTAAGCAAAGGTGATTCTAGTAATCTCCATCGAGACTATGGATGTCTGGCTAGTAGTGAAGCAAGTCCCTAAGTGGAGCCAAAGGCATCTCTATTGGGGCTATGGATGCTTGGCTAGTAGCAGAGCAATGTCCAAGCCTTCCTTGAGCTGAAGCATAATTTATAATGGATATCCAAACATGTTGAAAGTCAATGTTAATGGTTAAAGTCATGAAATATGGAAGTTATTTCTCCAAATCCCATGATAAATAGTAAGTGGAATCAAAGCACACACACATCATGACTAGGTCTTGATGTTTGATCCTAATTCTACATGTGCAAGACATGTTTCAACCATGAATTGATCTTAATGGTACTTGATCAAATGGATTAAATAAACTAGTTATTAGTTTGAACCAAAATCTTTGAATTCCAACATATTACTATATTTCCCATAGAAGTCACCATTTATTGAGGTCAACATACCCCCATTCCTAAAAAATGGGGACCTTTGTTTCAAATTATGTAAATTTGTATTTTAAATTTGAAAAATCACTTTATCAAAGTACCACTAGCATGTTTGCACATTATTTTTATTTAAACATCATCCACACCTAGTTCTCATTTTCATTAATTAACATGTTTTCAAGTGATCATGGTTTTACCCCTTGTAATGTTGCTAATGGTTGTTGACTATGTTTTTATATTGAAGATTCAATGGAATATCATTTGGGAATGAACATGCTTAGGGTTGTGTGCTTCAATGTTAAATTGATATTTTACTAGCCTTTCATTTGTCAAAGATTAATCGAATCTATTTTTTTAAAACCCTAGTCTAATGTTTTAACCTAGATCCCTTTTGAATTAAATTTAAATTTGTGTAGGAGCATTTTTCATGAGAATAATTAATTAAAAAATAAAATTATCTAAATTTTTATCTTAAAGATTAGTCATGTTTTTCAACATGACCAAACCTTAGTCTAAAAATATTAGGCATGGTCCCTTTATGTCCTGTGGCCCCTTGGTCTATTTTATTATTAGCATGGTCTAGCTAATCACATGGTCCCCTTTCACTATGTTCTAAACTTAGCTTGAGATTTAATCCTAAGGTTTTAATTTGTGTTTATTAACATGAATAAAAAACTTAGTCTTAATATTTTACCCTAAGTTCTTTATATTACCAAGTTCTGACTTAATTATTTTATTATCCACAAGATCAACGGTCCACATTTTCTAGGGAGATCAAGATATAGCAGTGTGTATAAAGTTAATAAGTTAAGAGCCTTAATTTACAACATGTATTTACCCAAGAAAGATGATCCAATGGTGTGAGACTAAAGTTGAAAATTCAAGCCCTAGCCCTAAGCTAAAGTTTGAACATCTTGTTTGGATCATTGTTACATGTTTGCTCAAGTAAGATTGATCTAAAAGTGTGTATTGAGTCAAGACTTCAATGGAGCCCCAAGATAGTAAGAAGGTGACAAGTGTCACACTCATAGCTAAAGAACACCCAACAATCAATGGCATTTGACCTTATGGATCAAGATCTAATAGAGCACATTTGCTTAACTAAAGATGACTGAACAGTGCACATTAAACATTAAAAATTCAAGAAGCCTATAGACAACCATGGAGATGACAAGTGTCACAATGACATGCCACAAATTAAATATCAAGTATATTTCAAAGATTGATGGTACATAGATGAGCATACATATTTTGATCAATAATCCATGGATTAAGATGCATAATTAAGTAGATCAAGATCGATAAAGCATGATTAATCCATGCAAATAAGATCAATGATACGAGATCAATGTTGACATTTCAATAAAGGTCAAAGCAAATGTAGAAGTGATAAGTGTCATAACCATGGGTAACATATAAATCAACTAATAGCATTCAAGTTCTTAGATCGAGATCAACAAACCACATTGATACAAGTAAATAAATCCAATGATATGAGATCAAGGTGGAATTTTCAAAAGATAACGATCAATTTTTAAATATTAATGAGAAAAGTGCCATGAAAATACCACAGGGATGCCATGGTGATGCCATCTCATAGCCACATAAGTATAATATACTAGGAAGAAGTTTTGTAGACCCGTGAAATACAAAGGTATAAGTACGCAATCCAATTAGGATCTAAGACATGAAGCTTGCACAAGTTCAAACAGTTATTGCCATTAAATCAATGTAAAAACCTTTAAGAAATCCCTAGTGAGTATGGAAACCCTAATTTGACCCTATACTCATTATAATCAAGCCAAATGACATTGGATTATATTTGGTGCAAGTGTAATTCAATCCAAAATTGAACTATAGACCACTATAAAACAATCTAGAGAAGCTCACAGCCATGGCACCCCAAAAATATGTTTCTAGAGAAGATGTAGAACTCTATTTGACCTTGAATGTAGAAGGAAGAGTCTTCAAGGACACATAATTTGATACCATAGCTCTAAATATAGGGGACAATAACTAGTCGAGCCTATTTTAGACCATTGAGAACCAGCAGCCCATCACAAGAGAAGAGGAGAAGAACATGTCTACAAGGAGGTTTTACTATGACTTAGTTTCCATTCAGATAATGGGTCTCCATTATGTTTCATCAAAACCTAAGGTATTCCATTGTATATATGTTCTCTCTCTTATTTTTTAAGATGGAAAAATAGATAAAGTCATGATTATTCATGAGGGTAATTTTATTAAAATTACTTAAATCTCTCCTATAGCATTTGAAAATTGTTACAAGTTGCCTTAACCACAAGTAGATGAAACTACAATCAATAGTTGGGCTAAATATAATGATTTGAAGAACATCCTTTCCCTATGGCTATATTTTGGAAACCAAGTGTTTTCTGATTTCATTGGCAACATACCCATTGGTTAATTTAAACTTAGAATAAGCATGATCATGACTATGATGAATAAGATATGTGGAAGTACAGCCACTACATATGTGGAAAAGAATCGGGTGCCCTTAATCTACTTTATGATTGAGAAGGAGCTCAGCCCTCCTCTTGGTGAAGTTATCAGCACTTGTTTAAGTAGACAATTTTCTATAATTAGAAAGAAGACTAGGAACCAATTCTTCATGATGTCATACTTATTGTATGCCTTGCTTGCCACCATATAGATCTCCAAATTTAGGTAATAGTCACCTGATAGGACAAAAATAGTCTCCCAATACTATTTAAAGTTACACATTTAAATATATGGACCACATCCACTTCATTTATGACTATGTTTATCCAACCCTAACAGAGGCCATAACTAGGAATACAATGTCAAGAGTCAACCCCTTGATAAAAAGTTCAATTGAGGCCATGGGAGACATCTAGTTATACCCTAATTGTATAATCATCAAGTTTAAAGGAACATAATGCACCCAACTCAAACTGCCTATCTATGTACCCATCAAATTAGCAAAGCAAAAGGTAGATTATCAACTATTCAATGAAATAGATGGTATTTGCAAGACCAAGAGGAAGGAATTGCTTCATAGCCTCCAAATAACCATTGGAAGGTTTTTTTTTTCAAAATGGGATAACATTGAGGCTACTTATAAACATAGGATCTCCTTCAATCTCCAAATTGATGAACTAAGGTAGTGGGATCCTCATGGAAGAATTTAGGAGCATCTAAAGGCCAAAGTAATCAATATCTTTTATGATCACCAACCTGGTCCTTTTGACCCCATATATACATAAGCCTCCTCATTATCTAAGATCACCATTAGATTAAAAATGAACAACATCAATCCAGAGGCTAGAATGAAGAAGGATCAGAAAGGGAGTGATGACAAATGGTAATTAGTACCAAGATAGTACCATTTATTGAGTGGTACACCTTTCAAACCTTAACCATCCCAGCTATAAATAGAGTCTAGAATTAAGGCACAAATTGAGAAAAGGCCAGAGGAGGAAAGATATGATGAAATAGCATCATCTTCAACCCAAGTAGAAGAATAAGGATCACTAGTTAAAGAGGTTCACATGGTAGTATTAGACCCTGGTGAGATAATTAAGGATGACCTCAAAATGTGATAATTATCCTATGAGTCAGATGATGAAGAAATGGAAGAAGTAAAGGAAGAAAATGGGAATCAAGTGTTAGATCTAGTTCTTAGAGACACCCCCAAAAGAAAGGTAGAGCTGGACATTGTCCCAATTAAAACCATGAAGCCCAAGGTGACCTTCACTCATCCTTTGAGTGAAATCAATCTCTTTAGTGAATAAATTTTGATCCAGGGTCTAACCATTCCTAAATGGTTCATATATAGAAAATTGAAAAAGGTACCAAATACAAAACATCCATAGGCTATAATGAAGGCCATCAATATCCTAATTCATGATGAAGTTAAGCCATGGATAGTTGCCTTAGAGAAGGAAGAGGAAAAGTGGATGACTACTTTAGGAGAATCTAGTGGAACACAGATGGAAACCCTAGCTCCAAAAGTGACACAATATTTAGTGGGTGTCAAATTTGACCCAACCATTACCATTTTTTAGAGAGTAATTGAGAATAAGGCCATGGTTCATAGAGAGGATTTCACTTTCCAAAATGTGGAGTCGTTTATTGGATTAACTCCAATTGAAGGGCAAAAGCCTAGTGAGGACCCAATATTTGAAGAAAATGTTCTTGAAATCTCCTGAGATCAATCAGATCAATTGCAAATAATGTTCAAGGGTATCTTTTAGTAGAACAAAAATTTGAAAGAATAAGCCATCTTAACAATCTAAGAAGATAGATTCAGGTATTTTGAGGACACCATGGTCAATTTGTTTAATTCTTTAAAGTCAGTTAGGAGTAGGTAGGATACAGTAAATAAATAAAGTACTATGGATACAGGCCAAGTTGGCTAATGGAAAAATTCAAGATACCAAGTGAAGGATTTGATCAAAGTCTTGACCAAAAATCAAATCCTTGAATTTAGGATAGTTAGCCTAGCCCACCTGAATATATATATGGATATATTAATTGATAAGGTCAAGGCCTTAAGTAGTGAATCCAAGTAATTGGAAGACATTACTAAAGATATCAAACAATAGGAAGATAAAATGCTATACATATTAAACAGCTTGATCAAAGAGCCTACCACACTTAGTCCATTGGGTTTAATAACTGATGAGGATTTCAATCATAGAACTACTCAATTCATGTAAGAAGTGAGGAATCAAGGACAAGGGAAAATAGGGGCTGATAACAAGAAGATCATGGGCCTAATTTTATCATCAGAGGAAAAGATATGAGATTCCAAGAGCATCAAATAAGCTTTGTAAAGGGTTGAGAGGGATCTCAAAGGCCTAAAAGATCAGGAAATAGAATTGTTCGTGAAACCTATCATTGATCCCAGCTGATCAATGAATATCATTATAGAATGAAGATCATGTAGAAAAGGCAAAATATTGCATCAGCAAAAGGGTATCCAAATTAGTTGGTTAGGAATATTATTTTGTAATTAAAACTTGTATAATTTTTGAAAAGAGAATATTCTTATGTAAAGTCATGTACAACTTGTGAAGCACATTTCTTATAGGTTAGTCATTTTAGAATTCTTAGAAAGTTCTCAAATTAATTATATAGGATAGCTATCCTTAATATTTGACATGACTAACTAGCATATCTCATAAAAGGTCTATATAAAGAGGTATTACCCATTATAAAGGGAGAGAGTTTTTGGAGCCAAAAACTATTCTATAACTTTCAAGAAAATTAATACAAAGCAAGGAATTCTACAAAGTTTGTCCACATTTGCTTGTGTGAATTGTTATTATGGTTTCTCTCTCATTTGTTTGGTTTGATTCTCAAATTTGAATGGTTCTTGTGAATTATGGATGTGAATCTTTAAATTCACAGTTACTATTTTTTTCTAATGCTAGATTAATTGAAATTTATTAGGTTTACTTCACTTTCTTTACTCTCCTTTCATATGGGCTAATGTTATTTGCTTGCACGGGTGAAATTATTAAAGTAAATCTTGTTCTAATTTGCATCTTTTCATACCATCCTTATATGTTTTCCTAGTGTCTGGTAGGATTTGAGATTATGATACTTCATGTCATACATTGGTTAAATGCATGTTTAGATCAAATTATAACTTTTTCATAATGTTTGAAATAGAGATCAACAATACCTCTTTTCTCGGCCTTACCATTCCTTTTTTACACTATGTTGGATTCCATTTTTAGGTAGGAAAATATTAATGGCATTTTTACACTCTATTTTTAGGAGGAGGAATCCTAATGGTACTTTTCCAATTAGGTGTATTTATCTTTGTGGAGAGCCAAACAGGCATATAATAAATCTGCATGTAATATGTTCATATTTAGTTAATTAAATCTTGATAGCTTACATTGTGGATGTTTTCTTATTTTTGACAAGGTTTTACCATGTAAATATGGTGTTCCATCTTATGCATGTTTAGTATTTTGTCTATTTGAATTATCTTTGTCATTGTAAACTTTTATTCTCTTATTGAAATAACTATTTATTTATTATTAAGAAGTGTTTAGTTTCCTAACAAATCTTGATTTTTTTGGTTTATTAATTAAGAGGCTAAGATGAAAATAGGGAAAATAGACCCCTATTTTAGCAACACCATTTATATAAAATAAGGTTGAGAATTTGAAATGATGAACAATACATATTCATCCTTAATAAATCTTAGATTTTTAAGAGTAAAATGCATGCCTCAAATGTTGGGAACATCAACGTCTCTCTCAGACATCTTCAATGCCCCTACCATACTCATTTTTAAATCCACTATAATGTGTGCTCATATAATTTTGACTAAAACAAACCTCTCCATTATAACTTGAGGAACACTTATATGGATTATGATATTTATGACTTTGAGAGTTTTATTTTTTAAGGAAATAAAAGGTTGTGGAAAATAAAAATAGGTTATTGATATAAAAAATTATAAGATAGAAAAATTGAATTTGTATTTAAGAAAAGGGATCTAGTTTTTCTATAGCCTTAATAATTTCAATAAGTGTAATAAATATAGAATAAATAAAATAAATGAGATGATATATAGAATAAACCATTATATAAAGGTAAAGCATGGGGGAAATATTTATATTTTATTAGGTTGTATGCATCAAAATATGCATCAATTATTACACAATTATGGATAATGAGAACTTGCAAAGAACTAGAGTTTTAGGTAGATAATGATATTATGGATAAGGTGAGGCCATTGTATGTTTTTAAAATAGAGTGGATAAGTGTACCATATTTTAAACAATTATGGTGACTTTATCATATGATTTTGAAAGTTGTCTTAGTCTATTTTACTTTACAAACTATGGGCCATTTTTTCACCCCACTCCATAATTTATACATGAGTTCATATTTTAATTTTTTGTAATATGGGAGAGTGATTTATAGGTTAATCCAACCTCTATTCTTCATCCACTTATCTAACTCTGATACCTGCAATTATATCTCTTTTGCATTCACTCTTCTTAATCCACTCTCTTTTCTTGTTTCTTGATGCTTCAAGCCCTCATTTCCTCATCTATACTTATTAAAAACATAATTATTCCTTATCTAGGATTCCTTGATCATATATAACTTTATTCATTCAATTCCAAACCTTATTCCTTCTTTAAGCTCTCTCTTACAACTCTTCTCCATTCTTCACTAGCCTTCTAGTAAACCTTCATACACCTAATCCTTCTTCCTTAGAACAATATATAAGTCATATAAAATAATTAATCCCACATTTTGGCACCCTTTATC
The DNA here is from genome assembly GCA_037957365.1 of Torreya grandis. Classification (NCBI taxonomy): domain Eukaryota; kingdom Viridiplantae; phylum Streptophyta; class Pinopsida; order Cupressales; family Taxaceae; genus Torreya; species Torreya grandis. Next base: position 3,937,993 of record JARHVA010000853.1, on the reverse strand, counting down.
CTCATTTTACTATACCCTAAGTTTCATTATCCAACTCACTTGGCTTAACCATTTTCTCACCTCTTTCTCTTACCAATTAGCCCTTCATAAGGCCTATTTACTTCCAAAACAAAAGAGATAATACCATACAATGTTTTACAACTTACAAACCCAATAAATATTCTTACTAAAATTTAGTTTCATGTGATTACCAATTTTTAGGATTTTTTTATGATCTCGACTCAATATATATGAGTTTCTTTCTTTAAACCTTAGGTTAGGTTTGTGCAGGCCTGTAGGTGGCGAAAAGTGCACAAAAAAATTTAGTTTGAGATCTATGATACCTCAATGACTTTTAATACCTATAATGGTTATATCCATTCATCATAAAACTTTTAAAAATGATATATCTCTTTACCAAAGACTAAAACCCTCTCATTAGCTTACTGATCATAAATTTGGTTGTTTATTAAGACTGTGTACAGTCATCTTACTCTCTTTAACTTATCCAAAGTTTTATAATGACTTCCAATTGATAACCTCATTTAAAATAAATATTTTATATTACTGACCTTGATACATAAATTAAACTTCCTACTCAAACATTTATCCAACCATGTTCTTGGTATCAAAACTTTTGACTGTTGAAACATAGAATTCTATGCACAATGGGATATATACATCTTTACTTTATATCTTCAGTCTTCAAAAGGATTTACACACCTCAAGATAATTATTTATAAAAAATATAACCTCTCAATTACCACTAAACACCTCACTCTTCCTATGAACATATGAGAACCTTGCATCAGTTTCTCTAGGTGACTGTCAACTCAGAATTTTCAAAGTAAAAAGTTTCCAATTTACTAGTAACCATCTTTCAAAACAATGGGAGATGAAATTAAACCTTCATGAGTTAAATAATCTTCAATAATTATATATTACAATGTTTACTCTTATAAACAAGCTTTCAATTTAATAAACTTTCATAATATCTCACTGTCATTACTCCATATTGAATGCAGACCTATTTTCTACCTATATATTAACTCTCCAAATGGCTTAAATAACTTCTCAAACCATAATATAAAAAAATAAAAATTAAAACATATAAATTAAGATATCACATACATTATTACTCATTCTTTATTTCTTCAAGAACACTATTTACAAAGTACAATCTTTTCTTCTCCTCTATCCCTCATGGACAAGACTGTATTTTCATCTTTTACTTCATTTCTTTCTTCTCCTCTTATACAACCTTCTACCCATACTAACTCCTAAATCTATAAATATCCCTCTTTATCATGAATTTCACCTTCTTTATTATTCCAGCATGCATTATTTCCTATTTTCTTGCTAGTTCCTCATTAAAGGTAGTTACAAACCACTTCCCTCTTGAAGTTACATTCAAATCACATTATGTCTTGCACATTATACCACCTTCAATAGTCTCTTAAGACACCTAGGACCTTCCCAAACTATAAACCATCATTTACATGACACACAAAACCCATTTATCAATCTAGGATAGTTTATATTTATTTAAATTTTCAAATTCTATGATTTGGAGGGAAACTCCAAAATAGCTTTCATACCTATACACATGGTCCTCAAATGACTTAAACACAACCAAAAGGTCCCTATAGACCTCTAATAATAAAACCAAACCAAAATTATCACATGAGACATTTAGATACATTACTTTCTTAGATTTCCAAATGATTCTCTATATCAAAGAGTCTATTTCAATCACTGGTGTTGAAATAGTTACTTGTTAAATGTAAACCATAATAAAAATGTCATCATCACTACAATATTAAGTTCCATTTTCACAATAATATTTTGTATTGAAATTGATTTTAAATTTATCGATGAAAAAGAGAGGGGTAAAATATATAGATTTAATGTTGCTCTTGAATGTTGACACGTGCAGGTTCATTTAAATTTTCAACTAGTAAAACTTAAGCCCTTAATTCAAATCTTTTCCATTCGACATAAATTAGTTGATATTTATGTATCATACATTTTAAAATTATTTTATCTTATATATTTCCTATCATTTTTACTTCCTATTATACCTTTGACATGTATCTTCATGATTTAGGAATGAACATGATTTGATGTAAACAAGGGACCAAACAAAATATATAGTAAGGTCTCTTAAGAGTGAGAACTGACATTTATTTGTTGATTTATCAAGATATAAAATATAATCATGAAATATGGTATAATTATATATTATAGGAAATTAAAATGGATCATAATATTTTTTATTAGTCATTTATTTGCATGATTTTGGATTACTTTCTATTTATCGATAATTGGTCTAAATTAGGTGTTATTGATGCATTTGAAATTTTTCATCATCCCATATTTGTTCTCATCTACCATAATTATCTATATTTTGGCCTTTAATGTTGTGTTTGACCCAACATTCATGGGCCCTCTTTTTGGTCTTCACAAAGTCAAGGTGCACTTGTCACCTATGTTCCATCATTTTATCTTATAGTTATTAGATATCAATTTTAGAATATCACTAGGGTATTAATTTTATTTAATTATCTATAAATATATATAGCTTTGGAAAAGGGTATGGGGATCCATAAAAATAAATAAAAAATATAATTTTTGTTCGTTGTTGTTGTAAATGCATTTATAAACATTTGTGTAAATTTTGAAAACACACAAAGGCACTGGATTGTTTAAAAAAATACTAAAACATATTGAATAAAAAACAAACATTAAGTTTTCTTTTATAAAATAAAAAACTAACATGATAACGTGTCTTCACTCTTGATAGCTCAAAAACCAATATAAATATAATAATATGTAATGATCCTTTATGTGCAAAGTAATCTACCTCTCGAATCTTAAGCCCCGTGCATACGACATCCACCTCAAAGAGACACCTTTTTCATTGTGATGCCACTCATTTCAATCATGTATTTGGTAATTAAAATAGTTTAGATGAAGTTGTAGATTACATTGAAATATGTGACATGTCACTAAACTTTACCTATGTATATGCCTATATTTCTTTGAGTCTATCACCTAAATTACCCTAACATTACACCTAATCATCACAATGCAACTCACCTTAAAAAAATCAACACTTTCATTTTTTTCATGGCCTTTGCTACCCCACCACTTCACCATTACACAAACTCAACATGAAATAAAACATTTCCTCCTTACACAACTCATTAATATGTTGTATGAAGGAACACACCATCTCATTTTCCACCATCACCTCCACAAAAATATCAAATTATTGTTTTCTAATGTTTTGTGTGAAAAAATTGAAATAAGGTTAGCAGTGATGATTTCAAGTGAGGACAAATCCTAATTTACAATCTTCCATTTTAAAAAATCTAACTTTACCAAAACATCAAGTCATACCCCTCTTGAAATAATGTGTACCTTTGGGGAAACTTCTAGTCTATTATGTCATGGATTCACATGGAATTGTCATTTGTCCATCTCTCATACTATGCATAGTGAGGCACATAGTTTGTCTTCAATTTAACTTTGCATACTTCCTAGAGTTATATCTTACTATTAACCATACATGAGGATATTCTATGATGGTTACATACATGTCTTTGTACAATTCTTCCAAGGATTTGACAAGCTTTGATATATTTTATGATGACACATGGTACATTTAACTCTTTTTGAGATGAATGATTGCAAGAATAAATATTGAAATCCCTCACTTTAAAATGGGGGTTTATATTCAAATATTGTATTTTAAAAAACATAGTGGAATTGAGTAAATATTTTAAGATTTCAATGAAATTGAACAAAATATTTTGAAAGTTTTTTCATAAGATTTTCAATTTTTCTGAATTGAGAAAATTTATCAAAATTAAGATGCTAGAAATGGGCAATCGACATTTATTCCATTTTTTATCAAGAATAAAAAAAGAGTTGTCAAAACTTACTCTAAAAGTTCAAATCAGAATGAGAATTAGAAGGTATTTTTTACCAGTTGTGACAACAAGGTTCACATACAATCAAGGGTATTCATTCCCACAGTCATTTTTAAATTTCTCTTTTTTATATACTATATTTTCAATCATTTGATTTGATTTTAACTTATTTTAGATTTAGTGATTTAAATAAGCCAAACTATTGAATATTCAAATAACATAAAATATATCATTTACTTTAAAGATTTGAGTGTAAAAAGAATATTGAAATCAAGATTAATAATTATAGAAATGATAAGATGATAGGGTACTTAGCTTGTTTCTATTTTGATATGCTCTATTTTTTTGCACAATCATAAAAAATGCCCTAAAAGGATCTGTGAATGTTCAATTCAAGAGATTAACTATTAAAATTTTCCATGACATTATTGATAAGGCTCAAACACTTATGGTAGCTAGATGTGTCCACTATCTACCAAAATTATATCTATACTTTTTTCCAATCTATTTTAATATAAATTGTTATGCATTCCTATTAAAATTCTTTCTAAGTAATTTCTTGCTCCTGGTCCTACATAAAATTTTAATTTTTTTATCCTTTAGCTTGAAACCTTAACTCCAATTTTTATGCTTTATTGACTTATAAAAATGGGTTAGAAATATGGGTTGAACAACCCTAACCACACCCAACATAGTGGTTGAGCATTGCCTATGTTCTAATACTTTGAATATGTCTCAAACCATATGCAGTTTTCCTACCTATGTGTATGTGTGCTTAATAGTGTTATGTTAGAATGCAATGCAACTCTTTAGCCTTTGACACTTTAAAATACAACTTTGACCTTGTTTTAGGTGTTTAAACTTGGAATAGGGACTATTCTTTTGAAGGGTTTTCAGATTTATATGTTTTAAGATAGTGCCTGAAGTATATGCAAATATATTTCTCAATGTGAAAGTGTAATGCCATATGGATTTTAGACATCAATGGCCTTAAACTTGATGTGTATATTTAAAATATTCCTTAGGTAATTTATCTCCATAACTAACATGTTAAATGTGTGGGCCAACCCAAGGGAGGAATTTTAATTTTAAATATGGTATTGTTGAAAAACCTAAGACAATATCGATGAATTTGGACATGTCCTATAACTGGTAGCTTTTTATTATTTCCAGCATTATCTAAGATGGATAAAGTAAGAATCTTGAATATGGTGATAGTTTTCATAAGATGATATCTTGTTCTGACATAGATTAGGGATATCCTATATATGAATTATGGAAACTTGGGAAGGCCAAGTCCATAGATAGGTGAATTGTTAAGGAAAAGGGTGTGCAAGATTCAAATGTGTACACACAAGTCATATATGTCAAGGATAGATCAAAACTTATATTATCAAGTGTCTAATATCAAATTTAAGTGACTATAAATTCCCCCATTTCATTTTAGTATTTAAAATGATATATTAAAAGGATAAATAATAAATTTGGTACTTGATTATAACTAAATTCAGTGTATTTAGGTATACCCAAAATATCTAGCTTGATCCATGAAAAACCTATAATGAAACATGTAGAAATCAATGTCCACGCATGATTAAAAAAAAATTAGAAATAATATAGATCATTGAAACATTTGAAACTAAAAAATAAAGTAATGAATACACTTTTGCATATGCAAACCAAGATTCCCTTTAAATTCATTTGAGAATGGGTTTATTATTCCCCAAGGATATGCCATTATTTAAACCATGGTTTGTTAATATAAATGTGGTAATCCTCATTAGAGACTAAGAAGGGTTATCAATTAAACATCATAAAACCTTAACTACATTCGTTAAAATATCATCATAATTATTTTGGTGCAACATGTATTAGGTTTGTATTCCAAGGGTGGAACCACATAGTAAGCTCATATGTAAAATGTGGAACCTTGCATCATGTTCATATATTTTTAAAACTCTAAATCAACCACTACAAACAAATTATAGATTCAAAGTGATTACATAGTTCCCATCATATTAAATTAAAAATTGCATGCATGAATAACATCCATGCCCCAAAATCCAATCCATTTGTACCTAAATATGATATAGAATTCCATAATCTATATGAAACATGTTTAATCTGATAACCTACTCAATTTTATCCATGTAACTTGATAAATCTTCTCAATCTAATCCATGTAATATGTTTCATTATGTAAAAAAAATCTCAGATATTCATCACAGTTATATAAAATGGCCCACATATGCTCTGAATATGTGTCAATATATCAATTTTTCAAAATATAAATAGTAAAATGTCTCATAATATGTATCATAATTTGTCTCATTTGAATCATATTTTTTCTTATATTAATTTTTTGAATCATCTAATCTAACCCAAAATCTAAATTTGTCTATCTATTAAGGCTTGAATCTCTATGACAAGCCCTTTAATTTTCCCTCCACTTTTGAGGTGAGGGATGAATCCTAGAAATAACTCATCTCAAAATAAGGGAGTTATATTCATCATGTTATATATAAAATATGTAATCATGCAAGGCATGTGTTCTAACATGATTAAATTATGTTATCATATAAAATTTTAATAATTCGTGTAGATATGAAACATGTGACACAAGGCATACAAATGTCATGTCAAGTAGATATAAAAATTAGGCACACATTAATAATCAATATAGTAATGATCATTACAGATAATATAACTCAATAGTAAGGCACATAAAATATTGCATGAGATGAATAATGGCATTGCACACAAGGATAGGAATGTGGGATATGAATCATGATACCACACGCTCAATAACCATCATAAAGGCATATAATGTCATGATCATGATATACATAGGCACTCAATACATTACTCAAATTTGACCTAACATGGATACATCATGGCCATGAAATGGATTAGAGCATCCTCAACACAATTTGCATGACATGATAATAGATAATCAATGCTCTCATAAAAACACACAAGATAACACTCAATCTCACATACATCAATGATCACTCAATGTAATAATCATCAATAGTCACATAATTTAATAGTTACCAATGTTCACACATAGAACACGTAATGTCATACATTGAAAACATCATACAATGTAATACACAATCAATGATCACATTATGTAATAATCATCAACATCAAACATGCATAAAATATGAAATACCAACATACACAATAAATCTAGGTCATTGTCATAATTATAAAAAAGTACAATAACCATAAAATATAACATCCTAAAGAGTATATGAAAGATAAATTCATGTATAATCAGTCTAATTAGCTCAATATGATTAATGGAATGGTCATAGAAAGATATAACCTATAAAGTTTACCAAGATGCGCCCAATGTATAAAGGTAGCCTATAGGTGAAATAAATGTCCTGCATTTATATGTCCCTATCATATATAACCTATATGTCTTGCATCCCACTCATGTATACCATGAAAATCATGTGCATATAAAATGGATATGTAACCAAGCATGGATATGAAAAAGAACATCATTGAATCATTTAAACTAGAAACACATGTCATGCATTGGTCTTGATTTTTTTTTACTTTTTTTATTTTTTAGTATACATCTATATAGTCTAGAAATGTTAAGTCATAAGTTTTTGAAAATATAAAAAATGTAAGGGATTTGAATAAGATGTAACATAAGTCAATGCATTGTGTGTACTAAGTGTATTAGTAAATCAATCTCAATGAAGTGAACGTAAGCAACATGAACATGTATGCAATGGGCTAGGATCGGCCCAAAACTATCCCATCTTAAAATATCCAGACTCAAAGAATGTTGATCTAAGAGAACTCAATGATACTTAATGTTTCAGGATGTGACCAAATGGATCCACAAACCTAAAAATAGGAGAATATATAATAATTATCAAAGGAAAGGGTTCCCAAGCCTTTAGGCCAATAACACATTGAATTGTCTCTAACTAGGTCTTTATTTTAGAAGTAATCTGATATTTCAAATAAGTAATGTAAGGGACAAAAGTTAGAAACATATCAAAATGGGTAAGGAGACATGATAGAAAAATGGGGGCCTAGGCTACCTTGAGTGGATATATGGAAATTTTAAGAAACCATATAGCCATACTAAGTATAAGTGTAGAAAAAGCTTAAACAAGGAGATATGCATTCATTAACCAAGCAATTATGTAACTTCTATCTACTAAATGAAAGATCTAGGGTTAAAATATACTTACCTTGAAGAGGACTTGTCGAGCCTCAACCTCCCCCTTGGCCAATAATGATTTGAAAAAGGTTTTTGTGTTTGTAAGAATCTCAAAGTTTGAATCAAGATCTACATTAAAATGACTCTTCCTAATGCATCCAAGACTCCACAAGACAAGCTTTACTTTAAGACAATATCTTAAGAAATAAATCCTCCAAGTGTAGATCTAGGGCAAAAGTATGAGCAATATCAATCAAAATGAATGTTTTTTTATTGGAATAAAATGGTGACTTATATTTATAGTGTTCAATGATCTTAATCTATCCTAAAATTCAATCTAACACCATTGGCCAACTCGATGTAGTTAAAAATGGGTCGACAAAGCTTGAAATACATTGGTCAGGCTAATATAATTATAAGAATTGTACCAACATGTTTGAAACTACATCAATCAGGTTGATGTAGTAGGGAAAGGATAAGAGATAAATAATAATACATCATACCAATATAATGTAGTACAAAATATAGGCCCTGATATAGTTGGAGGCCGTAATATAAAAGGACATAAATTAGGGGATAAAGTTTGAGGAAGATAAAATAGATGTAGAAATGATATATAAGCAACAATATCTCTTACAAAACACCAAAGTCTTACTCACCCCTTTCCTGGTGTACCCTTTAAGGTGTGCACTTAGGGAGATTGAATTTTGACATGTTTCTATAAGAGAAAGTGTTAATAAGTGATAATAGTGAAAAATATTATGTGTATACGTAATCCCCACCTGAAGCTCATCACGTGTCACAATAGTGTAACATGGGATGGTGCTTCAAAAAATAACATAATAGCTGAGTTAATTAAATGTAATAAAAATCAAAAAAATAAATGAAAGTAAATAAATTATAAATACATACCTTCACTTACCTTATTGATATGAAAAATAAGTTACATGTATAGCAGATGATGAGAGGAACCTACTGTGTGAAGCAAGAGGCATACCTAAAAAGTAAGATGAAATGTGAAATTTTTGTAAAAATAATGTGTTAGCACTAAAAAAATCTCTATCTCACCAAGATTATAAGGCTTATTTCAGTTCACGGAAAGGACCTATGGAAACAACGATATGGTTAAAATATGGAATCTCTCAGCAAATAATTGAATGCTAAAAATTTTATTATTAAAGGGTTAAAAGTTTCTCATTTGTGCATTTGCTACTTTTGGAAACCAAAGCTATGTGTATCCAAATTTATAAATTTGAGAGGTGATGGCCCTTAGACAAGAAGGTGGATGAGGTAATGGATGCATCATTGTCTCATCCCAAGTTATATGCATATGGGGTGTATTAATTGCTTGTTTTAAGTGTTTTTTATTAAAATGAACTAGTTTAGGAAAAGTATGTGCTAGGGAAAATTTGTGTAATAGATTTTACCCCAAAAAGTGTAGGACAAGAGTATAAAATAGAATAGGTAATAGGTAGGTAATAGAAAGTCAAAAATTATGCTAAGGGAATTTAGTAGGGTCAAGGGAAAAATTGCCACAATGTTTAAATGATATCATCCATGTTAATGTAGTTGAAAAATAGTAGGGAAAAATCTTGGTCAATATCATAAGAATTAGCTAGGCTAATGTATTTGAGCAATTTATCAACCAACATTGTATGGTTTAGCTAATGCAGTAGGAAAATTGTCAAGATCATTGATGTTATATGGCATGGCCAATGGCATGAAATAGATATCCTAACCGATGCAATTTAGAAGGTGGTCGATCGCATAGAAAATAGACTAGATATGGGAGATGGCTAATATCTTAGTCGATGGAGTATGGTGTAAATAAGGTTGATGCCATAGAACATGGCCAATATATTAAATAATATACAAATGATCAATCTAGTAATAGACATGGTTGATGTAGTATAAAATAGTAAGGGATGGTTGATGTAGTAGAATAAATTATCAATGAAGTGTTAATTTGAAGCAAAAGTTAATTTGTTTATTTTTATATTTAAGTATTTGTTTCAAATTTTGGATAGAGTCCTTATTTGTGTTATGTTGTTTTATATTTTTTAGAGATGTAAGAGGCTACATAGATTATTAAATGTGATATGGTTACCATATTTATTGGATATGCAATTTAGAAGGTGGTTAATGGCATAGAAAATAGACTAGATATAGTCGATGGCATATATCTTGGTTGATGGAGTATGGTGTAAATAAGGTCGATGCCATAGAGCATGCTCGATATATTGAAGAATACACATATGATAAATGTAGTAGTATACATGGATGATGTAATAAAATATATTAAGGGATGAGTATACATTACTGATGAAGAAGCTAATTTGAAGCAAAATTTGATTTATCTATTTTTTATATTTAAGCATTTATTTCATATTTTGGATAGAGACATGATTTGTGCTTTGTTTTTTTTGCATTTTTTAGAGACATCAGAGGCTATGGAGATAATTACACATAATATCATTACCAAATTTATTGGATAGACTATCTATAGTGGATCAAGCATAATTGATTGTCCTTATCCTTAGACTTGGCAAGATCACGGAGATGCATCAAATTCCACTAAGTATTGACTTAGTGTCCATTTTCTTAGGAGTATGTGAAAGATTAATAGATACCTTTTTGTTGGGTGAATATTTTGTCATCAACTAACTGATGACAAAATGGGGATATCAGCCACCTCATAAGGGAGATTACACCACGAGGAGTGTGGTTTTACCAGATCTAGATGAGGTAAATCTCTCCTCTCATTAAGGGGAGGTTCCCTATTAATACATACGTGCCGGATGTATAATTAAGTAGAAAATAATACACGGGGGTGGTATAACAACATCTACTTCTCTTTTTTCAGAAGTAATGTATAAAGAACAAAAGGGGGAAAAAAATCTTGGTCTAATGCTAACAACGTTCCTCTTCTTTCAGGAATGGTGTCAAACGAAGAGCAAGAGATCACCTGAAGAAACAAAGTCATAAGAATGCTCATGCAAGCACAAAGTCTTTCGTAGCTTCCCCACGGATCCGGAACAAGTATAACCGTAGAGTAAAGTGAAGCACAAAGTCTTCACCTGAAACTGCAAAAGATAACTGAATCTCAAAGACAAAAGTAGCACAAAGTCTATCTTCTATCCTCTAGAAACGCCTTTAGATAATATAAACAAGCCCACTGCTTACAAGATCAAATAAACAAGAGATTTCTAGGAAAAGACATAAGAACCATTTCCTAAATCACACAGATAATTTCAACACAAAGTCTGAAACAAACCTACTTCTCATTTATTTCATCAAAATATGATTTACAAATTTGAGCACAAAGTCCCAAAAGTTGTTTCAATTTCAGTAGTGTTTGCTATTAAATTTTCCAGAAGAAGCATTACAAATGAGGTCTCCACTATATATAGGGAGAAAATCCTCAAAAATAGAAAATAATAAAATATAAAATATCCTGGTCAAAGATGACTCATCTTTGACTTTTAGATATTTTCCAAAATATTTACAAGTAATTACATATTACAAAATTGTGTGCATTTTGCACAAAATAGAAATGCATAAGGACAGAAAAAGAGAGAAGGGGGAGATGGAGAGTCAATTCTTGCTACCGGACTTCTTTAGATGAGCATCGTACATGGTGATCTATGCCTGAATTCTTACGTTGTCTGGCGTAGCTGCATTTTTAGAGACAACTCTCACTCTAATCAGCGCATCTTTCAATGCTGTGATGGCTTTAGAATGGCCAGTTAACCTGAATTTCAAATTCTCCAAAGTTAACTGAGCATCTAGAATGTTGTCCACTGAAGTCATTGAGAAAGACGCTTCTTCAAAATCCTTCTGGATCATCCCTTTGAAACTTTGAATCATTTCCTCTACTGGAAGGAACTGACGGTCCTTGGAGGTCAAGTTGCATGGCAGCTCTTCTAACTTGTTAAGCAGGTTCAGGTCACTCTTTTCGCTAGCTTCCTTGAAAGCGTTGAGATCATCAACTAAGTCCTTGAGTACCTAAATGCTGAAGACTATTGACTCCTTGATCTCAACATAGGAATCTTTGTTGGGGATGATGCCGATAGTTATCAGGGTGCTCTTTTTGAGATTCTTCATTTCCTTCCACCTGCTAAGATCTTTCTCTAATCCGTCAATTTCCCGAGAGATAAGGGAGACAAAGTAGTCTACCTAAGTTTTCAATCTCTTCATTTTACCTATTTTTTCTGCAACTTCTGACAGTAAAGAGACTCCCTGATTGTGCATCCTCTCAATATATTCCTCCATGACTTTCCCTTTTAAATAGGTCTTTTCAGCTTTCTAAATGACTAGATCATCCACGGAAAAGGCCTCTCAAGTCACTGTTTCAGGGGGGATAGTGAATCTTCTGATTACTGCTATTAATTGCTCAGCCTTGGCTTTGTAAAAATCTTTCATTTATTTTTCCTTGTCAAACTTTTGGACCATAATGTCCATTACTGCCTGAAGATCACTCTTTGCCCCTTCGTGAGTAACTTTGCCAAGTTCAACACGAGAGAGGGAATAAATGCTCATCTCAAAACCCTCGAGGGCTGCATCCTGAGGAGGTTTGGCAATTTCTAGAAATTTTTGCCCATTTTTTTCAACCAACTTGGAGAGGATTTTTGGCCTTTTCGAAGCCTTTGCTTTCACTGGCATTATCTTACCAAAGTCAAATTCATCTGGGGAGATGGACATTTTCTTTCTTTTAGGTGTGAAAGCAGACATCCATGGCAGGAGAGAAGTACCTGTTGCAACAATAGTCACCCCTGCTAGTGTCATTATAGTAGCTTCCATATTACTGGTGGTGATAGTGGTTGTAGTTGGAGTAACTGGTGAAACTATATCAACTACTAGTTCCGATTCAGGTGCAGGGCTTGGTGGCAGGTTGAAAGACAAAGATGAAAGACTCAGAATGGACCCAGAAGAGCGAGGAAAACCAGCTGAAGGGCCCTGAGGATCACCAAAAACAACCCTGGAAGGGGAAGCAGCTCCAGAAGATGGAACACTGATTGGAGAGATAGGAGAAGCAGGTACCACAGGAGACTGAGGGGGAGAAAGAGAGGCGCTCTGGGTCGGTTGTGCTTGTCCCAATGAGATCGGAGACTCAACACTTGGTTGTTCTGAAGGTTGACCCTATGTCTCCATGGGTTGAGCTGTCTGTGCCTCGGGGCTTGGTTCTTTAGTTCCTTCAGCTGTTGCTTCAGGCTCTTGTGCACATTTAGGTTTCTTGGAGACAAAAATGATTCTAGGTTTGCGAGGCTGAGATGGAGAAGGAATGTCTCCTTTGTTCTTTGTTCGGTTCTCTGCCTTCCTCTTTAACTCTGCTTGGTATTCAGCCTCTGATCCTGTGATGAATTCTTTCAGGGTGATCCCTTTGGCTGCTAACCAATCATTGGTGTTAGCCAATATTGGTTCAAATCTTTTCCTCAGAGTAGTCAGTTCCTTCTAAGACCAGTTAATTGGAGGGAGAGGGGAATCAACGACCTTTTCCACCAGATATCTACTGTTTATGATATTTCCATCGTCAATTAAACCTAAAGGGATATTTGCGAGCCCGAGGTACTCTATCTGTTCAAGTGTGAAATGGCAATAGTCCATTTTCCTTATCTCATCAGCCGTCCTCATGTCACCTAGATATCTTCAATCATGGGCTCGTGAAACTGGGTTTTCCTTCAGATCGTCTCTCTGACTCCTCTGTAGTCAAATTTCTCCCATCTTTTGAATGGTTTGATGGTAACCATTTGCATTTCTATTTCCATGACCTTGGTTTTAGTTGATGTAGCAACTGAAAATCTACCAATCTGGACAAGGAACTTGAAACCGGGTCTCTTGAGCTCCATCTGCTTTGTGTGTACGACAGACATTTTTCGGCAAAGCTCCATTAGGACCAACCTGTCCGAAGGGAATTTTGGGAGCATGTAAGGGTATCCTTGGTAAAAACCCACTCGAAGATAGCAAAAGGTAGGAAACTGGAGGAACATGCACCCAAAACTATTCACTACCGCCCATGCCTCGTCTGATATTCTCTTCTGCTCCAGCTGAGGGTCAAAGAGACATAAAAATATGGTGAAGAATGCATCATTTACTTGCCTAAAATGATGTGTTAACCCTTGAAGCGTCAGCTGTAGATAGTATGAGTAGACTGGGGTGGTCCTTCTATCCCCCTCTGTTGTCAAACCTAGGAAAGATCGCATGGCAGTAGCTATATAGACTAGGTACGAGGTCATATAAAATTTAAAAGAGGTCTGTACCCTGGTCAGTTGCTCGTAGATAGCATTGCTAATTTTTTCCTCCCAAAAGATGGTTTGTTTGCCTTGAAGGATGATCTTAATGAAAGGATACATCCATTCATGAAATTGTGAAGAGGACGGGAGGCCCCGTACTCTACTGAGAAGGGTGATTAAGTCGCCAACCTCCTCGATGAAATCGCTTCTAGGGAAGCTTTTCAACCATCTAGACAGACTGGTCCTCAGAGTTTTGAGCCATTTATAGTTCATGACCTTATTTGCCCTTTCGGGGTCTTTGTCGTACTCCTTCTGTGTGTCTTCGAAATCGATTTGGGTCACTTCGGTGGCCGGAGGACACAAGAAAGCTATGTCGATAAAATTGGGGTCCAACCGAATTATCATGGTGCCGTTGGCATTTGAGACTGATCTGGTCTCCTTGTTGTAAAAGTGTGTGCACTGGAGGACAAACTCTGCATGATGAGTTGCTACTAGAAAGGCAGCCACCAGGTGGATGTTGCTCTCAACAATTTTTTTTATCCCAGTGCTGGGATTGGTTGCCTTAGTTCGCCCTAGGAATTTGGCCATGTCCACATGGCCGATCTCTGTATCTCAAATGTCATCAACATTCGAGGTGACTGATGTGAGCGGAAAGACGCCCTGGTATTTGTATTTCATTGTCTTTGCCTTCGAGGAAGATGCTTCCGTCATAGGGGATGATCTTGATTGGACGGGAGCAGGTGTACAGGAGCTCACTGAAGGTGCTGCTGCCATTGATAAAAAGGGAGTGAGCGAGAGAGGGAGAGTGCAATTTAAGTGACATGGGTTACCGAAGGTCACTTAAATAGGCTAGGTCAAGCAAAAGGGCAGAAAATGAGGAAGAAAAAGTGTGAAAGGGACAACTCGGAAGAAAAACTAGGAGTTAGCTGAAAAAAGGAAGAAAAATGCAGGGGCGGTGAAAATTGCCACCCTTGCATAATTTGGATGAAAATGCAAAGGCGGCAAAAATCACCGCCCTTGCAGGAAGGATGCAAGGATGAGGGTGGTGAAAATCACCACCCTTGCAGAAGGATGTGAGGGCAGCGAAAATCGTCGCCCTTACAGGAGTTCACAAATTGTAAAGGCGGCAATTTTTGTTGTCTCTTCACAAGGGTTGTAAAAACTAGAGGCGGCAAAAATCGCCACCACTGCGCAAGGGTAAGGTAGGGTTTGTGGGAAGGTGGCAAAAATTGCCGCCTTTGCACAGGGGTTAGCAAAGACGTGGGCGGCAAAAATTGCCGCCCTTAGGAGGCCGCAGTGGAAAAAACCACAGGCAGGGAGAGGAAAATGGAAAACTAACTAAAAACTAAACTAGAAAAGAAGAACAAAAGAAATAAATCTAAAAAGCAAACCCTACCTAGAAAACGCGCGTGCCACGAAGTCGAATCTGTGAGCTGATACATCGAAATGTCACTTGGGGAGCTCAGGTGTAAGAGGTAGGAGGAGGAGAGGAAGCAGTGAGAAGAAAAGAGGCTCAAATCAGAATATATAGGGTGAAAAACTCACCCCAACAACCCACCGTACGTAGCCATAAATGCCTTGCATGGAAATCGAGACATGCAAGGGCAGCAAAAATCGTTGCCCTTACATGTAGTCGGTCTCTTTTGCAGGGGTGGCGAAAATCGCCACCCTTGCACAAAAAATGTAGGGGCGGCGAAAATTGCCACCCTTACACAAAAAATGCAGGGGCGGCAAAAATCACCGCCCTTCCATAAAAAACAAGGGAAACACAGGGGCGGCAAAAATCACCGCCCTTGCAGGAAAAAACAAAAAGAGACCAACTCAGGGAGAAAAAGGAAAAGGGGAAGGGAAAACTTGGCCTTGACGGGATAGTAACCACTCTCCGATCCGACCAAGACGAAAATGAATTATAAAATTCGTATCAAAAAATGAACTTAGAGAGACAAAAGACAAAACGGACAAGTTTCGTAGGGGGTCATTTCCAAAATGAGCTAAGCTGGTTTTGGAAACAACAACTAGCTCCTATTGGGGAACTTCTGCATAATCAAAAAGATTAGCAGAAGCAGAATTTAGTCTCTAAGTGCCTTCATCCAAGCCATTGGGCTACGGAGTCAAGCGAGAAATGAGAAAGAGAAACAGACAAAACATAAGAATTGTATATATGTTACAAATGGACTCATCCGAGCTTCAAGGGTTGAAAAGCTTTAGATGTTGCCTATTGTGAGGCAGTGTAAATGGTGTTCCATCTTCATACTCCAGCAAAAAGCTAGCCTCACCACAGAGCTGCCGAATGGTGAATGGACCCCTCCACAGAGAGTCAAATTTGCTGTGCATCTCTTTTGGTTCACGTCGCTTGTCCCATAATAAGACTTGATCTCTGATTTAGAACTCACGCGCTTTAGCCTTTTTATCAAAAATTGTTTTCACACGGTCCTGATGTTCCTTGATCCGATCTACCACCATAACTCGTTATTCGTTCAGCTCGGTCAGACACATGATCCGCTTGTCAACTGAGCTTTTGAAGGTTGAGTCTTCGATCGCTCTAGTTAATCTGAGTGCTGGTAGTTCAAGGGTGATGGGAATTTCTGCATTTTGTCCATATAGGAGTTGAAAAGGTGACATATCTATAGCTCTTTTGGGCGTTATCCTATCGGCCCATAAAGCATCATACAAAGATTTGTGCCATGTTCTCTAATTGTCGTCCACCAACTTCCTGATAATGGTGACCAGGTTTTTGTTGCTTGATTCTGCTTATCCATTTCCTTGAGAGAAATAATCTGAGGTGTGAGACAAGGTAATCCTATAATGGAAACAAAATTGAGTGATTTCATGCGATAAAAAACAGGCCGCATTATCCGTCACAATTTTTAGTAAAACCCCAAACCTAGAGATGATATTTTCTTTGAAGAAGCTGCATAATACTTCAGATGTAGCATGTTTAGTTGGTATGGCCTCCACCCATTTAGTAAAATAATCCATCACGATGAGGACGTAATCATGCCCGGCACTTGAAGACGGGTTAACTGCACCAATGAAATCAACACCCCATTGCTGAAATGGTTCTTCGATCACCACTGGCTTGAGGGGCAAAGTAGGCAGCTTAGGCTTTCCAACGAATTGCTGACACAGCTCACACTTACGCACCCATTTATAAGCATCTTGAAAAAGCATGGGCCAATAGTACCTTGCTCTTAGAATCTTGTGTGCCATCACCGGTGCGGAGAAATGTCTTCAACAGGCCAAATTGTGAAAAGATTCTAAAAGTCTTCCTTGTTGAGTTTTGTCAACACAACGAAGAAATGTCTCGTCCAGGTTTCTCTTATAAAGACCATTGTCCCACAGAACATAACTAGCTGCTTTCAATTTAACATTCTATTTTTCTTTAAAAGAAAGATGAGGAGGACACTCGCCATATGTTAGGAAATGAGAAATGTTAGAATACCACTCATCAGTAGTGGCGACAAAGAGAACTGCGGGCCCACTTTTGACATCTTGTTCTTCACTTTTTAATTCATTTGAAATGTTGTTGGCAATCAATTGGTAGAGACCCCTTCCTCGTACGAGCTTAGTTGGTTTGATGTCTAGATCGAATTCCTGAGTTTTAGCAATCCAGTTACCTCTCTTTGTACCGAACTCTTGCTGAGTCAAAATAGATTTTATTGTTGTATCTGGCACGAGAACTTCAGTGTGAGAATTTAGGATATAAAACTTGAAATGTTTGACAGCCTTGACCACGGCGTATGCATGTTTCTCCACAAGGGAATATTTCAATTCATGATTTTTGAGTGGGCAACTCATGAATGAAATAGGAGATTCTGCATTTTTTGAATTGGGCTGAACCAAAATAGCTGATAGTGTATGCTCAGAGGCATAACTATATATCTTGAAATCTTTAGTATAGTCCAGACAGACCAAGACTGGTGCCCGAGCAATTGCTTCTTTAATTTCTTTGAACGTTGCTTTGCCCTCGGCAATCCACCTAAATGTGGCATTGCTCTTCATCATGTTGACAATGTGACGGGTTTTCTCGGCAAATTTTGGAACAAATATCCTAAGGAAATTCACTTTTTTGAAGAAAGAATGAACTGCGGTCTTGCTAGTAGGCAGAGTAAGTTTCTGGATGGAGCTAACTCTTTTTGAATCAATTCTGATGCCTTCTCGGGACACTATGTGTTCGAGAAGTTTCCCTTCAGTTACTCTGAAGATGGATTTCTTTGGGTTTAACGAGATGCCATTTTGACGACAGCGCTCCAGTACCTTTTGCAAATGGTGAACATGCTCGGAATGCTATTTTGAAAATACCATCAGATCGTCTAGGTATACTACAATGAATTTTCTCATTACATCTTTGAAAGCGAGATCCATAGCCCTTTGAAAAGTGGCGCCTGCGTTTATTAGACCGAACGGCATCCTGCGGTAAGCGAAAGTGCCCCAGGGGGTGGTGAACGTTGTCTTGTGTTGATCTGCTTTCTCGACCTCAACTTGATTATAACCCAAAAAACCATCAAGCATTGATAGCATTTCTGAACCTGTTACCATCTGTAAGACTTGATCCATAATGGGAAGGGGATAGTTATCTTTTAAGGACAACTGATTCAAGTTCCTAAAATCTACACAGATTCGAATCTCACCATTTTTTTTTCTGACGGGTACTATGTTAGCAACCCATGTTGAGTGATGGATCGGAAAAATTATCCGAGCATCCAGCATCTTTTGTATTTCAGTTAAAATAGTACCTGAGATTTTTGGATTATATTGCCTGGATTTTTGTAAGGCACAGAGTTGGCTTTGAGGGGGATGTCATGATGGATGTCATGTGGCCTAAGAGATTTCAAGTCATCATAAGAATAGGCCAACACATCCCTATATTGACGGAGTAAACTAGCAAGTTCAAACCTTTTTTTGGAAGTACAGCATTTCCCAATGTTTACCATCTTAGGATCGTGCTTGGTTCCCAAGTTGACTTGATCAAAATCTTGAGAAGAATTTGAATTTGTTCTTTGTTGTTTGACAAACCTGTCATGGTCATCAAATAGTTTTTCTAGGGAAACCAAACCTTTGGGAATTTTGTTCTCCTTGAGCTGTAGAAAATCTTCACCTGTATTGGCCTGGGTTTCAGGGGTTAGCCCACACTCCCGAGACTCGCTACCTTCAAAACACAGTTGTTTGAAAGCATCCTTTTGCTCCAAGAAGGCGATGATTTGATCATCGTTGTTAAACACTTGCCAGTGGTCAACATTGTTTGGTACACTTGGTCAGAAAACCAGCTCGATAGTATACTTATCTCCCTTAAAATTTGGGTGGAGAATCAGGAGGGTGGCAGAGACAACCAATGCATCTGCTCGATCATTGAATTCCCTTAGAATGGCAGAGATATTGAAGGCGTCAAAATTTTCAATCTGATCCCATACCAGATTACAGTAATGGCGTAACCTCTCATTCTTGGTCTGATAGAGGTTCCTTACCTGACAGACTATCAACTCAGTGTCTCTTTTAGCATGGAGTTTCCTAACACCCTTTTCTTTGGCAACCTGTAGTCCAAGCAACAGGGATTCATATTCGGCCGTGTTGTTAGTATTGTTGAATTGTAATTTGTAGGAAAAAGGAGTAATTTCTCCCTGAGGGGATACCAACACAACTCCTGCTCCTGATCCAGTAGAAGAGCAACTGCCGTCGAACTCCAAATTCCATAGCTCATCAAGTGTTGCTTTTTCAATAAAAACTTTTTCGCTTTGGAGAAAGGGTTGTTTTATGTGTTCATTTTGCTTGGGTATTTCGCCCTTCACGTTAGCTGAAACCAAAACCAAATCATCACCCGTAGGAGTTTCATTTAATGCACCATGGATCTCATCTGTGGATAAGAAATAGGTGCCCATGCCTGATGACTCAAATAAAATCTGAGCTTCAGGTGCTGCAAAACGGGTAACTACATACCTGGCTTCTTTTTCAGGAAGTAATTTTTTCATGATGCCTTGAACTGGAATCCTTGCTTCTGATAGGTCCATGCTTAACTCGCCCCCAACATCCTTACAGAAATTTCGCCCAAGCAGGATGCCGTAAGATGCTGGAACATCGGCTACTAGAACCGTCATTTTTATTCGCTTTTTCAGAAAAGTCACAAAGGCGTATTGGGCATCTTTTATTTGGCCAAAGAGGGGAACCTGTTTGTTTTCCATGAAAAAACACCTCCCAAAAGTTTTGGTCAAAGTTAGGCCGAGAGAGTCTACCACTTTGGCAGGCATAACATTATCTGAAGCCCCAGAGTCTATAATACAATTACTTATTTTGTAACCATTTATAAGCAGGGAAACATAGAAAGTTTCTATTTTTTTGGGTGCAATAGGAGGAGTCACAACCAGATTATTTTGGGCTGGTTGGTCTTTGGGGAGATCAGGAACAGCTTTCAAAAAATCTTGTCCTACAGGGATAGCTTTATTTTTAACATATTCGGCTAACCTATCAAACTGTTCTGGGTTAGATCTCAAATACTCAACCTCTGTCATCTGAATCTTAGTCCTTCTAGCATGCTCGATTATATCAAATGATTGAAAAGAAGTTGTGACAAAAGAAGAGATTACATCATCAGAGGCTTTGACAGGTACCCCACTGGCTTGAGTAGCAGAGGAGGGGGATATCGGGTGATTGGGAGTACTTACTTTTTTATGAGTTACCTGATCTTTTGATTGCAGGGGTAATGGAGTCCCGCGTCTGGCTATAGAAATTGCTTACCAGGGTTCTCCATCTGGTGTCTTTCCTTTGTCAGTTTGTGAAGCTGACTGATTTTGAGATCTGGTAAAAATAGCATAAGTTCCTTCCGAATCTTCTCCTTTATCCTCAGCTTCATCTTGATAATCCAAGAAACCAATATTGGAGTCGCCAGCTAGTTTCTCATCCTGTTCATCAAAAAGGTTAGTATCTTCTTGTTGGTCTAGTTGTGGTTGAAAGGAGTTGTCATGCTCTGCCTCTAGGTATCTGACCGCTGAATGGGCAGGCACTACTTCAATGGCTAATCTTCCTGAAGGGGGAGGTAGGCAGTTTGATTACCCTTGGGTCCGGGCAGCATTACCTTGATATTGCTGATTCTAGAATGTCCTCCTGGGCACATCTCGATAGGTAGGATCAGACGTCCCTTGGGAAATTTGCCTTTTCAAAGCTATCAATTCATTTGTTAATTTTTGTACCATAGGATCTATAGTGCCCGTAGAAGAGCTTTCTACCGATGAAGGGAATTTATTTTTACTAGACTCTTTCTTGATCTTGCCTGCCAGAATAAGATCATCCTCAATCTCGGTAGCCAAACCTTGAGCCAAGGCTAGGTCCATAGGGCCAGCTCGCCTTAACAAGAAACTTACTTCAGGAAGCTGCGAGTTGATGAAAAAGCACTTGAGATTTTCTGGGGTGGGTTGGGCCACGGTTGGAATTCAATTTCTCAATTTGTTGAATTTGGCTATGAAATCTCTGATGAGCTCCTGGGATTCTTTATTTAATTGTGTCAGCTGAGCTAACAAAGCATGTGCATCTTCAGCGGGCTTAAATCTAGCTTCAAATATGGACTTTAGCGTATCCCAGCTTGTCACTGATCCAACCTGCAGGTGATAAAACCAATCCACGGCAGCTCCTTGCAAAGTTTTCACAAAGAGTCTTACTGCCACATCTTCAAATTTGACCCCAATCACACCACATGCTATGGAAAAAGCAGCAATATGCTCGTCGAGATGAAACTTTCCATCACCAAAAAACTTAGAAAATTTTTTTCTAGAACTACGAGGTAGTTCATGCAGGGGTGGGGTCAAGTTAAGAGGGCCGAAGGAGTTACCCCACGGGCCTTGAGCCATTATGATAAGGGGATTGAAAGGTGGGATAACAAACCTTGATGGAGTGTTTATAGGTAGGCAGTGATTAACAGTGGGAAAAGGAGTTCTTCCTCGTGTTGGTGACCTGACAAGGCTAGAAGGAAAACTCCTAGACCGTCGAAGAGAAGCTGATGGAGGAAACAGATCAAAATTACTCTGTTACGCTAATTCAAACACAGGGTCTACAACACCCTTAGATCTCTGACTTTTGGTGTAACGTGGTGTTGCCAGATTTTTAAAACAAAAATGGGACCAAAACTACTTCAAGTTGAAGCTTGAGGCTCCAAAAATGCGCGTTCTTCCCAGTAGCTCTGGTTTTGCAGACCAGATAATATAATGGAGTTAGCTGGTAAGGCTATAATGATAATGAGTAAGACATGAA
Source organism: Torreya grandis (assembly GCA_037957365.1). Classification (NCBI taxonomy): domain Eukaryota; kingdom Viridiplantae; phylum Streptophyta; class Pinopsida; order Cupressales; family Taxaceae; genus Torreya; species Torreya grandis. Next base: position 3,915,422 of record JARHVA010000853.1, on the reverse strand, counting down.
ATGGAGTCGCCAGACTATGTAATGGATAAGGGTAGGGACTGCTCCAGCCTGAAACTTGAGGTTTCAGATTGCACACCCGAATCCCCAGCGGAGTCACCAAAAAATTTTGGGTGAATATTTTGTCGTCAACTAACTGATGACAAAATGGGGATATCAGCCACAGCATAAGGGAGATTACACCACGAGGAGTGTGGCTTTACCAGATCTAGATGAGGTAAATCTCTCCTCTCATCAAGGGGAGGTTCCCTATTAATACTTACGTGCCGGATGTATAATTAAGCAGAAAATAATACATGGGGGTGGTATAACAACATCTACTTCTCTTTTTTCAGAAGTAATGTATAAAGAACAAAAGAGGGAAAAAAATCTTGGTCTAATGCTAACAACGTTCCTCTTCTTTCAGGAATGGTGTCAGACGAAGAGCAAAAGATCACCTGAAGAAACAAAGTCACAAGAACGCTCACGCAAGCACAAAGTCTTTCGTAGCTTCCCCACAGATCTGGAACAAGTATAACCGTAGAGTAAAGTGAAGCACAAAGTCTTCACCTGAAACTACAAAAGATAACTGAATCTCAAAGACAAAAGTAGCACAAAGTCTATCTTCTATCCTCTAGAAACGCCTTTAGATAATATAAACACGCCCACTGCTTACAAGATCAAATAAACAAGAGATTTCTAGGAAAAGACATAAGAACCATTTCCTAAATCACACAGATAATTTCAACACAAAGTCTGAAACAAACCTGCTTCTCATTTATTTCATCAAAATATGATTTACAAATTTGAGCACAAAGTCTCAAAAGTTGTTTCAATTTCAGTAGTGTTTGCTATTAAATTTTCCAGAAGAAGCATTACAAATGAGGTCTCCACTATATATAGGGAGAAAATCCTCAAAAATAGAAAATAATAAAATATAAAATATCTTGGTCAAAGATGACTCATCTTTGACTTTTAGATATTTTCCAAAATATTTACAAGTAATTACATATTACAAAATTGCATGCATTCTGCACAAAACAGAAATGCATAAGGACAGAAAAAGAGAGAAGGGGGAGATGGAGAGTCAATTCTTGTTGCCGGACTTCTTCAGATGAGCATCGTACATGGCAATCGATGCCTGAATTCTTACATTGTCTGGCATAGCTACATTTTTGGAGACAACTCTCGCTCTGATCAGCGCGTCTTTCAATGTTGTGATGGCTTTAGAATGGCCAGTTAACCTAGATTTCAAATTCTCCAAAGTTAACTAAGCATCTAGAATGTTGTCCACTAAAGTCATTGAGAAAGACGCTTCTTCAAAATCCTTCTGGATCATCCCTTTGAAACTTTGAATCATTTCCTCTGTCGGAAGGAACTGATGGTCCTTGGAGGTCAAGTTGCATGGCAGCTCTTCTAACTTGTTAAGCAGGTTCAGGTCACTCTTTTCGCTAGCTTCCTTGAAAGCGTTGAGATCATCAACTAAGTCCTTGAGTACCTGAATTTTGAAGACTATTGACTCCTTGATCTCAACATAGGAATCTTTGTTGGGGATGACGCCGATAGTTATCAGGGTGCTTTTTTTGAGATTCTTCATTTCCTTCCACCTGCTAAGATCTTTCTCTAATCCGTCAATTTCCCGAGAGATAAGGGAGACAAAGTCGTCTACCTGAGTTTTCAATCTCTTCATTTTACCTATTTTTTCTGCAACTTCTGACAATAAAGAGACTCCCTGATTGTGCATCCTCTCAATATATTCCTCCATGACTTTCCCTTTTAAATAGGTCTTTTCAGCTTTCTGAATGACTAGATCATCCACGGAAAAGGCCTCTCGAGTCGTTGTTTCAGGAGGGATAGTGAATCCTCTAATTACTGTTGTTAATTGCTCAGCCTTGGCTTTGTAAAAATATTTCATTTCTTTTTCCTTGTCAAACTTTTGGACCATAATGTCCATTGCTCCCTGAAGATCACTCTTTGCCCCTTCGTGAGTAACTTTGCCAAGTTCAACACGAGAGAGGGAATAACTGCTCATCTCAAAACCCTCGAGAGCTGCGTCCTGAGGAGGTTTGGCAATTTCTAAAAAAATTTGTCCCTTTTCTTCGACCAACTTGGAGAGGATTTTTGGCCTTTTTGGAGCCGTTGCTTTCACTGGCATTATCTTACCAAAGTCGAATTCATCTGGGGAGATGGCCATTTTCTTTCTTTTAGGTGTGAAAGAAGACATCCATGGCGGGAGAGAAGTACCTGTTGCAACAATAGTCACCCATGCCAGTGTCATTGTAGCAGCTTCCATACTACTGGTGGTGATAATGGTTGTAGTTGGAGTAACTGGTGAAACTGTATCAACTACTGGTTCCGGTTTAGGTGCAGGGCTTGGTGGCAGATTGAAAGACGAAGATGAAAGACTCAGAATGGACCCGAAAGAGCGGGGAGAACCTGCTGAAGGGCCCTAAGGATCACCAAAAACAACTCTGGAAGGGGAAGCAGCTCCGAAAGATGGAACACTGATTGGAGAGATAGGAGAAGCAAGTACCGCAGGAGACTGAGGGGGAGAAAGAGAGGCGCTCTGGGTCAGTTGTGCTTGTCCCAATGAGATTGGAGACTCAACACTTGGTTGTTCTAAAGGTTGACCCTGTGCCTGCATGGGTTGAGCTGTATGTGCCTCGAAGCTTGGTTCTTTAGTTCCTTTAGCTGCTGCTTCAGGCTCTTGTGCAGGTTTAGGTTTCTTGGAGACAAAAATGATTCTAGGTTTGTGAGGCTGAGATGGAGAAGGAACGTCTCCTTTGTTCTTTGTTTGGTTCTCTGCCTTCCTCTTTAACTCTGCTTGGTATTCAGCCTCTGATCCTGTGATGAATTCTTTCAGGGTGATCCCTTTGGCTGCTAACCAATCATTGGTGTTAGCCAATATTGGTTCGAATCTTTTCCTCAGAGAAGTCAGTTCCTTCTAAGACCAGTTAATTGGAGGTAGAGGGGAATCAGCGACCTTTTCTGCTAGATATCTATTATTTATGATATTCCCATCATCAATTAAACCTGAAGGGATATCTGCGAGCCCCCGAGGTACTCTATCTGTTCAAGTGTGAGACGACAATAGTCCATTTTCCTTATCTCATCAGTCGTCCTCATGTCTACCCAGATATCTTCAATCATGGGCTCGTGGAACTGGGTTTTCCTTCGGATCGTCTCTCTGACTCCTCTGTAGTCAAATTTATCCCATCTTTTGAATGGTTTGATGGTAACCATTTGCATTTCTATTTCCATGACCTTGGCTTTAGTTGATGTAGCAACTTAAAATCTGCAAATCTGGACAGGGAACTTGAAACTGGGTCTCTTGAGCTCCATCTGCTTTGTGTGTATGATAGACATTTGTCTGCAAAGCTCCATTAGGACCAACCTGTTCGAAGGGAATTTTGGGAGCATGTAAGGGTATCCTTGGTAAAAACCCACCCAAAGATAGCAAAAGGTAGGAAACTAGAGGAACATGCACCCAAAACTATTCACTACCGTCCATGCCTCGTCTGATATTCTCTTCTGCTCCAGCTGAGGGTCGAAGAGACACAAAAATATGATGAAAAATGCATCATTTACGCGCCTAAAATGACGTGTTGACCTTTGAAGCATCAGCTGTGGATAGTACGAGTAGACCGGGGTGGTCCTTCTATCCCCCTCTGTTGTCAAACCTGGGAAAGAAGGTAGGAAACTGGAGGAACATGCACCCAAAACTATTCACTACCGCCCATGCCTCGTCTGATATTCTCTTCTGCTCTAGCTGAGGGTCGAAGAGACACAAAAATATGGTGAATAATGCATCATTTATGCACCTGAAATGACGTGTTAACCCTCAAAGCGTCAGCTGTGGATAGTACGAGTAGACCGGGGTGGTCCTTCTATCCCCCTCTATTGTCAAACCTGGGAAAGATCGCATGGCAGCAGCTATATAGACTAGGTACGAGGTCATATAGAATTTAAAAGAGGTATGTACCTTGGTCAGTTGATCGTGGATAGCATTGCTGATCTATTCCCCCCAAAAGATGGTTTGTTTGCCTTGAAGGATGATCTTAATGAAAGGATACATCCATTCATGAAACTGTGAAGAGGACGGGAGGCCCCGTACTCTGCTGAGGAGGGTGATTAAGTCACCAACCTCCTCGATGAAATCGCTTCTGGGAAAGCTTTTCGGCCATCTAGACAGACTGGTCCTCAGGGCTTTGAGCCATTTATAGTTCATGACCTTCTTTTCCCTTTTGGGGTCTTTGTCGTACTCCTTCTGTGCGTCTTTAAAATCAATTTGGGTCACTTCGGTGGCCAGAGGACACAAGAAAGCTTTGTCGATAAAATTGGGGTCCAACTAAATTATCATGGTGCAGTTGGCATCTGAGACCAATCTGGTCTCCTTATTGTAAAAGTGCGCGCACTGGAGGACAAACTCTGCATGATGCACTGCTACTGGAAAGGCGGCCACCAGGTGAATGTTGCTCTAAACAATTCTTTTTATCTTAGTGCTGGGATTGGTTGCCTTAGTTCACCCCAGGAATTCGGCCATGTCCACATGGCCGATCTCTGTATCTCGAATGTCATCAACATTCAAGGTGACTGATGTGAGCAAAAAGATGCCCTGGTATTTGTATTTCATTATCTTCGCCTTCGAGGGAGATGCTTCCGTCATAGGGGATGATCTTGATTGGACGAGAGCAGGTGTACAGGAGCTCGCTGAAGGTGCTGCTACCATTGATAAAAAGGGAGTGAGCGAGAGAGGGAGAGCGTAATTTAAGTGACATGGGTTATCGAAGGTCACTTAAATAGGCCAGGTCAAGCAAAAGGGCAAAAAACAAGGAAGAAAAAGTGCGAAAGGGACAACTCAGAAGAAAAACCGAGAGTTAGCTAAAAAAAGGAAGAAAAATGCAGGGGCGGCGAAAATCGCCGCCCTTGCATAATTTGGACGAAAATGCAAAGGCGGCAAAAATTACCGCCCTTGCAGGAAGGATGCAAGGGCGGCAAAAATCACCGCCCTTGCAGGAGTTTGCAAATTGCAAAGGCGGTGATTTTTGCCGCCTCTGCACAAGGGTTGCAAAAACCAGAGGCAGCAAAAATCACTGCCACTGCGTAAGGGTAAGGTAGGTTTGTGGGAAGGTGGTGAAAATTGCTGCCTTTGCACGGGGGTTAGCAAAGACGTGGGTGGCAAAAATTGCCGCCCTTAGGAGGCTGCGGTGGAAAAAACTGCGGGCAGGGGGAAGAAAATGGAAAACTAACTAAAAACTAAACTAGAAAAGAAGAACGAAAGAAATAAATCCGAAAAGCAAACCCTACTTGGAAAATGCGCGTGCCACGAAGTCGGATCCGTGAGCTGATGCATCGAAATGTCACTTGGGGCACTCAGGTGCAAGAGGTAGGAGGAGGAGAGGAAGCAGTGAGAAGAAAAGAAGCTCAAATCAAAATATATAGGGTGAAAAACTCACCCCAACAACCTGTCGTGCGTGGCCATAAATTCCTTGCATAAAATTGAGACATGCAAGGGCGGCAAAAATTGCCACCCTTACATGTAGTCGGTCTCTTTTGTAGGGGCGGCGAAAATCACCACCCTTGCACAAAAAATGCAGGGGCGGCAAAAATCGCCGCCCTTCTACAAAAAAAAAAGCAGGGGCAGCGAAAATCACCGCCCTTCCATAAAAAACAAGGGAAACGCAGGGGCGGTGAAAATCGCTGCCCTTTCAGGAAAAAACAAAAAGAGACCAACTTAGGGAGAAAAAGGAAAAGGGGAAGGGAAAACTTGGCCTTGACGGGATAGTAACCACTCCCCGATCTGACCAAGACGAAAACAAATTATAGAATTCGTATCGAAAAATAAACTTAGAGAGACAAAAGACAAAACAGACAAGTTTCGTAGGGGGTCATTTCCAAAATGAGCTAAGCTGGTTTTGGAAACAACACTTTTGATGGGTGGTAGATGAGGATACTATTGAGGTGGTTGTCATCTTGGAGGATGTCCATGAAATTTTGGGACTACCAATCATGGGTGCATTGGTGGTGTGTAATACCCTTAATTTGGTTGATGAGAGGATAACCTTAGCTATATGGGCTACAGGATCAAAGAGGTACGACAAGTGAGGGTTAGTATTAAAACTACTTTATGTATATATATATATCTACCATTTTGGATTTATAGAAGGATTTGATTGGACTTGTGATAGCTCAAGTGATCTATCATAAGTCATATGGGAGAGTGTCTTTATATATTACAATCTTATGTTGTTTTATGCTAGAGTAGAATGCATTGTATAATTTAAGTTATGTTATTTGGGTTTAGTTAGTGCATGATTTTTATGATATTTTGATGAAAGGTTGGCAGATGATGGGGCTTGTTATTATTTTTAGAAGCTCAATTTATGAGTGGTTCCTATTGTAGAGATCAAAAATGTTCCCCATACCATTGATGATGCCCTCCCACAAGTTTGAAGGTGGACATAGGATCATGTAGTGAGGACCATTGCATACAAATCTGCATTATAGATAGTGCAACATGAATAAATTATTTGGAATCCATACAAGGGGACTGTGGATTTACGGCCATCATGGATAACCACTTTACAAATGAAATAGTGGTAGAGGATCATGGGTCACTAGCCTTGATGGTTAGAGCCTCATCTATGTGATCATAGTCAGTTTGGCTTACCACACATAGTAGCTTTATTGTTAGTCTTAACATTTTACACTTTCCATTTGAGGTAGTGGCATGGTGTAAAAGGTAGAGGATAACTTGTTGAGGTACCCATGATATGGCATCATCATCTTAGGGAAATGATAAGGTATAAATATGATAATCGAGAGTATACACTAGTAGAGGAGAGATGATAGTAGAGAAAAAACTAAAGCCACAACCATAGCCAATACCTAGCTAGACTATAGTGTGGTGAATACATCATAGGGTAAGATAGGATTGTGTCATCTAATCGAGTTAGTATATAGATTTTGTACCCACCTCATATCCATGATAGCCAACAGGTGATAAGCGATCTTGTAGATGGTAGCACTATGGGTGAGTAAATGATTAGTTTTGATTACTTACATTTACTATAGGTATAGAGATACATGATTTATGTTATTTGGATATTGGGATATATATATATATGAGTTTTGATGTCATTTTGGTTTGCATTTGCATAGGATGAACTATGGAGGACCATGGTCGAGGCTTAAAATCATGATATATTAGATGATGTGTTTCCACAACACGTGTTAGGAACCCGTGCCTTACCCGTATTAGTGCAATAATTGCTATGGACACATATGCTTTATAAGTCATCCCTTAGAGCTTATTTGAATTGTCCCACATACAAGGGAAGTAGTAGTTGTTATAATGGAGTTAGTATATAAGTAAGTGTTGAGGCCCAATGAAGGCATCCACGAATTCATTGTATTGAGCTTGCTCAAAGGAGGCTACCCCCTCGAAGTGGCCTGCGATCAATATAAGCTTTCTGTGTTTCTGTTATTGGTAAGAGTTATTTTATTTTCACATATTTTGATTAAATCTATTATAGGAGGTAATCTATTGTAGGAGGTTCATCACATATGGTATCAAAGAGCTCTCTTGGCTTTGTGGGTAGATTTGGAGCAAAAAAAAATTTCAAAGCAGGGCTTTTTAAGAGCTGCACCATTTTTGGCAAGAAATTTTTTCATTGTAGGTTCTATCATTTTGAATTGGGTAAATACCTATCCACTTAACTATGGGAAGTGCTTAGGCATAAGCCCTAAAACTCATTATGAGGAGTACCATAGGAACCCCAAAGTAGCTAGCCCATTGAGAGGACCTGCCAGCGAAAAGGGCAACGACCCCATCGTGATTGACTAGTTCCCACCCGTGAGGTAAACCAAAAGCTGTCTTTAAGGGGTAAACCCATGGCCAAAATTTTTTGGAGAGCGGTACTTGATTAGATAGCTTTGGTGGCTAGAGAAAATTTAAAAATCCTTTAGGCAGCCAAACAAACTTGGGGTCCATATCCAACTTATCAGGTTTAGAGAGCAAACAACAGCATATCCATAGTTGAGGATATTTCCAACCACACAGTTGCAGACAATCCATTTTTGAAGTAGCAGTAAAAAAAAATAGTAGAAAAAAAGTCCAAAAAAATTTTTTTAAGGATCCCCGGCTATTAACAACTGGTTATGGTCACCACTCGTGCAGGCACAAAAATCATGGAGGAAGAAATCGCCACATTGAAATCTTAGGTTACAAAGTTAACTGATATGATGTGTGGCTTGAATCAACAGAATAGCATCTTGCTCAATAGAGTATAGAAGGAGGAGTCTTCTTCAGAGCATCGCTCATTTGCTTCCAACTTCTCCCATGGACCTAAGCTAGACTTTCCACAGTTCAATGGTACAGATCCTATAGGATGGATATATCAAGCTGAACAATTCTTCAACCTCCACAATACTTATTCTACAAACAAAGTTCCAATTGCTTCCTTTCATCTGGAACAAGAAGCACTTCAGTGGTACCGTTGGTATCTCAAGACAAATGATGAACCCAATTGGTCAAATTTTACATCCTTAATTATGGGTAGGTTTGGTCCCTCAACATTTGAGGATTTCACAGGAGCTCTCACCAAACTCCATCAAATAGGTATTGTTCATGAATATCAAATTGAATTTGAAAAACTCGCTAATCACACTGAAGGGTTGTCAGATGACTTCTTCAAAAGTTGCTTTGTTAGTGGCCTCAGAGAGTCGATCCACTCAGAGGTAAAACTATTTCAACCTAAAAATATGATGGATGCTTTGGGTCTAGCTAAGTTAGTACAAGATAAACTCTCCACACAGCATTGACCTCCCACCTTTTTACCAGCAAAGAACACATTGAATCAGCAGACAACCATAACCACACCAATCAAGTGCCTAATTGAGGTAGAGATGTGGGCTCACAAAGAGAAAGGATTATGTTATAACTATGATGACAAATGGGTTAAGGGTCACAGGTGCATCCAACAAAAACTTTACTTGTTAGATGTGGAGTCACCACCAGAGCAGGACAGTGAGCCTAATATTCCAAAATTTCAAGATGCTCAAGAACCTGGCACTGAAGAGGACCTAGTGGTTTAAGAGACTCAACTTGAGATCTTAGTGCATGCACTAACAGGTGTCACCACTCCCCAAACCATGAAGGTCAAAGGGTGCTTCAAAAATATCCCTCTCACAATCCTCATTGACTCGGGCAGTACTCACAATTTCATCAATCCTTGCATTGCTAAGGCGGTAAACTGCTTTATATACCCTTGTTTTAGCTTTGTAGTCATGATTGCTAATTAGGGCACATTGCCATGTAAAGGGAAGTGTCGAAATGTGTGTATTACAATCGGTGATTATAATTATCGCTCTGATATGTTTGCCCTACCCTTAGGAGGGTGTGATGTGGTTTTAGGGGCATAGTGGCTTCACACATTAGGACCTATTTTATGGGACTTCTCTGAGCTTTGGATGTAGTTCACAGATAATGGTCAAAAGCACACCCTAAAAAGGTTATTACCAAGATTTTCTAGCATCATCAGTTCTCATCACATGGAAAAACTTTTGAAGAAAGGCTCACATGGGGTCATTACATAGTTGCATTCCATTCAACTCCAGCCCCTCACTGCTACTAACCACCCTACAAACTTACAATCCATACTCGACAAGCATGCAACCATTTTTGTAGAACTAGTAGATTTTCCCCCTTCACACCCTAAAGATCATTGCATTCTCCTTCTAGGAAGCATCCCACCCAACATTCGGCCATACCGTTACCCCCATCTGCAAAATACTAAAATTAAGAACTTAGTCTGGGAACTCCTCAAGTCTAGAGTTATTCACCCCAGCACCAGCCCATATTCCTCCCCAGTGCTTCTTGTACATAAAAAAGATGGGTCATGGCACCTTTGCATTAACTTTTGATCCCTTAACCACCTCACTATAAAGGATAAATTCCCAATTCATGTCATTGATGAGCTCTATGAGGCCAAATTCTTCTCCAAGTTGGATCTACGTTCTGGCTATCATCAAATTTGAGTGCATCTTGATGACATTCCCAAGAAAACCTTCCATACACATGAGGGTCACTATGAGTTCCTTGTCATTCCATTTGGCCTTACAAATGCCCCTTCCACTTTTCAAGCACTCATGAATAAAATCTTTCGGCCTTTTCTCTGTCAATTTATTTTAGTTTTCTTTGATGACATTTTGATCTACAGCCACACATGGGCCAAGCATCTCCAACATATTGATAGGGCATTACAATTGTTAGCAGACAATCAATTATGTGCCAAGCAATCCAAGTGTTCATTCGGTCAAGAGGAAATCGACTATCTGGGGCACATTATTTTAGCCAATGGGGTTTGTATGGACCTAGAAAAAATCAATGCTATGCAAAATTGGCCTCAACCAACCACCCTCAAGAGCCTTCATGGTTTCTTATGCCTGATAAGATACTATCACAAGTTCTTCAAAGATTATGGAAAGATCACGGCACCTTTTACTTCCTTATTAAAGAAGGATGCTTTCACCTGGGGTGCAACAGCTGATCAGGCATTCGTCTAACTCAAACAGGCTATGTGTAGCACACCAGTTTTAGCACTGCCAGACTTCACCAAAACTTTCACCATCAAAAGTGATGCCAATGGCATCAGTTTGGGTTTTGTTCTTCTCCAAGAGGGCTGACCAATTGCCTTCACTAGCAAAGCCCTTTCTGGCCGCAATTTAGCTTTATCTACATATGAAAAGGAAATGATGGCAATTTTACATGCAGTACAAAAATGGAGACCCTACTTACTGGGAAACCATTTTTGCATCAAAATTGATCATCAGAGTTTGAAATATTTTTTGGAGCAGCGGGTCTCATCCCCAGCTCAACAAAAATGGGTTAGCAAACTCATGGTTTATGATTATGAGATCACCTATAAGAAGGGAAAAGACAATGTTGTGGCTGATGCTCTCTCAAGAACCTTCAAGGACTAGCCTTCCCTCTCTGCCATCTCCATGCCCATTCCTAAATGGTTGGAATATATCCAACAAGGGTATGCAAATTATCCCTCCTTATGCCACCTCATTCATCAATTAGCCACTAACCCCTCTGCAGTACCACATTATTCATGGGATGGTGCTTCTCTGTGATACAAGGGTTGTCTAGTGCTTCCCCAAATTCCAGACCTACATCAAGTTGTCTTCTATGAAATCCATGCTTCTCCCTCAGCAGGGCACTCAGGGTTTCTCAAAACCTATGAGTAGGCACATCGACACTTCTTTTGGAAAGGCATGAAAGCTAAAATTAAATAGATGGTGGCCGAATGTGATACCTGCCAAAAACACAAAGGTGAAACCACATTGACTCCCAATTTTCTCACACCCTTTCCCATTCCTACTAGGATCTGGATAGATATTTCCATGGATTTCATTAAGGGCCTCCCTAAATCTAGGGGAAAGATAGTGATCCTAGTCATAGTTGATCACCTCTCTAAACATAGTCATTTTTGTGCACTCAGCCACCCCTACATAGCCTCCATAGTTGCACAGGTCTTCTTGGATCAGATCTTCCATCTTCATGGTATTCCATCTTCAATTATCTTAGATCGTGATGCCACTTTCACTAGCCATTTTTGGATGGAACTATTTCATTGCATAGGCACACATTTGAGAATGAGCTCTAGGTACTACCCATAAATAGATGGCCAGATAGAAATAGTTAACAAATGCTTGGAGACCTTTCATTACTTTGCTTCAGAACAACAACATCAATGGGCCAAGTGGCTTCCCCTAGATGAATGGTGGTACAATACCTCATACCACACTTCCACCAAAATGACTCCCTATGAAGCAGTTTATGGTCAAGCACCACGACCACTTCTTCCATATAATCCTAGCAACTCACCAGTTCAGGTAGTTGACACTACTCTCCAAAATTAGGATTAGATTCTCTGCACCTTGTGAGACAATCTCCACATGGCACAAAATCAAATGAAGCAGTAGGCTAATTAGCACTTCTCTAAGCATACCTTTCAACCTGGTGATATGGTCTTTCTTCATCTGTAGCCATACAAGTAATCATCACTAAAACTAAAAGGGTTCCAAAAGCTTGCTCCAAAGTTTTATGGGCCATATAAAGTTCTCTAAAAGATTAGGTTAGTTGCTTACAAGTTAGAGCTTCCACCTTCCTCTCAAGTTCATCTCGTCTTTCATGTCTCCTATTTGAAACAAGTTCTTAGATCTAACATCTGAGTGCAAATAGTTTTACCAGCACTTGATAATGAAGGCTCCATCCTTCTCAAGCTAGAAGCAATCATGGACAGGTGCACTTGCCAATTTTGATCTTGCTCCATCACAGAGGTCTTAATCCAATGGCACGACATGCAATCAGAAGATGCAACATGGGAACCACTCTTCTAGATTCAACAAAAATTCCCACATCTCAAGCTTTGAGGGTAAAGCTTTTTTTAAGAGGGAGGGGATGTTAAGAACCCGTGCCTTACTTGTATTAGTGTAATAATTGCTATGGATGCATATGCTTTGTAAGTCGTCCCTTAGAGCTTATTTGAATTGTCCCACATATAAGGGAAGTAGTAGTTGTTATACTAGAGTTAGTATATAAGTAAGTGTTGAGGCCCAATGAAGGCATCCATGAATTCATTGTATTAAGCTTGCTCCAAGGAGGTTGCCCCCTCGAAGTGGCCTGCGATCAATATAAGCTTTATGTGTTTCTGTTATTGGTAAGAGTTATTTTATTTTCACATATTTTGATTAAATCTATTGTAGGAGGTAATCTATTGTAGGAGGTTCATCACAACATGATACTACTATGATGATAGATCCATTGGTACCTTCCACCATTACATATGCAATGTGGTTTAGATTAATTAGGGTGGCTACCTGAGAGATATATAGATAGGCATAAAATCGGGCACAAGTTTCACTACTACTAGGAGTTGGATAGGGGAGGTGTAGGGATAGAAAGCATTCACTCAGGAAAGAGTCACACATTTGATGATATTTTGACAAGTAGCATTATTGCAATCCCAAGTGGCCAATTTATAGGTACAAATTTAGGGGTTGTAGTCATAGACATGGTCCATACAATGGATTCAACAAAGAGGATAGTCCGATTAAGCCTCTATGGGTAGTGTATCACATCCTCCACTAGATAGACATGGTGAACCTCAGCCTTAGAGTTGACTTTGTATTGTTTTGTATCATTTTGTGTCATGATGTATAAAATAATGACATTTATTTATAGATATTTTTGTTATATGACTCATTTTATGGATGTATTTTATTTATATCACATGTGTTTATGATTTCTTATGATGTGGAAAACATATATGATGTATGTGTTATTATTTTATAGCAAATGTGATCAAATGCATGGTCAAAAAGAATGAAAATAATGTAAAAAATATCAAAAAACATATAAATGTGAATGAGAAAATGAATGTAAAACACACCAAAGATATATGTGACACATTTTCAAGTAAATGTAATATTAATTAATGATAGATGCAAATAAATATGTAAGTAAAATATTAATGAATGAAAAAATTTTAAAAATATATGTAACTAAGTTAAATATCAATGAATGAAAAGGACTCAAAAAAAGATATGTAAATAAGTAGGACCCAAAATGTAAGATAAACATGTGAAGTCAAACAAGGGTGAATGAAAATGATAGGAAGCTCTAAATAATGATAACTCAAACTTAGTGATTGTACTATTACTTCAGATAGTAAAGCATAACCATCTAATGACATGAGTAGGATGAAAATACGATAGTGAGGAAATCAAATGTGATGAGATGTTTGTGAGGAAAACATGGTCCTATTTACGTTATTATAATGCAACTCATAAACTAAAAATTAAGAGGCATAAATAGGAAATGTGATCAGGAACATAATCAGTAAAAAGTGATACTCATCAATGGAAATATTGAGGGTTATGTTAAGGCTAACATACCCCCATTTTTTGAAAATTGGGACCCTTGAGAAACCCTAAAGATTAAACATTGAAATTTTTCATGTTAGGATCATTTTTAGAATTTGAAAATCATCAACTCTATCAAAGGCAAGCTTACTTATTATGTTTTACTTTAATATTGTCTAGCATTGCTAATAAATGGCCTTCAAGGCTTTTAGTTGTAGATTGCATGGTGTTCTTCCTGAGAAATTCATGTTCAAAAACCATGACAAACCTTCAGTTTAAATTTGAATATTGGTGGGAACTATATTGGTGAGAACCTTTTAAAAATCTATTTTGGACTTAAGCATAAACTTCATGTTTAAAGCTTAATAATGTTCTTTAAAACTACTAAATCTTAGCCTAAAATATGCTTGGGTCCCCTTTTTTATTCCCCCTTTAAGTTCTTTATATTTATAACTAGGTCTAATATTCATTTTGTAGGGTCCCTTTTTAATATTACCTACCTTTGCCCCTTTGATTCATAAGCTTAGCCTAAAGTTTTAATCCTAAGGCCCCATCATGTTTATTAATATAAAGGAGACATTAGCACTAACATTTTAGCCTAAGTCTTAATTATCATGGATCCCAACTTAAATTTCTTGCTTCTCATAGATCTGACGACCCTCATTTTATCATAGCATATGATCCAATAAAGTGAGAAAGACCCAAAATTTAACTTAAATGGCATGCATCTTAAAATATCTAATGATATGTACTTTATCATGGGAAAGGAATACAATGGCATGAAGGCCTTGATAAAGTTGTACCCTTAGCCTACATCCAATGGTTCTCACTTCATCATGAAGACTTGATCAGATGGAGTGAGGCACAGTTAAAAGGTCAAAGGATTATAAAAGGGGCACAGGATCGACATGTGACACCATTACATTCAAAGATCAAAAACAAATGGGTTCTACATAAAAAAAAATAACCAATCATGAGCAAGCTCCCAAATCAGGTCCTACAGCTCTCATTTACTCATAGGACCTCAATCCAATGGAGTGCATTAAGTTTGAGGTCTTGGGAAGGCTTGTGGAGGTGCCAAGTGGCCTCTCATATTGTGTCATAAGAATTTTATGAGCTTAAAATTGATGTTTGCATGACCATCATTTGACATTTGCTAAGACATATTTGATGCTCGCACGACCATCAACTTTAAGCCCATTAAATTAAAAACTTCACTAGCTTAAAATTAGCATTTGCATGATTGTCATTCGACATCCTTGATGATGTATTTGACATCCACAAGACTATCAAATTTAAGCTAATGAATTATTTTGGTCAAGACTAGCATAGACTCTAAAATATTGTTAGGAAGTTCATAAATTTCCATGCAGACTAATAAAATCCCTCAGAGGATACTCAAATATTAGAAATATTTAATCTACAAATATTGAAAAGATTTATGGTATAAATTCATGCAAAATAAACTTGGTTTAAGTCTATGCCTTAAATCCCCTATTACATTTCATTTAAATATTGTGAACCTTAAACTATAGACTTATACGAAGTCTCATTTTAAAAATTCTTTGTGACATAGAACTTAGACCAAATGTTTCTAACCAAAGGTTTTAGTGTCTTTATTAATGTAATAAAACTCTATGTGACATTAAATAATTTCAACCCCTTTTAGGCTTGACATAAATATTTTATCCCAAAGTATACATTTTATTTATTTAACACAGTGCAAACTTTGGCCTAAGATATTTAGCCATGGTCTCTTTTGTATGAGTCCAAAAAACTTATGCATAAACACTTTAGCCTAAAGTTTATTTCATTTCTAATAAACATGAAATGAACCTTAGTATAAGAGGTTTAATCCTAAGTCCCTACCTTAATAATGTGTTAACTTAAATCTTGGGCATCCTTGTAGATCAATGGATCGCACTTCATCATGGGAGGATGATCTAATGGTGAAAATACCCCATAGAATTTTCAATGGAGCCCCAAGAGCCCATGGGCTCGACACATGGAAAAAGCACATTTGAATCAGAACTGACAAATGATCTAATGATTTGCACTTCATTGTGCTCCATGATCCGATGGCATGAAAGCACCAAAAACTTTTTAAAGACACATGAAGATGTTAAGTGGCACAACTATGAGGCTCGGTACCAAAAGGAGCCAATCATAAGACATGGGCTCGAATCATGATCAAAAAATTATGATCAATCATAGGATCTTCATCTGACAGTGCAAAATAAAAGAAGGCATTTTAAATGCCAATGGCTAGTGCTCAAAAGGCATTTATGAAAAATTCTATGAAAGGTCTAGATCGATGCCACATAAGCACCATACAAGTAGAAAAGGATAAAATAAGAGATCTTATGTGCTCAAAAATGTGAAGGTATAAAGGCAAAGGTCCAAATCAAATCCCAAGCACGTATAAGTTGAAGTCTAGATACATCTTGCCATTAAATATCCAAAATCCTAAACCCTACATAAAAGAGACCCTAATTGAATTCATTTTGTTACAATTCAATCTGAGAGAAGTTTCATTATGTTTTTTAGCACAAAATAAATTTCACAAAGATCAATTTCAATCTAGTGTGAACAATTTGAAGAAGTAGAAACCATGGCAGCTCACAGGGAATAGTTGAAAGAAGAAATAGAGCTCTATTTGTCCATGGATAATAAAGGGAGAAACTTTAAGGACATTGAATTGCACATTGCAGCCCTAAACAATGGAAACAAGAATTATTCTGAACTCTTCTTCACCATAGAGGAACTAAAACCCAGTACTAAAGAGGAATAAATAATTGTCATGGTTAGCAGGAAGCATTATTACACTATTACAAAACTAGATATACTTCATTATATTGATGTGATCATTCCAATTTTCATAGATTATAGGATAACTAATGATTGGATCATCTGTGAAGGAAATTTAATGAAGGTAGCCTACATTTCCCCTTTGGCCTTCAAAAAATACTATAAGCTCCTAATACCCCATGTAGACTTATCCAAAATTAGGGAGTGGACCAGCAATCATGGCCTAGATACTATCCTCAAACCATGGTTACACCAAGGGAACCGTGTATTCAGAGACTTTGAGGGTAAGATCCCAATAGTCTAGTTCAAGGAAGGGATCAAGGTAATCATAACCATATTAAACAAAGCATTAGGATCCCCCTCAACCACATATGTAAACAAGACCTGGGTCCCCTATGTATGTTTCATGGTGGAAGAGAATCTCACCCCTCTAATTGGATACTTGATCAGTGTCTTCCTAGCTAAGTAGTTGACCATTATCAAAAGGAAGATAGCCAAGCAATTTTATATGATGTATACTTTTTAGAGGCCCTAATTGCCTCCATCATCTTCCCAAGAATTAAAAATTAGTCTCTTGAGGACAAAACCACTATATCCCACCACTATTCAAAATTGCACATCTTCAAATATAGGAACCACATGCAATTCATCTATGACTATGTATATCCTACTCTAATAAAGGCCATCATAGGTTATCCCATGCCTAGGGTGCACCCATTGATCAAGAAATATGTAGAGATGATGGGGGATATCTAGTTTTATCTAGATTGTACAGTAATCCAAATTGAGGGAATCATGTCCCAACCCTACAAATTTTCTATGTATGTTCCTAATAAGTTAGCAGAGCAAGAAATTACCTCCCAACTCATCAAAGGTGTTGATGGGGCCTATAAGGAAAAGAGGAAAGGTATTTTCCTTCCCTTTCCTCTAATCATTAGAAGGACCATACTATAAGATTGGAATCAGGTTGAGACCATGTCCAAGCATAGGGACTCATCTGGATTCTAATTAGATGAGCTCAAAATGTGGGATCCCAAGAATATAGTGGGTGATCATTTAAAGGAAAAATGGCTCCCCAAGCTGGTATATGTGCATCAAATCAGTGTCCATAAAACCATTTACATCAAGGCAAAGAACTATGAATAAGTGTTAACTAGGATTAAAGGGTAAAACATTAAGCTAGAGCATAGGTTAACAAGTAATGATAAACCAGCAGGAGAGGTGTAGCAGATGCATCCTCTCCAATATCATTTACTACCCTTATCTTCTATACCACCTCAACAATATCCTTAAGTGAAGTAGCCACCACCCCAAAGACAAATTTAGCAAGGACATGGAAAGGAAAAGCTAGAGGAGAGACCTAGAGAGGGGCCCTCATCTTTAGCACTATCCCAAAGACTTATATCTCTAGTTGAGTATTTGGACATGATTACCCTAGAACTAGATGAAATAGTTGAAGGTGACCTCAGAGAACTTGTTGAGGTGTATAGAACCAATAAGGAGGATCAAATTGAAGATATAGAAGTCTAATTAGGGGATCCTAAGGAGGAGAAAGAAATATAGGTTACTCTTGACATAGTCCCAGTGGCAACCTAGGAAAAGGGGAAGGCAGAGTTGGCATTGGTCCCTTTTAGACCAAGTAAGAAGCCAAGATTAACCTTCACTCACCCCATCAGTGAGATCAATCTATTCAGTGAGGAATTCCTCATCCATGTACCAATCATCCTTGATTGGTTAATCTATGGAAAATTACAAAAGATCCCCTCTCTCTCCCACTCATGGGCACTGACAAAGGCTAGTAACATAGAGGTGCATGAAGACATCAAGCCATGGATCAAGGCTTTGATGAGAGAAAAAGAATAAAGGAGGATATTGGTCACTATAGGACCATATATCAATAAAGTATATGCTTTGAGAGCATCTAATAGAATAGTATTTGAGGTTTTAGATCCTTTAACTCATACAGAGCCAGTCACCACTATCTAATTTAATCTAGAGATAGTTGGCCTAGAAAGGGTCACAATGAGGAAATCAATAATAGGAACTAAGGATTTCACCTTCCAAAAGGTTGAACCATTTATAGGTCTAACCCCAGTTACAAGGTAATAGCTAGGAGAACAACCCATCCATGAGGAGGATGTTGAGAGCTTAATTGATGCTCAGTCAGCTTAGGCCAAGGCTAGGATCTAAGGAATGAAGTAGAGGATCCAGATTTTGGAAAAATAAAAAGAGAACCTTGAGACACATACCAGTGTATCTATGCCTGATGTTATTTTGGACATGTTTGAAGCCTTCTTTTTTGATATGTTTAATTCCCTATAATCCATGAAGATAAGGCAAGATGCATTGATCCAACAAAGTTAAGTGGCCAAAGGAATGATAGTAGAATGGCAAGGTTCAAAGACCAAGTTGAGGGATCTCATCAGCATATGGATTGGAAATAATCTTCCCAAATTCAAAACTATTAACCTAGGCCACCTGAATGTTGTATTAGGGATAGTGGTGGATAAAATCTAGAGTCTAAGTACTTGGTCATCAGGCTTGGATAGACTCCTTAGGGATAATGAAGAGTTGATTGCTTGGATCAAGCAGTTACTTAGCACTATGTTGGATAACCCTACCAAGACCTCAACCCTTAGAATCATTGATGAAGTTGAATACAAACATACGGTCACTTTGGTAGTGCAGTCAATTAAGATCAAGAGACTTTAATGATTTAGCTAATCATGAAGATGTCTACTTCTTGAATCCTATTTTGGATTTGGATTTAATTAAGGATCAACATCAAAAGGCTATGGAACTATTGCAGGATCTATAGGGGAGTCCCAAAGCAATGGGCCCACTTAGTAGTTAATATTCCTTTTGTCGAGACATTGCAATATTTAAAATAAGAATATTCTTTTATAAGGAATATGTTAGTATGTTATTATATCTCCCTTAGGTTAGTATAATTTTAAAAGAGAAGTGTATTTTATAACTTTCTAAGGAAAGACAGTCATCCTTATCTTTTGTACACATGTATGTTGTAACTAACTAGTGTATTGCCTTCTCTTTCTATAAAAGGCATGTATCACCATCTTGTAAAAAGAGAAAATTTTGAGAAAATTTTGTATACTTGGAGAAATTAATATAATAAAGGAGTTCTGCAAAGATTTTCCATATTTGATATGTCAATTGCTAACATATATTTTCTCTCAATTGCTAGTTTTATGTCTTAAATTTGAATAGTTTCTTTAAATTCTGGGTTGCATTTTATAATCACAAGGTTTATAATTTATGCATACACTAGATTAGTTGAAGGGTCTTGGATTTTCTTCATTTCATTTTGACATGTATTCAGATGTGTAAATGCTATTTGATTATAGTATTAAATCTTTAAAAGTAAACCTAGTTCTTACTTGTGATTATTTACATTATCCTTTAAAGTTTGCCTGGTATATAGTGAAATCTGAGCTTAGGCTAGTTTGCATTATATATTGGTTTGAATGCATACTCAGTTGTAATTGATGATTTATCATAATATTTGAGACTAAGATAGGCAATCACTCATTTTCTTTCTACCTTACCTTTCTCTTTGCTCCCTTTTTACACCAGATAACTTTAGTTTAAAATTCATTATAAATATCCATCTAGATTAATTTATAGCTTAAGTCAAGATCATAATTGACTAAGAATTAGCAAATATACTTGAAATTCACATATTGGACCATGATGGCTCCCAAGCATTAATTGTTACAAATTTATGTGGATAGTTAAACGTTGATTTGCCACTATTTCAGCATAGGTAACATCAAGTTGCCACAATTTGCAACTCATACTCTGAATTCCTAGAATTCTAAAATGAGAAGTGTTCTTGAACACTGAGAACATTTGTGGTACATTAAAAAGCATCAACAAGTCCCCATTGATACTAGAATGAGTGCCCATTCGTGAATTCTTTGAATCTTTGTTAACCTTAGTGCATTTTAGATCTAAGATTAGTGTATCTTTGTCATTTTGAGTAAGTTATTTGCTTATAAGTATAAATATCATTGATCTTTTTGGTTTGTGACATATCTTTGTGCTTCCTTAGGCAAGTCTCATTGGTGCTAGAAGGAGGGCCCATTCATGAATTCTTTGAATCTTTATTAACCTTATCATGTTCTAGATCTAAGATTGGTGTATCTTTATGTTTTTTAGTAATTTATTTGCTTAGATGTATAAATATCATTGATCTTTGTGGTTTGTGACATATCTTTGTGATTCCTTAGGCAAAGATTAAGGTTCTTTGGGATTTGATGCTTGTTTTTGGTAAATTTAGCTTAAGCTTTGAAAATCCATAGTACTTGAGGTTAGGATAGCTTATTTTGATCAAATATTAGCATATCATTCATAGATCTGAGTTAATTTGAGCTTAAACTTATAAATATAGATCATATTAGCATAATTAGATACATCTTTGAGCTATTTTAGGCAAAGATCAACATCCTTTACTATTCTTTATGAAATATTTACAAAATAAGATTAATGTGTAGGTTTAATCCTTATTCTTTATAAATATTAGCCTAATACATCATATTTCAAATAGGATCTTCAACCTTCAAGCTAGAATTGCTAGAGATTCAAACCAGATCACACTCAGAGACAAGGGAGCCTTTGCTTGAACTTGAGGTTCATAGAAAGGCTAGGTGTGACAAAGGTAGATATAGGAGATCCAAATCTTTGCCAACTTCACCTCTTTAAGGTATCTTTGACATTGACCTTTGTCTAGGTATGGCCTAGTTGGGAGAGTCTTTGATCAATGTGCCAGGTGTGGTACATGATCTCCCACATAACCTTGAGAAGTATTTGGCAGCATTTAGTCCAATGGGAATAGTAATTGCTGAGGAGCACATAAAATATTTTAAATCTACCTTAAGGTTACTAAATTTTTTGCATGAGGATGTGGCTTATAGGTTATTCCCCTTTACCTTTAAGGATGCTTCTTATGAATGGTTTTTGAACTTGCCTGATAATTACATCACTAGTTGGGATGGTTTCATCGATGTTTTGATAGATCAATTTGGTAAGATTGTCAATCCTTAGGTTATTTACCATTAGTTCACCACCATTAGAAGAGATTAAAGTGAGCTAATTAGGTCCTTTAATTATATATTTTATAAAATGTATAGAAAGACCATAGAACCCTATAAGTCTGATGATATTTTAGCTCTAGAAATCTACAAGGATGTAGTAGATCCCATGACCTCTATATTTTTGAAGAGATCCATTCCAAATATAACTTCATTATCCAGGGCTTATTTTGAGGTAGTGACCATAAATTATTAGATGTATCCCCAAGGAAAAATGGCCTATTCTATTCCAAACATTAACCCACATATGCCCATTTTGAACATCTTTCCAAATAACAACCAAAATATCCTAGCCTTAAACCAACTTCCAAACTTAAATCAATTACCTTTGAGTCATGTTTCTCCCAATCAGAACTTAGGATTATTAAATCATCCTAATAATGGCTTCAATGCAAATGATCAAATGGATTTAATACCATCTACTAAAAATAACTAGGTACATAATTCTGAGACTCCTAAAAATGAGAATAAATTTATCTTTAAAATTGTCCAAAAGTTGAGCACTGATTTTATTCAAATGTAAAACAAGTTGTAAATACTAAAAAAATCTATAGTAGGAACTTCTCATTTCAAAGGTATAATAGGCCAAATAATAGATTTTATAATGATAGTTTTCATAATAATAGGAATAATGAGCCATCTTCTGAAAAGAAGACCATGGACATTAACCTTATTTATATTGCATTACCAAATTATTGTCGAGTACATTGCATTAAAAAAACATGATGATATTGATTATATAGTGTTTTACAAATCTTTTGAAGCTTTCCAAGAGAATTTGGATAGATTTGAAGTTGTCCCTAACAAGGAAAGTGGTGTAGGTGATTTTAGATCCAAGTCATCTAATCAAGCATTCATGGTGGATACTTTTGATTTCCCTTTTAAAGAAGAAAACAAACTTGATGAGATCCCTAAGGAGATCCAATCATTTTAATAGTTCTTGAATAAGACATATCCCTTGAGGAATAGAGAGAAAAGGCAGCCCTTAACTACCTCAACACCTCCAAACAACTTTGGAACTCTTCCAAACATCTCTTCAAGCAACAATCCAGAGGCACTTAGATGGAGTACCTCTAAGCCCAACATTGATATTCCTAGTTCTTCTAATAAAATTGGATATAAAATTATTGAAAATATGAATAGAATAAAAGCTAACATCACTTTTCATGAACTTACATAGATTAAAGAGCAAATGGACCTCTTGCTAAAATCTCTTACCAAGAAATCCAATGAGCCACACAAGGCTGACCATGCTAATGTGACTATACAAAAGGCTAAGGTAGAATCTCCTCCTTTCCTGCTCACTATCAGGTGTTTGGTAATAACTTGTAAAATTGTTTTTTATATTTTGGTGCATCCACCAATATCATACTAGTGGGTATATGCAAATAACTTAGCCTGACCCTTATTAAGTTTGATATATTTGTAACTTCGTTAGACAACTCTAGAGTTAAGGTAATTGGGGAGTTGTTAAATGTTCACATGTAGTTAGCTTCTAAGCCTAGAGTGTAACAATTCATTTATATTCAAGTTGTTGATATACTTGATGTTTATGGAATCTTGTTAAGAAGGGAATGGACCAAGGCCTTAAATGGTTGCATGTCCATATATTGCTCACATTTTTGGCTACCTTAGAAGGGAGTTCCTAATCAAATCAGGGTTGAGAGAGAACCAAGGATGAAACACATGATAATAGAGTATAATGTAATGAATGAGAGGGTCAACATAACTGCCGTAGGCTTAGGGGTTTTCACCCTGAAAAATAATAAGGTATGTGATCCCAAGAGTGTTCATGTTGTTCCTAGACTATGGAAATTACATTTTGACAGTGTTAAGTGTAAGACTGGATCCGGATTAGGCATTTTCCTTACTAACCTTATTAATAATAAATACCATGCTTCTTATAGACTCTAATTCCCTTACACTAACAATCTTGTTGAGTATGAAGCTTTTACCCTAGGTTTATAATTTGCTATCACTAATAAGGTCAAAGAACTGCTAGTGTATGGGGATTTAGAACTAGTGGTCAACCAAGTAAGAAGCAAATACCAATGCAAGATCTCATACCTCAAGAGGTATAAGTTCAAGGTCTGGGATCTGATTGATTCCTTTGATGCTTTTAGCATTGCCTTCATCCCAAGGGAAGAGAACCAAGCTACTGATGAGTTGGCATCTATTACGTCCAACCTCATCCCCAACCAAGATTCCCTTAATTTTAGCATTGAGTTGATCCCTTATCCTTTAGTGCCTAATAATGTTAACATTTTTAAGTTTTTAGTGATAATCAGTAGATATTGGATTTCATGACTAATTATAGAGCATTTTATGCTCATATTATTGATGAGACTAATGAAAATATGTTTAAAGAGGACAAGTTTGATGGTAAAGTCATTCAATTGACTGATAACAAGATCCCTAAAGGGATGATTGATTTAGAGAGACTGTTTGATTAAGACAAACTGGATGAGATTTTTAAGATTCCAAAATTAAGTGGTAAAGATTATAATGTTGTTGATCTTAGTCTCCAAGATCAACCCCAGCTAGTAAACATTGGAAAATTTTGCACAAACATTAAGAACAAAAAATCCAAAGAGCTCCTTACCCAATATAGGGATGTCATAGCATGGTCTTATGATGGCTTAAAGATCTTTGATCCAAGGGTCATCACTCACACCATCCCTCTTAAGGAAAATTTCAAACCATTTAGGAAAAAATATAGGCATGTAAACCCTATCTTAGAACCAATGATTTTTAAAGAGGTTAAGAGGCTACTGGATGCTAAGATAGTCTTCCCCATCAGGCATTCTGCCTGGGTGGCTAATTTGGTGCTAGTTAGGAAGAATAATGGTGAGATTAGGCTCTATATTGACTTTAATAACATAAAAAAGCATCCAAAAATTATAATTATCCTCTCCCTTCTCTTGACCAAGTTATTAAATTTATTTTAGGTTTAGCCATGATGTCTTTTCTTGATGGCTTTTTAGGTTATAACCAGGTGTTGGTTGACAAAGAAGATAGGATGAAGACATCTTTCACCACCAAGTGGGGAACCTTTGATTACAAGAGAATGCCCTTTGGGTTAATAAATGTAGGAGCTACATTTATTAACCCAAAGGGCATTCTCTTGTAATCAAAGGTTCCCCACTTGGTGGTGAAAGATGTCTTCATCCTATCTTCTTTGTCAACCATTTCAAAGGGCCATGGACCATGCCTTCTAAGGTCTGATAGGTAAATACATCATTATTTATATGGATGATCTAATATATTTTTCTAAAAATAGGGCAGATCACTTCATGCATTTATATAAAATGTTTGAAAGATGCAGAAGGTATGGGATTTCCTTAAACCCTAAAAAAAGTATTTTCTATGTTACTTAAGGTAAATTATTGGGTAATGTCATAACCAAGGATGGGATCTCTATAGATCCTAAAAGATTGGAAGCCATATCTATAATAGAACCCCCAAACAGTAGAAAAGAGTTCAAGTCATTTTTTGGTAAGATAAACTTTGTAAGAAAGTTCATTTTTGGCTTTTAAGAGATTATCAAGCCACTAAATGACATGTTGAAGAAGGATGCTAAGGTCTCATGGAATGAAGAATCTAGAAAGGCATTTAATGACATTAAAGAGGCCATTAGCCAAGATCTAATCCTGATAAGTCTTGACATTTCAAAAGACTTATACCTCTATTCATTTGCCTTTGATCATACCATGGTTGTTTTATTGACTCAAAAAATTGATGGGTATGATCACCCAATAGCTTTTATGAGCACTAATTTTAAAAATGTTGAGTTAAACTATTCATTGATTGTTAAGTAGGCATATGCATTAGTAAAGGTAGTAAAAAAAATTAGGCATTATATTCTTATAAATAAGGTGCATGTTATCTTACTTGACCTTAACACAGCTTATGTTAACTCAGAATGAGTTGGGGGAATGCAGAGGTAAGTGGATGTCAGTTTTATAGGAGTATGATATAGAGATGAAAATAACAAAACTAGTAAGGTGCCAAGGTCTGATCCAAATGATTTCTAATACCAACCCGAGGTTAATTATTATGCAAGTTGATCAGTAGAATTTTTAAGTTAGTGAATGGCATGATTCTATTATTCATTTTCTAATTAATGATACCTATCCTGTAGGACTAAAAAGGGAGAAAAAGAGAGATCTAAGTCTCAAAGCTACTCATTATCTAATCAATAATGAAGTCTTATATAGTAAAAACTTTGAGGAAGTCTACCTCATGTGTGTTTCAAAAGAGGAAGCTACTTAAATCATGAGTACCTTCCATGAGAAGTTTGGAAATGGACACCCATCAAAGAATATTTTTGCACATAAGATTCTTAGAGATGGCTACTATTGGCCAACTATCTTTAAGGATTCTCACAATCATGTGAGAGAATGCCATTCTTGCCAAAATTTTATCACCAAGGAGCCTAAGGCAGTAATACCTCTACAACCAGTCATGGTTGATAAACCATTTACATAATGGGGTTTGGACTTTGTAGGAGTGATCAACCCAAATTCATTTGAAGGTCAAAAATTCATCCTGACTACCATAAATTATTGTACATGGTGGGTTGAATCTATAGACACCAAATAATGTAGGACAGAGGAAGTGATCAATTTCTTAGAAGAAAACATTTGCACTATATTTGGAACTCTAGTCTCTCTAGTGTGTGATAATGGGTTTGTATTTTCATCCATAAAGATGACTGAATGGGATTATGATAATGGTATTTGTTTGAAGTTTTCATCCAACCATTATCTCCAAGGAAATGGAGTCTATGAGTCTACCAATAAAAATTTAATGAAATCAATCAAGAAATCTATTGAAGACAAACCTAGGTCTTGGCACAAGTTGCTCAAGTATGCATTATGGGCATATAGGATCAAGATTAAACAAAGCCTCAAAGGCATCACCTTTTCTATTGGTGTATGGCTAAGAACCAATCTTCCCTATCACTCTTAAGTTTCCCACATATAGATTCATGCAAAAATATATGGAAGAGGGTTAAAATTTAGGAAACTCAAGATTGTTAGACATAATTCAGATGGAAGATGTAAGAAAGAAAGCCTTTGTTGATTTTAGCAGGCATCAGACCATAGTGAAAAGATGGTTTGATAAAAGATCAAAGATTAAGGTGTTAAAACAAGGGGACATAGTTGTCCTCTAGGATAAAGCATCTGAACCTAAGGGCAAACATGGCAAATTCACACCTTTGAGGATTAACCAATACCAAATTGTAAAAACACTAGGGAACAACACCTTTAAGCTCAAAGATCTACAAGGAGTAGAGTTCACATTGCCCATCAATGGGAAATACCTTAATCACTAATTCTTTGTTGTCCCTCTTGAGGTCTTTATGGAGTAAACTATAAGATGGTTAGATTTAGTGTAGGTAGGCTAGCTAATGTTTTCAAGTTCTTTCTTTCATATCTCTTATTTGTGTGTAAGCATGTATATATTTATTTTCTTTCCTTTGCTTTCTTGATTTCCTACTTTTGTTGTGTGTTTTTTTTGGTTGCCTTGTTCTTTGATTCTAATAAGTCGTTTTGGACAATCTTGAGCTCAAAGTTAGGTAGTTTGCTTGAAAATTCCCAAAATGTAGAAATGTAGGTGTGTACCTCATACATATGCTAACCATGATTCTTAGAATGTAAGCCTGATGTTTTAATTTAAATAAATTGGTAAAGACCAATGAAAAAGGCCAATCATTCCATGAGAAATTTAGATATTATCAAGACCTCTAATTGATTTTAAGAATATTTTCACTTGTATGGTGAGAGCTTAAACTGTCATTATATAGCCACACCAGCACTTAATCAACATCCTTGTTTGGGATAAGGGTTGTATCCATAGGTGATTCTTTGAAGATCAAACACTTGACCAAATCTTAAAACCTAGCTACCCTAGTTCCCAACCTTTCTAAGAGGGTACAAGTCTAAATAAAATATAAAAAAGAAGGATTCAATGCAAAATTAAAAGCTTTGTGAGCATAGGTGATTCTAGTAATCTCCATCGGGGCTATGGATGTCTAGCTGGCAGTGGAGTAAGGCCTTGAGTGGATCCAAAGGCATCTCTATCAAGGTTTTGGATGCCTAGCTAGTAGTATAGTGATGCCCAAGCCTTCCCTTAGCAAAAATCATGGTTTTTAATGGATATCTAAACATGTTCCAAGTCAGTGTTAATGATTAAGGACATGAACCCTAGAAGTTGTTTCTTGAACCCCATGGAAAATAGTAAGTGGAACAAAGCACACACACAGTATGGTTAAGTATTTATATTTGATCCCAATTTTACAAATACAAGGTTTATTTTAACCATAATTTGATCTAGATAATGATATGATCAAGTAGAGTAGGTGACCCAATTATTTGTCTAAATCAGAGTCTCTAGGTTATAGCATATTGTTATGTTTCCTCCATGAGTCACCATTTATTGAGGCCAACATACCCCCATTTTTTGAAAATTGAGACCCTTGAGAAATCTTGGAGATTAAACATGAAAATATGGCATGTTAGGATCATTTTTAGAATTTGAAGATCATCCACTTTATCAAATGCAAGATTACTTAATATGTTTTACTTTAATATTGTCTAGCATTGCTAATAAATGGTCTTCATGGATTTTGGTTGCAGGTTCCATGGTTTTCTTCCTGAGAAATTCATGTTCCAAAACCATGGAAAACCCTCAATTCAAATTTGATTATTAGTGGGAACTATATTGGTGAGAACTTCTTAAAAATCCATTTTGGACTTAAGCATAAATTTCATGTTTAAAGCTTAATCATGTTTTGTAACACTACTAAATCTTAGCCTAAAATATGCGTAGATCCCATTTGTTATTTCCCCTTTTAGTTCTTTATATTTTTTATTAGATCTAATATTCATTTTACAGGGTCCCTTTTTAATATTTTCTAACTTGGCCCCTTTGATTCATAAGCTTAGCCTAAAGTTTTAATCCTAAGGCCCCATCATGTTTATTAATATGAACAAGACCTTAGCACTAACATTTTAGCCCAAGTATTTTATTCATCATGGATCCTAGCTTAAATTTCTTGCTTCTCATAGATCTAATGAACCTCACTTTATCATGTCATTTGATCCAATGAAGTGAGAAAGGCCCAAACTTTAACTTAAATAGCATGCATCTTAAAAGATCTAACGATCCACACTTCATCATGGGAAAGAAAACCAATAGTGCAAAGGCCCCAAAAAAGTTGTGCCCTTAGCCTACATCCAATAGTTCTCACTTCATCATGAAGACTTGATTAGATGGAGAAAGGAATAATTGAAAGGTCAAAGCATTATAGAAGGCCCACAGGATCGACATGCATCACCCTTACATTCAAAGATTAAAATCAAATGGGTCCCACCTAACAAAAATAATCAGTTATGAGCAAGCTCCTAGATCATGATCCTACAGCTCTCACTTACTCATAAGACCTCAATCTAATAGAGCGCATTAAGTTTGAGATCCTAGGAAGGCCCATGGAGGTACTAAGTGGCACTCTTACATTGGGTCACAAGAATTTGATGAGCTTAAAATTGGCATTTGTACAATCGCCATTTGATGTCTGTTAGGATGTATTTGACGCCCATGTGACCATCAACTTTAAGTTCATTAAATTAAAAGCTTCACTAGCTTAAAATTGACATTAGTGTGACCATCATTCAACATTCATGAAGACGTATTTGACGTTCATGAGACTGTCAAAGTCAATCTAATGAATTATTTTGCTCAAGACAAGTATAGACTCTAAAATTTTTCTAGGAAGCTCATAAATTTCCATGTAGACTAATGGAAGCCCACAGAGGATGCTCAAATACTAGAAATATCTAATCTACAAATATTGAAAAGATCTTATGGTCTAAATTCATGCAAAATAAGCTTAGTCTAAGTCTATACCTTAAGATCCCTATTACATTTCATTTAAATACCATGAACCTTAAACTATAGACTTATACTAAGTCTCATTTTAAAAAGCCTTTGTGACATAGAACTTAGACCAAACACTTCTGAACAAAGGTTACAATGTCTTTATTAATGCAATAAGACTTTATTTGGCATTAGATCATTTCAACCCCTTTGAGCATGTTATATAGGCTTGACATAAATATTTTATCATAAAGTATACATTATGTTTATTTAACACAACGTAAACTTTGGCCTAAGATATTTAGCCATGCTTTCTTTGTATGAGTCCAAAAAACTTAGGCATAAACACGTTAGCCTAAAGTTTATTTTGTGTTTAATAAACATGAAATCAAACTTAACCTAAGAGGTTTAATCCTAAGTACCTACCTTAATAATGTGTTAACTTAAAGCTTGGGCATCTTTATACATGGCAAAATCACCTTGTAGAATTTTCAATGGAGCCCTGAGAGCCTGTGAGCTTGATACATGGCAAAAGCACATTTGAAACAGAACTGATAGATGATACATTGGTTCATGATTGATCATGCTCTACAATCTAATGACATAAAATCACCAAAAACTTTTTAAAGGCACGTAAAGATACCAAGTGGCACAACTATGAGGTCAATAACAAAAGGAGCCAATCATAAGACCTAGACCTAAATCATGATCAACAGCTTACAGTCAATTGTAAGGTCTTCATCTGATAGTGCAAAATAAAAGAAGGCATTTTAAATGCCAATGGTTAGTGCTCAAAAGGCATTTATGACAAATGTCATGAAAGGTCTAGATCAATGCCACATAAGCACCATGTAAGTAGAAAAGGATCAAATAAGAGATTTTGTTTACTCAAAAATGTGAAGGTATAAAGGCAAAGGTCCAAATCAAATCCTAGGCATGTATAAGCTAAATTCTAGATACATCTTGCCATTCTCTAAAACCCTAAACCCTACATAAAAGAGACCCTAATTGAATTCATTTGGTTACAATTCGATTTGAGAGAAGCTTCATTGTGTTTTTTAGCACAAAAAAGATATCATAGAGATCAATTGTAATCTGGTGTGAATAATTTGTAGAAGTAGAAACCATGGCAGTTCATAGGCAATAGTTGAAATAAGAATAGAGCTCTATCTATCCATAGATAATGAAGGGAGAATCTTCAAGGACACTAAATTAGATGTTGTGGCCCTAAACAATAGAAATAAGAATTGGTCTAAACTCTTCTTCACCATAAAGGAGCTAAAACCCATCACCAAAAAGGAATAGAGAATTACCATAGTTAGCTTGAAGCATTTTGACATAATCATTGTTCAGATGGCTAGCCTTCATTACGCTACTACAAAACTAGAAGTACTTCATTATATTGATGTGCACGCTCCAATTTTCATAGACTAGAGGATAGATAATTATTATATCATCCATGAAGTAAATTCTAATAAAGTATCCTACATTTCCCCTTTGGCCTTCAAAAAATATTATAAGCTCTCAATACCCCATGTAGACTTGTCCAAAATTAGGGAATGGGCTAGCAAGCATGACCTGGATACTAAAACCATGGTTGTACTAAGGGAACCATATCTTCAAAGAATTTGAGGTTAAGATCCCTATAGTCTAGTTTAGAGAAGGGATCAGGGTAATTATGACCCTATTAAATAGAGCATCAGGAACCCCCTTAACCACATATGTAAACAAGACATGGGTCCCCTATGTATATTTCATGGTGAAAGAGAAGCTCACTCCTCCCATTAGAGACTTGATTAGTGTCTTCCTAGTCAAGGAGTTCACTATTGTCAAAATTAAGATAGCCAAGCAATTTTATATGATGTTATACTTGTTATATGTTGTACTTGCCTCCATTAGCTTCCTAGGCATTAGAAATTTGTCTCCTAAGGGTAAAACCACTATATCCCACCACTATTCAAAATTGTGCATATTCAGATTTAGGAACCACATGTAATTCATCTGTGACTATGTATATCTTACTCTGGTGGAGGCCATCATAGGCTATCCCATACCTAGGGTACACCCATTGATCAATAAATATGTAGAGATGATTGGGGATATCTAGTTTTATCCAGATTGCATAGTAATCTAAATTGAGGGAATCATGTCCCAACCCTACAAATTACATGTTTATGTTCCTAATAAGTTAGAAGAGCAAGAAATTACCTCCCAACTCATCAATGGTATTGATGGGGTCTATAAGGAAAAGAGGAAAGGTCTTTCCCATCCCTTTCCTCTAATCATTGGAAGGACCGTATTGCAAGATTGGAAGCAAGTTGAGACCATATCCAAGTATAGGGACTCATTTGGATTCCAATTGGATGAGCTCAAAATATAGGATCTCAAGAACATAGTAGGTGGTCATTTGAAGGCAAAATATCTCCCCAAGCTAGTAAATGTGCATTAGCTGAATGTCCATAACACCATTTACATCAAGGCAAAAAACTATGAAGAAGTGTTGGATAGGTTTAAAGGATACAACATTAATCTAGAGCATAGGTTAGTAAGTAATGATAAACTAGTAGGAGAGGTGTGGCAGATACATCCTATCTTATATCATTTGTTGCCCTCATCTTCTAGACTACCTTGAGAATAGCCTCAAGTGAAGTATCCACCACCCTAGAGACAAATTAAGCAATGACATAGAAAGGAAAATCTAAAAGAGAGACTTGGAGAGGGTCCCTTATCTTCATCACTATCTCTAGTTGAGTATTTGGACATGATTTCCCTAGAACTAGATGAAATAGTTGAAGGTACCCTTATAGAGCTTATTGAGGTGTATGGAACCAATAAGGAGGAGGAGAAAATTGAAGAGACATAAGTCCAAGCAAGGGACCTTGAGGAGGAAAAACAAAAAGAGGTTTCTTTTGACATACTCCCAATGGCACCTTAAGAAAAGAGGAAGGTATAATTGGCATTGGTCCTTTTTGAACTAAAGAAGAAGCCAAGATAGACAATCACTCACCCCATGAATGAGATTAATATATTCAGTGAGGAATTCCCCATCTATGGACTAATCATCCCTGATTGGTTCATCTATGGAAAATTTTAGAAGATCCCCTCTCTCTCCCACTCATGGGCATTGACAAAGGCTAGTGACATAGAGGTGCATGATGACATCAAGCAATGGATCAAGTCTTTGATGAGAGAAAAAGAATAAATGAGGATAGTGGCCACTACAAGGTCAGAGAGCAAGAAAGTAGGTGCTCTAAGAGCATCTAGTAGCATAAGATTTGAGGTTATAGAGCCTCAAACATATACAAATCTAGTCACCACTATCCAATTCAATCCAAAGATAGCTAGACTATAAAGGGTCAGCATGAGGAAAGCAATAATAGGAATCGAGAATTTCACCTTCCAAAAGGTTGAGCCATTTGTAGGTGTGATGCAAGTTGTAGGGTAATAGCTATGAGAACATCCCATTAATGAGGAAGATGTTAAGAACTTGATTGATGCTCAGTCAACTCAAGACAAGGTTGGGATCTGAGGAATGAAGTACAGGATCTAGAATTTGGAAAAATAAAAAGAGAACCTAGAAACATAGGCCATTCTATCTATGGTTGATGTTATGTTAGACTGTTCAAAGCCTCCTTTTTTTATATGTTCATCTCCCTACAATCCATAAAGATGAGGCAAGATGCATTGATCTAACAAATTTAAGTGGCCAAAATAATTATAGTAGAATGGCAAGGGTCAGAGACCAGGTTGAGGGATCTCATCAGCATATATACTGGGAACAAGCTTCCCAAATTCAAAACTATTAACCTAGGCCACCTAAATGCTACATTGGGGATAGTGGTGGACAAAATATAGAGTATAATTACTTGGTCAGCAAGCTTAGATAGACTCTGTAGGGATGATGAAGAGTTGATTGCCCATATCAAGTAGCTATTTGGCACTATGTTGGCCAACCTGACCAAGACCTCAGCTCTTGAAATCATTGATTAAGCTAAATATAAACATAGGGTCACTTTGGTAATGTATTCAGTTAAGAGCAAGAGCCAAGGCTAGTCTAGTAGAATCTTTGACATGATCCTCACAACTAAAGAAAAGATTACAGAGACCAAGAGTATCAAGGACGCTATGACTAGAGATGATAGAGACTTTAATGCTTAGTTGATCATGAGGATGTCTACTTATTAAATCCTATTATGGATTTGGATCTGATCAAGGATCAACATCAGAAGGATTTAGAACTATTGCAGGATCTACAGGGGAGTCCCAAAGCAATGGGTCCACCTAGTAGTTAATATTCCTTTTGTAAAAACATTAAAATATTTAAAATATGAATATTCTTTTGTAAAGCATATGCTAGTCTTTTAGCATATTACCCCTAGGTCATTCTAATTGTAAAAGACAAGTATATTTTAGAACTTTCTAAGGAAAGATAGTTTCCCTCATCTTTTATACACATGTATGTTGTAACTGACAAGTGTATTGCCTTATCTTTCTATAAAAGTCATGTATCACCATCTTGTAGAGAGATAATTTTGAGAAAATTTTATATACTTGGAGAAATTAATATAAAGAATGAGTTTTGTAAAGATTTTCCATATTTGATAAGTTAATTGCTAACATAGCTTTTCTCTTAATTTCTAGTTGTATGTCTCAAATTTGAATAGTTTCTTTGAATTCTAGGTTACATTTTCTAATCACAGGGTTTCAAATTTGTGCATATGCTAGATTAGTTGAAAGATCTTGGATTTGATTCATTTCATTTTGCTCTATATTTAGATGTGAAAATGCTATTTGATTATAGTAGTAAATATTTAAAATTAAACATGGTTCTTGTGATTCTTTACATTATCCTTCAAAGTTTGCCCAGCATATAGTGAAATCTAAGCTTAAGCTATTTTACATTATATATTGGTTTGAATACGTACTCAATTGAAATTGATTCTTTGACATAATATTTGAGACTAAGATAGGCAATCACTCATTTTCTTTCTACCTTACCCTTCTTTTTTCTTCTTTTTTACCACTAGATCACTTTAGTTTAAACTTCAATATAAATATCTATCTAGATTAACTTGTAACTTAAGTCTGGATCATAATTCACTGAGAATTAGCAAAGATAATTACAATTTATAGATTGGACCATGATGGCTCCCAACCATCAATTGTTACAAATTTATGTGGACAGTTAAACATTGTTCAATCACTATTTCACCACAAGTAACATCAAGTTGCCACAACCTACTACTCATGCTCTGAATTCCTAGAATTCTAAAATGAGAAGTGTTCTTTACCACTGAGGACATTTATGGTACATTCAGATGCATCAACAGGTTATATGATGTAAAGAAGGAGTGTGAGGTGCCACATGGATGACGCATAAATCCTTAGTAGAATTGAGACTCATAAAACAAATGAATAAGTAATAAGAACTAGTGACATCAAGGACCTAGGACACTTCGACTAGTGAACACAAAGTTTGGGCTAAAAATTGAAGTACATAGATTATCCCATGAATACTATATGCATTAAAATTAAAATGATCTGACCTTCCCTCAACATGTTCCCCATTCCTCAGGTCCCTTTATAGAATGGTCAGTCTACTATGAATATTGGGTACTTGTGTGAGAAATTAGGTGGCACTATAATTATATGATATAATCAGACCTTATATCTCCTTATACTGGCCTACTACTCTCCAATGGACCTCACTTCTATCATGAGGCCAATTATGGAGTTTGAGCTTAAACAAGAGTAGGAAATGTGATATAAAGAGATCACATCTTTTATTGTGATCTGACTTTAAGATTTATTTTTCCTTTTAATTATTTTATTTTTCTTGTATGATGGGATTTTATATTTTGTTTATTTTTCTATTCCTCCTCCATACACATTCAGAGAGTCAAACACAAATGATATAGATAACTAACACAAGAGAGAGATTACACTTGGCTACTAGAGAGAAGTACATAAATATCATGGTGTCTAAAGACTCTTATACTTACCCACAAGTAAGTGTGCAATCTTAAACCTAGCCTATGTGTGCCTCAAATGAAAGGAATAAGGTAAATATGAGGATCATGGAATATTCATCCATGTAATAAGTGATATAATTATGGGTATGTTCATAGTTGATCACAAGAAAGTAAAATAATATTATGAAATGATAGGGTTATGTTATGATATCCATATCACTATCAAGCCATATTAACCTACAACAGATTTAGTGCAAGCAACAATAAAATTAGTAATCATCCCAAAAGGTGGGGGAATAGAAATGGGAATCTCAAACATATCACAAAGAGACAAAGTAAAGCATGATAAAATAAAACCTAAAGATGTTACCTAAGTTCAAATATATAAACAAAGTTTGAATGTAAGTATCAAAGGATTAACAAGGAAACAATGGTGCAAACAAGATTCATAAATATAAAGTAAATGTTGAAAAATTAAAGTGCTAAAATGAAAGAGAACCATGATATAATAATTATAAATACAATAAGGCATCACAAATGTTAAAATGAAATGTAAATATCAAATTTTATCATGTGATAATGTGACTAAGAATATGATATGACACACAGATGTACTTGTAAATATTGATATATATCTCTACATACATCATCAATAACATCATATAAGTCATGTTGTAACTAAAATCTATCTATGATCATAGTCTCATTTATATTTGTAGATATTTGTGCAAGTACATCCTAGTGCACAAGATTTATGGAGAAAGTAAGAGTACTATAAGAAGGAGGAAGAGGAGGGTATAGTGCTTACTCTAAATTATAATCAATGTGAGGAAGTGGCATTAGTTTATTTGATATCCTCTGACATATTAAAAGGTGCAGGTCCAAGTGAAGGTTGAACCTTTATTTGAGCATGACCTTGGGATCATTTCTAAGAGGGTGAAGACATATGCCTAGGAAAATCATATAAATGATTTTGGAGTATTTTACATCTACCTATATGGTGTGTAGCACACTTATACTAAATATAATAAACTTTTACGTGTTTGGGGATATGCTCTAAGATATCTAGGGAGGTGGTAGGTTTTTGTCACTAGAAGACTTGGTTTTAGAAGATGAAGTGCATCAATGTATTATTGAATAGCTTGATAGTGAGCCAAGGTATGTGTAGTTATACCATGAAAATAACGAGTCTATAAGTAGATGATTATGGAGGTTGACTATCTATGGTTGGAATTGATCCTTGCATCTTTTATTGTGTTAGGAATCTTGGGTATGCTCGATAATCGTTGGTCTAATAACCAATTATTTTATGAAATTCACAATATGGCTCATCTACACATCATCTAGGTGGGGAGCCATGCTAGGGTCTGGTTGGGACTTCATAAATCATCATCATCAAAGTATCTATAATTAATATCATGAATAAGTGTGTAGCTTCTTCTATAAGAGACTACATTAGTGTGAGTCAAAGTAATGTAGCTAACATTGTGGGAAGAAGGATGCTTGAAACATCAAAAAAATTGGCAACCCAATATGGTCATGTCATGGAATGATAAAGGAGCATACTCTAAAGAGGCTTACAAGTGACTAGATCATAATGTGATTTATTTGGTACCTAATTCAACTTAGACCTTTAAACATAAATCAAAGAATAAATAATGTCATGTGTATCATAAGACAAAATAAGAACATCAACTACATGAATGCTATGTGGATGTAAAGTAGATTAATAACAATTTTTTAATGAAGATCAATAGCGAAGGATTTTAACATCTTTAGTTTGGGCATAGCCAAATAATAAATGGTTGTCTAAGGATATATTTTATCATAATCAGTGGTGTAATGATCAATATAGAAGGCATTTATCACTTGATCGATCAAGGAAGAGTGAAGAGTCGACTACTTAGGCATAACTATCAAAGTATGAAACTCATCTACTAATTTTTTAAAAGAATGAGGTTGAAAATAAGGGGTAGCTAAGTAATAATTCTATAAGGGATATCCAAGGTTTTGATCTTAATATTGATTTCATCAGGTTTATCATAGTTAGAATCTAAGATTTTAGGTGGCATGTTGCCTACAAGTTTGGTGTGTCTATTATAACTTAGGTTAGAATTGGCATGTCATTGAAGCATTGAGATTCATGAAATAGGATGATAAAAAAAGATTCAAGGATAGGTATTTTTAAAAACACTAATTTCTTGGAATTGTTTGAAATTCCAAGAATTAGTATCTTTGTTAATCTTATATATAGCATTATTGTGTGGAAACTTGACACACTAACATGTAGAAGAAGTGATGGCTCTCATGTGATGTGTCCATGGTCCACCAAGTAAAATGTTATAAGATAGTAAAAATTTGAAAATCATGACATTAACTATAACCATGATGGGAGGGACTATGATAAAGATCCAAATACAAAAAAGATGGGGAATTTGTCTTATATCATAACCTTGGCTTGTGCTTTGGGTAGATTTAAGGTTGCATTCAGAGTATCTAGGAGTTTTGATGAAATCGAGGGAGGGGACAAAAGTTCATAACCCTTCATCAATAAAATCATGCCTAACTTGAATTTCACTAATTTTGAGACTAATGAATAGAGGATGATCATCATCATGAAGTAATATTTCATCAGGGATCATGGAAGTAATAAGGAATTTAGGTGAGAGAGGCATCTAAAGTTTTATCATCTTAATGGACATTTATTCACAATTTTTAAGGATACTATCCTAAAACCCAATCAAGATAGCTTATTTTACCATAAGTGGAGGTCAAGGGATGTTCATTTCAAATAGAATTTATATTAATCAATTTTTATGATGAGGGGAAGTCCCCATGAGTTCAAGGAAAATAATTTGAGAAGGGAGTCAAGAGAGTTATGCAATAGGGTCCCAGTCATAAAATCTTAAAGGAGTTCAGCCAGACTAAGATAAAGGTTCATAATGTTGAGGTAAATTATCTAAAGGAAGGGTTGAAGTACACTTACAATAAGGAGAAAAATACTTGTATAGTTTTGACCTGACCCATCTAGTTTGGTCAGGAGGAACAAACTACATTGATAAAGTCAATGTATATTGTTGCATAGGAGAACTAGAAATTTATTACATTTATCTGGTCAATACAGTAGTCTAAAATGAATTATTTAGATGATATTGTATCTAGATAGTCAATGCAGTAGTTACAATATTGTGAATAAGAACTGATTGCTTCAAGCTTATTGATTCAGTCAATTCTAGTTTGGGGATAATTGATTATACCAAGTTGTCCAATGTAATATCAAAATAGGGATGAAAATTATCAAACTATATAAATCTGTCTAACACAGATTTAGGAGGATTATCATATTATATCAAAGTGTTTGATATAGTTATAAATAATGCTAGAAAAGGTTACTTATGTTGATTTGGTCGATGTAGTCACAGGAGCTGAGTCGGTATCCAAAAAATGAGATGGATGTGTCTTGAATAGTTTTAAAAGTAGGAAAAGTATAAGAGTTAAATGTGTATAAGGCTCAATTTGAGATACCACACACCTTGTGTTGTTCATATTAACTATGTTCTCATCATTGGTATACTAGTGGGGGTCAATTAAAGCTTCCACAATAATGGATGAATGAGTTTGAGTAGTAGATTGATGATTTGGAAGTAGATCTTTATGGATGGAAAGCTAAACATTATAGTAGTTAAGAGAATCATGCTTAACTTTTGAATCATTGGATGTAGCTACATTGTAATAGGCTTGTTGACATTCATGGATCATAGTTTCATGATCAAAGTTAGGACTAGGGAGATATTCAAGAACAAAGTTTTGAAGTTGCCTACATGTTTCATGAGAATGTCTGAAACTTACATGATACCATCAAAAAATTTGGGGATCATACCAATGTCTGGTAGGGAAATAAGGATTAAGTTATCTAGTTGAAGGTTTAAGAATACATTTTTTAATTTCAGCTAAGGAAAGAGGATTATAAACATATACATTGTTCATATATGTTGATGAAGAGGGAGGAGGCTAGAAGGGACTTCCCATGAAAGGTTTGGAAAAGGTCACTTTGTTGGATCTAGTGGGAAGAATATCATGGTTAGTGTGTGTGGAATCATAAGTGTTTATAACACCATCATTGGTAGCATGGTTATTTTTAGACTTCATAACCATGCAATTTCCTGATGAAGGTTGAGAAGGCTCAAAATTTAGTATTAGGAAGTCTTGATGTTTATCTTAATCAATGGCTTATTTCAAATATTTTAGGATGGAGAGAATTAGTAAATAATTAGAAGAGTTTATCTTTCAATATTTTATGTTTTGCCTTGTTAGATAAGGCTTTTC
Source organism: Torreya grandis (assembly GCA_037957365.1). NCBI lineage: Eukaryota > Viridiplantae > Streptophyta > Pinopsida > Cupressales > Taxaceae > Torreya > Torreya grandis. The sequence continues at coordinate 3,875,416 of JARHVA010000853.1, read as the reverse complement.
AATGCTTAATGAAGACTTGATAAGTTTCTGATTGCACCTATTTATAATTAATAAAATGGGCTAAGCTATTTCCAAGAAGATCATTAGTATAAAATTATTGAACTAATGCATTAACTAATTCTTATAATTTAGAGATGGTGTTAGTCTTAAGTTGATTATACTAATATAGGGCATCACCTAAAAAGGTTTTGGATAGAATTTTAGTAGCTGTAAAAGTGTTTAGCTTAATCCAATCTTTGTAAAGGTTAAAAAAACTTTAAAATACAAATCAAGATCAATGGATCCATTATAGGTGATAGTGGGAGTGATACACCTATGTCTATGTTTGGAATTTGATAAACTAATGATTCATTTTGAAAATGCTTGATCACTTTGTTAAGTAGTGGGGGTTGTGGAAAGAGGTAAAATGTGCATATCTAAGGGGGTTGGGGGGATGGGTGGGGGGGGGAATTTGATATTTTCACTCCCCATCAAGGTTGTTGAGGATGATTTTATGATTTCAATATTTGATTCTACATTTACATAATTTTATTGGCATTGTTAGTTTGGAAAGTATCCATTTTATTCATGGCTTGTAACAAAATTTGACTAATACTAAGAGCTTGTTGGTTAGAAGAAGTTTGAGATGCACTATCAGAAGCACTAACATGAGTCTTAACATGGGAAGTATCCCCACTAAAGGAAACACCTACCATATTAGTATCAATACTATGCATGGTGGAGGAAGAAGGAAGGGAAGAAGTCATGTATTGACTTACCCCAAATCTTGCATAAGTTTTATGTGTACATGAAGTGGGACATCCTATATGAGGTCCCAACATGAGGTTATAGATTATTTTATGGTCCTTTCCCCTATGCTCAAGATTTTAATTAATGAAAATGATCATTTTATAAGTATACTTAAGGTCACTTTCATCCTCTATAATAGGCATGTGTGAAGGATATTTAAGTGTATCAAGAGGTGGAAATGGCCCATAGTTTTAAGTTCTAGTGGCCACATAGATATTTCTTACATCTTAGTTTTATAGGCAAGTATAAGGAAGGTGAGACTTGGATGCTTTACAATAATTGGTAAAATCCATCAGATCTTATTGGGTTTTCTATTCAAAATCAAAAAAATATACAACATGATGTAAAATGAGGGTATAAATAGACCTAGGCTATTCAATGTAGTTAAGATATAGAAAATAGATTATATCAGTGAACTTGATGAAGTTAGAAAAAAAATAGGGAAAATAAAATTGTATCAATTCATTTTATGTAATCTAAAATTCAAAATAATGGGATATAGACTACATCAAACTTTGTGATGTATTCTAGATGAAAGTAAGGAACCATGTCAATTTGTTTGATGTAATCAGGTATAAAAACATTAAATCATAGAAAATAGAATTTTTTGAGATGTTTGATATAGTTAGGGTTGAGAAAATTAAAGATAATATAAACTAAATGTATCAATCTATTTGATGTAGTCAAAAAAGTAAACATCGAGAACTATATCGAACTGATCAATATAGTTTGCACACACATGTAACTATATTGATGTTGGTTGATGTAATTAAAACACATAGCATAAAAATAGATCGATATTGTCCAATGTAATATATAATACAAATTACAATAGAAAGTAATAAATTTAAATCTAATTATCTTTGTTATCTTTCTAAAAATGAGATTAGGTAGATGTACTAAAAGGATATTTTATTATGTAGGCTCTTAAAGCTACTTGATTGTCCATTGGATAATGTCATCCTAATGTTTCATAGCATGAACTAAAGAGGTAGAACCACACTTTTAGCTCATTAAATTTAGTTTCAATATTAATTTGAGAGTAATTTCTTGGGGCTAACCACTTGTCGATGCAACACACAATTAGATAGATGGTCAGATTCTTAAGGTTCAATAAAAATGGGATCCTATGTATTTCTAATAGAATGTGAGGCATGTGTAAAATAAACTTTGTGTGTATCTTTGTACTATGGCTCTGAGTATTAGGGGAAGCCCCTCACACCATGATTTATATAAATAGAACACTTTGAAGCCCTTCACAATAGTAGCTAAATAGTTTGAAAAGTACCAAAACACAGTTTCAAGATAAAACCAAACAAATAAAAAATAAAGTTTGAAAGTCAATATTAAAAACCAAATTTTAGCATTCATTAAATTAAAATAAACAAGTAGTTAACTATAAATGAAATGTTGGATTAAGCTCCAAAAAATAAATTTATTTTATTGATGCTTGAAAATTAAAAAAATAGAATTGTATAGTGTTGGTAGATGTAGTTGTTCACATAGTATAAAATTGTATTGAGTTGGTTGATGCAATCTATGTACACAAAAATTTACAAATAGAGGTGTTACCAAATCAAGCTATTTGATACAATTTTGTGGGAAATGAAGTTAAACTAGAACTATATCGATTTGTTCAATACATTTACCTAAAAAGGGAAATTAATATAAAATCATATTATGTTTTTTAGTGCAATTCATTGAGAAAGATTTGAAATCAGAACTATATTAGGTTTTTTGATACAGTTGACTAGGAAAGATGCAAATACAAAACTATGTCAATTTGTTTTATACATCGGTTGAGGGAGAAAAATTGCTACAAAGCTATATCAACATGTTCATTGCATCTTCTAAAAATAAGATTGCTACATGATTATATCAATTTATTCAACATGATTGACTTAAGAGGTGAATTCAATGGTAAGCTTTGCGTCAAATGGGGGACTAAGCTACCTAAACTAGATAGATGGAAAGTTTAATCAATCTTATAACCACACTAAGTATAAGTGTAGATAAAACTTAAACAAAGAGATATGCATTCATTCACCAAGAAATTATGTAAGCTTTTTCTACTAAATGAAAGAGCTAGGGTTAGAATATACTTACCTTGAATAGGCCTTGTCGAACCTCAACCCCTTTATCCAGTTGTGATTTTTAATAAATTGTTTTATTTGTAAGGAACTCAAAGGTTAAATCAAGATTTGGGCTAAAAGGAATCCTCCTAATGCATCTAAGACTCCACAAGACAAGATTTCCTTCAACACAAGATCTTAAGCAATAACATCTCTAAGTGTATATATAAGGCATAATCGCAAACAATAGTAATCAAAATGAATGTGTCTCTATTAGAATGAAATGGTGACTTGTATTTATAATGATCAATGATCCTAATCCATCCTAAAATTTAAGATAACATCATCAGCCAACTAAATGTAGTTAAAAATGTGTCAACATACCTAAACTATGTCAGTCAGGTTGATATAGTTGCAAAGAACATGCCAACATAATTGCATCGATTAGGTCATTGTAGTAAGGAAAATATAGGTGATAAATAAAACTACATCAGACCAGGCTAATTTAGTAGGAAATATAGGTCTTAATATACTTTGAGGGTGTAATATGGAAGGAGATAATTTAGGGTATTAAGTATAATGAAGCTAGAATAGATGTAAGAATGATAGATAAGTAATAATATCTCTCAAAATGCACCAAAGGCCTACCCTCCCAATCCACCCTTTAAGGCATCCACTTAGGGATATTGAAGCTCTATATGTTTTTTCAAGAGAAAGCATCAGTAAATGATAAAAGTGAAAATAATTATGTGTATATAAACCCACTATATATCTCCTTGAATTGTATCTCAAAAGAATATGTGGAGATAAAAACATGCATATCCCCAATGGGAAAGAACTAGTGTATATGTTTATGTCATAATATCTAGGCATAAATTTGTGTAATCATGTAAATGCAATGTAATCCATATCAATATCAAGAATAGATAGTCAATATGTAGGGATGAGAAAGTAGTGTGTTTTTGCCACAAAGTATGTACACTAAAATATGTTGTAAAGGATATATCATCATAAGATATTTTTCATGGATGTATTGATCAAGTTTAATAATCAAAATGTAAGGTCCAAATGAAAAAAAATCTAAGATCTATAATATTGATCAATGCACAATCAAATTCACATGTGCATGTCAAGATAAAAGAATAGAGAGGAAAATAAATCAAGCAAACATCAAGAAGCTACATACAATAGATTATGTTTTAGCTAACTAATTATAACATCAATGTCATATTCATATTTATGTCTCATATCATATATATCTTAATCACCAAGTGTATTTTCATTGTCATCCATTGCTTTGGACTCCTCATCACAATCACTTTTGTACCTATATTAAGATACAGTTAACCAACTATAACATATTTTTTAATTGACTTAGTGGAATTAATTTGGACTTTGGGAATTTGTATGCCCAGTTTATGTCCTTTTATATGATAGCATTGATTTAGATAAAGTTCTTTGGAAAACTATGTACTAAGTAGATATTCTTCACACAAGTGCCTATGTGGAGTGATATTATGTAGCGCATAAGTAAGTGGATCCTATGAATACACATATTACCTTAATGTATTAAGAATAATTTAATTTATATTACATACCCTTCCTAAATATTCACATGTTATCACTTTATGAATGTTAATAATTTGAATTATTTATGTTTTTGATTTTTTTGTGATGTAATACTTGCTTATTTGTTTGATCTATAGTTTTTTACTTTGATTTGGCATCCATACTTGTGTGTTGTGAGATGTAAATATACTCTAAATATGAGTCTTATTTTAAATTTTTATATGTCTCTAATATGTAAGAAAACAACTTTGGAAATTAAATGAAATAGTCAAATCAATCTTATTCAATTTTGTTTCCATTTGTCATAACCATGATTGTCCTAATATTACATTGAATTGTGTAATATTGGGTTTCACATAGAATAATTATTGACCATTTTTTGTCACCATGGGGAATCCACATCTAATTTAGTTCAAAGCTTCAAATTGCCCATAGGTTCTTAAAGTTCAATCAATTTGGGGGAAATAAAATGAGTATGAGGTCAGGCCTAGATAGGTTTCAACACTTAGAGGTTTTGAGGAAGCTATCAAGCATGCAGTAGTATTCACAGCCTCCCTTTTAGCCTTCATATAAAACACAAAGCATTCTTGAATCCCATAATGGTCGAGCAGTAAAAGGACTTAGTCAATTTTCAATAAGTTTCCTAGTGATGGATTTAGGAGGTGAAGAGATAAAATTTGATGGGCCCTAGGTGACATCTTGATGGCTTCCTAGTTTGTTAGTCATAGTGGGACTTAGCCATTTCTTTTGAAGGTTGACTAGAGATACTTGTCAATCTCATAGTGGTCCCAAGCCCTTTCAAAAAAAATTTGACATTTAGTCAATTTTCAAAGTTAATGGATCTCCACATTAGCTAAGTAGTGGGCAAGTGGGTTAGTAAGATGCTTCCATGTGTCATAATCTTGATGTCTTGGAACCATATATATAAGTTCAAAGCCTTTGGGATAGTGAGTTAGCAAGATGCTTTTATGTGTCATAATCGAGCATCTCAAAATTATCTATAAAATTCAAATCCATTTGGACTAGCGAGTTAGTGGGATGATGCCACATGCCACAATATTTCTACCCTACTCTCTCAAAGATTTTTGTATATCAAAAATAGTGAGTTAGAGTAGGGGTAAGTGAGATGATACCATGTGGTGAAATCATGCTTCACCACAAAGAGAATAGTTAGCATTATTTTTGAATCCTTCATCGACTAATGGAAGAGTAAGAAAGAGCCACGTGTAGGTGGTAACCCCCAAACACACAATGATAGGAGTGCCCAATGAATAGGAGAACACCAGCTGGCACTCGATAGAACCTGGTCAAGAGATCCTGAGGAAAGGGTAGACAAATAAGAAGCTACCATGTGGACATGATAGAGTTCTTAACCTAGAGGATGAATCCCTTAGCTACAGTGCAGAGTGTTGATGAAGTGATGCACAATAGAAGCTAAGCCAAGAACATAATAAATATGGCCAAATAGGATGTCATGAATAGTGTCATGAATCCCATGTTAAATTAAAAAATTCAAAGTGGCATCTAAAGATGAACTCAAGTCAAGTTTACAAGTCAAAACAATCAACTAAGTGTTGAAAAAGGGGCCCCTAAGGGAAGAATATACTCACAAGAGTAAAAAGGACTAGAATGAGCCTGATGTCGATATGTGGTTAGATTTTACCACTAAGGAGTTTGTTATCATTCACATTGGCATGGATTGAGGTAAATTTGATGGCCTATTTTTCCCATTCATATGCCAAACTCATGAACAGGTTGTGTAATTGCATTTGATTTGTAGAATCAATCTTGGAGTGACTATGTGTGCAAATCATGACACAACTCAAGAGAAATTTTAGAAAATGATGAGAGATCAATGTAATTTGGCCCTATTCATCATAGAGGTGAGTCAAGAATACACATGTAGAAGACAATCTATCGTATTAAGAAGATGTAGTAGGTAGTTATGCAGGAATGGATTTGAAAATCTTGAAGGAATCCCAACTAACTTGACCCCCTTCCATGATCATCATCAAAATTATGATTTCCCTAATAGTGGAGAAGACAAAAAAATTACTTGATCTCTGAATATTTTTCCTATTTAAACAAGTAGAACTTTCATTGTAAAGGGACCCATTTTTAGCACAAAAATGTTACAAAAATTGGTCCATACTTGATCCCTTTACCTAGATTTTATGCCTTTGAATTAATGAAGAACTATTTTACCCTCTCATAACTTGCATTCTATTTGTATCGTAGGGATTTTTAATTCTCTCATTATGGTGAAGTGTTATTTCCCTTTGATTGTGTCCAATTTCATTTCACCTCTATGCAAGTGAACTCCCTTTCTCAGGTCATAGTTTGAGTATCTTCATGATCTATGCATTGTTAGTTGTGGTGGTGAATGCTTCTCCTTCTAATGATGTCATATATCTATGTACATCTTTATGAAACATTATTTCTAAGAGGTTCATGATTGAGTCATGTGTACCACAATTCCCAAGGTTTTCATTGTGTATGCTTAAGTGAGTAGAGGGTGTCATAGGATTCTAGTGTATCACCCCTTTTTGCATTTATCTCCTTTGATTTTATGCATTCCCTTTTCTTTGTAAGTGTATTAGTTTAGTGGTCTTTTGTGATCCATCAAGGGAAGCTAACCCTCTTCAGAGGTTCACTCTAACCATAGGCAACCCACATCCTTGGGGTATTCCCATTATGTTGATTAGGTTAGGAGACGTGAGACATCTCCTCACAAGGTGTAAACTCAACACAACAATAATATTTGGCATGCCTGGTGGGACCTTTACTCAATTCCATTTAGTTAGAAGGTTTCATCTAAGAATTTGGTGCTACTTTTAGAAATCTTCAGTGTTGAAGACATTAAATAAGCACCTAGTGACTGATTATTTTTTATCTCCAAAAGACTAGTACTTAAGGTAATTCATCCTTTAAAGTATTTTTGGTGTTATCCTTCAATATATCAACCTTTTGAGTTGTTTCAAAAAGCATCAGTGGTGACTTTGAATCTACTTTAGCTGGTTTTAGCAAACTAGACATCTTTTTCAGGTAAAAAGTTAAGTGGTTTCAATATAATTGTTGTTCTAATAAATTTATAATGTTAGAACTCCATAAGATACCTATTATATACTAGGTTTATGGGATATTCCAACTAATTTATACCTCTCTATCATGAGTGTTATCCTCCCCTTCATCATCAGTATTCTTATCAAGATTTGTAGCTTATTTATCAGCCATTTAATAAGCTAAATCAATCTTATGTTATCCCCTACTCCAAGTTAGCCTCCTCATGCTCCTAACTTATCTCATATTTTTGACATTCTTTTGAAATCCAAATGGTTTTTCCCTTATGGGTAACCCCATGACCAATTAACATATGCATATGCAAGGAGAAAAATGGATGTTAAGGTACATGAATCCAAACATAAAGCTAAATGTTTAGTTGCATGCCAAAAGATAGACCAATCCTTAAAAATCCACCTCCTCATGAATCTCAAGCTCTTGAACCATGGCATCCTTCCTGGAATAGACATATCAATTTCAAGATGCCAAATATAGGTAAATCCACTCTTGATCAAGAAAATAGATTGGCTGCAAAAGATAAATCAACTAGAATTCCAAGTTTTAGAGGTTCTCATTCTTTGAAAGAGTTTATGATTATGCAAATTGCATCTATCCTTCCTCAAGTCCCTCAAACTCCTAAACCAAATAATTTTCCAAGTTTCTCACCCACTCCTAATATGCCAATCCAAAATCAAGAGAGAGAGAAAATTGTAGAATCCAAACCAAGGAAGTTTCCAAGTTTCAAGAGTGTTGCTTAAACTCCAAGTCCAATTCAAGAGCAACTCATAAGCCTTATACTCCTATTTCACTAATTAAACCTGCTTTCCCTCCCACCATCTCCATTTTCAAATAATTGCCCATAGTATGGAGAGTAAGTGAAGATCATACAAGGGAAGAAGAGAGTGTTTCAAGTGATTATGATGAGTAAATAATTATTGATATCCCTCTTTATGTCATTGAAATGGAAGAATCAAAATTGAAACAAGAGGAAAAAGAGATTATTGATAAATAAAGGTCAACTCTCTCTAATCAAGAATGCAATCAAGGGCATGATCAAGAGTTGTGTTGGTTAAATGAGATTCCATTTGCCATAAAATAAGATCATGTTGTAGTCTTTGAAGAGCAAAATCAAATTACATCTATAAGTGAGCCTCAAGAAGTCTATCATAAAGATTTTCAAGTAATGACTATAGTATAGGTATAATTAGATGACCTTCAAGATGTTCCCAATAGCCAAAACAAGGTAATCATCTTAGATGAACTCCCTTATTTCATTGAAAATAATGATCATGAAGAAGAAAATTTAGGTGAGGTGGTAGTAGCAGTTACTTCACAATATGACATGGTTAGAGAAAAATTTCAATAGGATGTTAGTCAAGGCATGTCTCAAGTATACTTTGATAAAGCTAGAGAGTAGTATTTGGAGCTCCTTAAAGATCTTGATCAACTTGTAGTAGTTGATAATCAAAAAATGGATCTTAAGGTGTCATATAAATCTAGCACATGGTTCTAGTGAGCCATTAGAGGCTAAATTTGTAGTCATTCATATGAATTAGAATGCGTTCACATTATAGGGATTTCTCCCTAATGAAGAATAGCATGAGATGAACATTGAGACACAAGAGGAGTTTTTATATATTTAATATATGTTTTCTTCAATTAATCCACTTAGAGGCAATCCAAAGAGGTTGACAAGATGGAAAAAGGTTGATCTAACTAGAATGGCACTCAAATAACAGTTTGCTCCTCATCTTTGTCAACCACATAGATAGGATTGAAGAGGATTTTGTTTTGACCTAGGTAGACTAAAGACCCTATTTTCAATTTGTAGATGATTAGATTATCTGAATTTTATTTCCTTCAAGTGTTGTTGCACATTAGTTTAGTTGTTCTTCTTTCCTCAAAGTGTGTTAACACTTTCATTTGCTATATTATTTGCTTTCTCCTTTTATTGATGGGTGAATCTCAATTTTTTTATTTAGTATTAGGTTGATTGGGTTAAAATAAAGTTGTGTTTTCAAAATTAAGAAGTTTGGATGCTTATATGACTACATGCCCAATGGATTTATCCAAAGGATATTGGATTCTTTATTAGCAGGCAAACATCCCATAGAGATCATCGGAATGTTGACCATTTTTTATCACCATGGGGAAGTCACATCTAATTTAGCTCAAGGATTTATATCACTTGCATGTTCTTAAAGTTCATTCAATTTGGGGGAAATCAAATGAGTATTAGGTCAAGCCTAGATCAGTTTCAAAACTTAAACATTCTGAGGAAGCTTATGAGTGCATAGTAGTCTTTTAAGCCTCCCTTTTTGCCTTCTTGATGAACAAAGATCACTCCCAGAGCCTACAAGGCTCAATCAGTAAAAGGACTTAGTCAATGTTAAATAATTTTCTTGATGATGGATTTAGGTGGTGAAGAGATAAAATGTGATGGGACCTTGGCAATGTCTTGATGGCTTCTTAGTTTTTTAGTCATAGTGGGACTAATTTGTTTCTTTCAAAGGTTTCTCGGTATTATATGTCAATATTAAAGTGGTCCCAAGATATACTTTTTGACACTTAGTCAATTTTCAAAGTTTTCAAGTGGATCTCCATATTAGTATAGTAGGGGGAAGAAGGTTAGTGGGATGCTTCCATGTGTCACAATCTCAATGTCCCAAAACCATTCGTACAAGTTCAAATCCTTTAGGCTAATGGGTTAGTGGGATGCTTCCATGTGTCATAATCCTAAAATATTAAAATCATCAATATAGTTTAGATTTATCTAGGATAGTGGGTCATTAGGATGATTACATGTGGCACAATCCTATTGTCCCTCTCTTCTAGAGATTTATGTATAGCCCAAATAGTGTGTCAGAGTAGTGGGTAAGTGAGATGATGCTACATGGTGAGATCTCACTTTACAATAGAGAAAGTAGTCATCATTACATTTGAATCCCAAAAAAAGTAACAAAAGAGGGACAATGAGACAAGTGGAGGTGGTAGGCCCCAAACACATAATGGTAGGAGTACCCAGTGAATAAGAGAACACCAACTGGCACTCGATAGATCTTGACTGAAAGAGCTTGGGGAAGGGGTAGACAAATAAGAATCTGCCACATGGACCTAAAAAAATCCTTGACCCAGAAGATGAAGCCATTTCCTAGAGTGTGGAGCATTGAGGAAGTGATGCATGGCAAAATTTGAGCTAAGATCATGATAAATTAGGTCAAAGGGGTTGTCATGAGTAATGACATGAATCCCAATGTAAATAAAATAATTCCATGTGGCATCTAGAGATGAATCTAATTCAAGTTTACAAGTTAGAATAATCGACTAAGTGTTGAAAATGGGGCCCTAAGGGAATATTATACTCAAGAGAATAAAAAGACCTATAATGAGCCTAATGTCAATACATGGCTAGATTATGCCATTAAAGAGTTTGTTGGAATTTAATGAGGCAAATTTGACAACTCATTTCACCCATTCAAATGTCAAACTCATGATCAAGATATGTAACTACATTTTATTCATAGAATAAATATTGGAGTAGCTAGATATGCAAATCATGACACAACTTAATAGATATGTTGGTAAAATGATATGAGGTCAATAGAATCTAGCCCTATTCATCATAGACATGAGTGGAAAATACACACACAGAAGACAAGTTATATGCTTAAGAGGGCGTGGTAAGAAGTTATGTAGGCATGGCACTAGAAAGTTTTTAGGGTATCCCCACTAACTTAACCCCCTTAATCATCATCAAAATTATAACTACCTCGATAGTGGTGAAGACCAAAAAAGAACCTAAGTTATGAATATTTTATCTATTTAAACAAGTAGTTTAGCACAAAAATGTTGCATAAATAGGCCCATCCTTGATCCCTCTACATATATTTTATGCCTTTGAAGCAATGAAGAACTATATTACCCTCTAATAACTTACATTCTATGTGTATCTTAGTAATTGTTAATGCTCTCTTTTTGGTAAAGTGTTATTTCCCTTTGATTGTGTCCAATTCCATTTCACCTTTATGTAAGTGAACTTTATTTTGCATGTCATAGTTTATGTATCTTCATGATTTATTCATTTTTAGTTGTGGTGATGAATGATTCTCTTTCTAATGTTGTCTTATATCTGTGTACCTCTCCATGAAATACTGTGTCTAGGAGGTTCATGATTGAATCATGTATACCATAGTTCCCAAGGTTTTTATTGTGTATGTTTAAGGGAGTAGAGGGTGTCATAATATTCTGGTGTATCATTCTTTTTTTATTTTAGTTTATTTATTTTTACACACTCTTTCTCCCTTTTCCCTGTAATATAGTAGTTTAATGTAGTCTTCGGTGATCCATTAGGGGAACTCTGGAGTTTCACTCCAACCATAAGGTGACCCACAGCCTTGGGGTGTTTTCATTGTGTCGATTAGGTGAGGAGACTGAGACATACCTCATAGGGTGAAAAGTCAACATGACAACAATAATGTCTCCACTATTTTAGGCCCAACATAAATTGTTATAGCAATATGCCCTATTACATCCTTATACATGCTCATATATTAAATTGACAGTCATCATATCCCACTTCTATATAAAATTAATTATTCATGCATTTTTTAGTACCTTATCATCAATGTCAATACGTATTCTATGTTCGCCTCATATAAGAGATAAAATGACCATCGGTTCCTTTTCTTCAAAAACATCTTGGGATACATCAATCTTTGTAGATTGTGAACTAGAAATAGATGCATAAACTAACCGTGTGAGATTATTGTTAAATCTTTTAAATTATATAACACCTCTATCTAAAAGTTGTTTGATATTATTTCACATTGCATAACAATTATTATCTCTATGGCCATTGATATGATGATAGTTATAAAATACTCTTTCTTCAACTCATGTTAGGTGATATGTATGGTGATGGTTCTTATAATGTAACATGATCAAATTTATATTAAGGAGTGTTCATAAAATAGCATTTGATTTATCCTCAAAGATGTCAAATCAGATTAGTTAATTCACATTTGGAGTAGGACTCATGTGAGTTTCCATATTATGAGTTATCTTACTTTGAGCTTCTTTCTTATCAATAACATTATTTATAGATTCTTCTTTATCAATTTCCTTATTTGTATCAATTTTCTTATGTGGATCTTCCTGTAGATAGATTACCTTATTTATAACATCATTCTTAGATGAAGATTCACTTTTGTGACTTGAAGGTCTTCAATTTTGAGGACCAATAAAATTAGAGGCATAAGTACATTCACATTTTTTCCCATCCAATTTAGCCTTGAGTGTATTAAATTATAAATTCAAAGTAACAACTTGGTTTTGAAGCTCACTTATGGTATGCACCATAGATACTATATGACTAGTAAGAAAGGTGGTGGCTTGGAAATATTCATTCATTGATTTGATCTCACCATCAATCTTAAACAAAGGTATATTACATTTATAATAATCATGCCTATCATTACATTATTTATAAAATTTATTGCATTTCATATTAATAGAGGCATCATTGCATCGTGTTTAACCCTAAAATCTAGATTTAGGAATATAGGGTTTAAGGGGTAGAGATAGCCTAGGGCATAAGGATTGTATATTATCTCTACAGTAGGACAATTAATTACAAAACTCAAATAAACATATACTAAATTTATTATGTGGAGATATACTAAAAATAGAAAGTACAGCTATGCTAAATATTTCAATGATAATGAAAACAAGATAATCAACTAGTTTTTATGCTAATACAAATCTAGATCTAGAACAAGAAGGGAATAAATTGGATCTAGATTATGGATCAGTCACCTGATTCTATAAATTTTACCTCTAAAATAATGGATATTTTAATCACCTTAGGATAATTACATCAATGCTTTTGTCTGAATTAGACATAGGTGTCCAACATGGAATACATGTTGAAACTAGATGTGACAACTTGGATGCTTTTGGGTTATATGTCACCTTCGCTCGTATGAATTTATATCTAGGTCATGGACTATCACTCCTTGTCAAATGAGAAAACCCTAGTTATTCATCTTCATATTGGTTATGGGAAAAATGGGTTAGTGGGCACACAATGTCAATTTTTTCCAAAGAACCCTCTATCAATTAGCATTTCCTACATAGATAATACTCTGAAGAGGGCTTCAAACTTATGTAGTTCTCCCCTACATTTTATCTTGTGTGTGTATCATGCAATGTGTGATAATCAAGTAAAATAATGACCTAACTTGTAACTTAGAAAATATAGCTCATGAAATTCTCCTTCAGTACTTCAGACCTATAAATGTGTTGTCAATATGATTGATATAGAAATAGGAGAAAATAGAGAAGATTTTCTCACTTGAGTGCTTGATTGAGTGTTTTTGATAAGTTGCCTTGTGAGTTGGTAAGAATTTGTTAGGTGAGTAATGAATGAGGATTGATCATGCATTTGTACCAATCCCTTTGGATAATATCTCATATTAAAGCACTTAGGTTGACCATAGGTATACATTACATTTATAAATTGGATGATTTTAGGGGATTGAACACTTATGTTAGAATTTGACACTTGCATCGATGTAGGCATCTGACTGAAATGAAAGTGTTAGAGCATTTGGAAAATAGGCATAAGTTTAGAACTTGTAAAGATAGATGATAAGCAAGTTTATAACATTTTGGGAAAGAAAGAAGGTTTGAGTCATCAGAATAACATTGGTCAAACTAAGATATGAGTAATAATCACATAAAGATAATGTATGTAAGTCTTTTGGTAGTGATAAGGATCTATAATCTTAAGGTACATCCATCATATGTATTTTCCAAGTATACAAGACTTAGGTGCTATATAAATAAGAAATAGTGTCTACATTCCCCCCCCCTTTTAATCTAGTAATGAAATATTTAGTTTAATGGAAAATAAATGCATACTTGGGTGTGTATAACACACCTTTCCTTTATTTTAGTCCAACTCAAGTGCTTTGCTGGTGACTAATCTACAACCAAGAGCATATTATAGTATATAATCAATGCATATAATCTGAAATTGAAAGTATTGAAATGATTGAATTTAAAATAGAGAAAGGTTTAGGAGTACACCTATTTTTTGATGTAACCACTTTATATTTTTGAATTTTGATTGAAAATATGTATCATTATGAATCATTAGAGTTGTGATCAGGATAAAATATAAAAACTGGAAAGTGCATATATTTAAAGAGGTATAGAGAAATTAGAGGACACATGCCTCCAACTTTGGAGAAAAGGTGAGCTACCACCTATTAGTTAAGATTATCTTAATTATACAACCCAATCATACTTATAACTTGGTGAGCATGAGTGAACGAATTCAAATCACACTATAAAATTGGTGAGGTTGAATGATGTAATCAATTCCAACCTATAAACTTGTCAAGATTGAGTGATTTAATCACCTCAATCATACCAAAAGCAAACCAACTATTATAGTAAATTGGTTCAATATAGTCCATAAAAGTCAAACTTAGTAGTTGATTATAATCTATAGAAGCGTTTAAAATCTTAAATCTGATTTGATTTTGCAAATTTTAGGTGCTCTTTACATACCATATTCACCCTAGATATGTTTCATGTTACAACTATGTATAACAATGGCACCAATGTATAGAATTTTGCCACAAATGTGTTTATGAATCATCTAACTACATAATTTATCCAATTTAAAAAATTTGTAAGTATGGAGAACATGTTTCCAAAACATGTCCCCACTATAATATGAAACTAAGAATTGGTATAATTGTGGAGAACATGTTTTTAAAACATGTCCCCACTGTATATCTAAATCTAAAAACTGGGGTAAATGTGGAGAACATGTTTCCAAAACATGTCCCCACTGTATATTTGAATCTATGAAGAATGTGGAAGCCATGCCTCTATGGCATACCCCCACTAATATTCACCCCCCCCCCATTTTGAGGTGAGGGGAAGTATCGAGCAGTATTTAGCTTACCTCAAAAGGATAAGATAACCATGTAAAATATGAATGTATCATGTAGTATATAGGAGAAACATGTGCAGGTGGATATATCATTGAATCATGTAAAATGTGATCACATCATGTCATAATATTCATGATGTGAATCATGGAAATGTTTAGATAGTAACAGTACAAGCTCAAAAAGTAATCAAACACACATAGAAGAGCACTCAAATGCAAATCAAAAGGTAATGGTCTAAGAAGACTTCAAACAAGGGGCATGTTCATATGTCACATAATCAAAGGGACATGACTTAGTCAAATATCTACAAAATAAAAAATGACATAATCAAATGTCAACATACAACAAATAATTACATATTTAAATGTTAAAGAGGAAAACAAAGGCACGAGGGCCGCAAACAATGAATCATATCCAAATGCTCAAATAAGCAATTCAAGACACTTAAATAAGTGCATAAAAGAAAAGTATAAGCAACTAGCATAAACATATCATATTATTGCTTGGATATATATGTTAAAAAAATGTTAATTACATAGCATATCAAGTACACTACAAAAGATATAATCATGCATAAAGGCATGTGTAAGTACGAAAGCTTAAACATGATAATGTAAAGTGACCATAGAATGATATAACTTGGGTGTATGATGATAAAAGAAGTGAATGTCCCCAACATCCATATAACATGAGTAGAGGGAAGGCATAACATCTAAAAGGGCATAGCTCATGTATCTATGTATGTCTAAATCACACTCAAAATATGTGTGAAACATGCATATATAGGAATAAATTATATGATATCCACTAACATGAAACTAACCACATAGATGATAAGGAGCTAATAGAACATGTAAATGCAAAAAGTATTTTTGGATTTTTGAAGTTTTTTTTTTATTTTTTTGGTATTTTTGGAATATGTGAGACCTTACAACCTTATGTTGGATCCTTTACATTGTTTTAATCATGGTTGGATAAGTGTAAATGGTGCATAACACATTTCTCCTTGTGTTTTACATGTGTAGTAGAAGAACCCTTGCTATCATTTGGAATATGGATCAAATTTTCTTCATGAAAAAAAATATTTTATCATCATTCTGATTTTTGTCAATTTTTTCTTCCATTTGATATAACCAAAGAGTGCCCAATGTAAATGCATATGAAAATTTTTGTGGCATAACCCAAACCCATGTTTGAATCATTTTAGGACCATAATCAATTTATAGTGTTATGTTTCCCAAGGAATCATTCTAACTTCCTTTGTTGTGTAAGTCTTTTAAATCAAATCTAAGTTGTAAACATCTTAAGTTACAAGTACTTTTTGTTTGTGTAGGATAAACATGGTTATGCCAAAAGTAAGCACTACCCATAAATAATGTAATTGTAAGATCTAGATAGCACGAATGCTTTTTCATTTTTTAGCTTGAGGACCTTCCTCAGTTTTGGAAATATTGGTATTATGATTTTTTATAGATGAACATGCATATCTATACATATGACACATAGGCATATTAACATTGTTTATGGTATTTATCATAGATAGATTGTTGTTTGAATAAGTTGGTAAAGAGGTTGAAAATTTGCTTATAGGTTGTAAATTTTTCTCCACATGACATAGGCATATTAACATTTCCACAAAGAGAAAATGTACATTGATTATCATTAAATTTTGGAACCTTTGGTATTTATTTTGGAAGTTTTGGAATACTTGATATTTGTATAAGGTTTAAAGGTTCGTCTACCTTTGGTAATGATATAGCATGTGGAATTTGAGGTAGGTTTGGCAAAATAGATTCTTTTAGAACATTGGGTATTTTTTCCACTTTAGGTTTTTAATTAACTCTTCTTTATGGGAGTTTAATATTATTAGGAAAAGATTCCATGATATCCTTATTTAACTTTCCAAAATTTTCAATATCAAATGAAGTAAAAAGTGAATCATCACCCCTAATAAGAGGGATTTTGTTTGGAAATGTAGGTATAATAGGAGTTTGCATCAATTTGATTGTAATAAAATATCATTTTTTACTAGTTTGTAAATCATCCATGATATCCTTATAGATTTGATGAAAGTTAGCACGATCAAATGAAGGAACATTTTTCTCATGAATAGTAAATTTGGTTATATTAGGTAATTCAAAACCACTCAAAGATCTAAGATGATGTTCTTCGGCATTGGGCAGAAGGTAAAAATAATCAATTTGTATTCCTTCCTTAATAGATAGTTTTAGAGCTTCATAATCATAGTCATCAAAATAATCTATATCATCCATGATGAAAGAAAAATATTTAAAAAAAATAGGTCAAAAAAATCAAGGATCATTGGTTCAATTCACCAAATGTTTAACCCTAAAATCTATATTGGGGAAACTAGGGTTAAAGGGGTAGAGATAGCCTAAGGCAAAACGATGGTAGACTATCTCTAAAGCATGCCAATTAATTACAAAACTAAGATAAACATACACTAAATGTATTATGCTAAGATATGATAAAAATAGAAAGTATAGTTATGTTATATATTACAATGATATTGAAAATAAGACACTTAGTTGGTTCTAATGCTAATACAAATATAGATCTAGAATAAAAAGGGAATAGACTAGATCTAGATTCTAGACCAATTGTCTGATTCTATAAATTATAGCTCTATAGTTGTGGATACTTATGTCAACCTAGGATATTTGCATCGACACTTTTTGTTTAACTTGGATGTAGGTGTCAAGTATAAAATACTTATTAAAACTAGATGCAACCACATAGATACTTTTGGGTTATATGTCACTTTTGCTTTGGTGTATTCAAATTTGGGCCATGGACTATCTCTCTTTGTCAAATGAGAAAACCCTAGTTCTTCATCTTCATATTGGATGTGGAAAAAAATTTATAGTGGGGACACAATGTTTAGATGCCCCAAATACCCCTCTATCAATAGCATTTTCTAAATATCCAATAATCCTAAGAAGGTCTTAGACTTATGTAGTTTTCCCCTACATGTTGGCTTTTATGTGTATCATGTAATATGTGATAAGTACAATAGTGACCTATCTTGTAACTTGGAAAATATGGCTCATGGAATGCTCCTTCAATACTTCAAGCCTGTATATGTGTTCTCCCCATGATTGATATGGAAATAGAAGAAAATAGGGAAGCTTTTCTCACTTGAGTGCTTGATTGAGTTTTTTGGTAAATTTATTTGTGAGTAGGTAAGAAATTATGAGGTGAATAATTAATGATGATTGATGATGCATTTGTACCAATCCCTTTGGATAATATCTCACATTAAATCACTTAGGATAACCATAGGTATAGGTTATATTTGTATATTATATGACTTTAGGGCATTGGACACTTATGTTGGAATAGGATGCTTGCATCAATATAGGTGTTTGACTGGCATGCAAGTGTCTGGGTAGTTATAAAATAGGTATAATTTAATAACTTGCATATTTAGATGATAAGCATGTTTATAACATTATATGTAAGATAAAAGGTCTAATTCATCATAATAACATTGGTCAGACTAAGAGGTAAGCAATAAGCATAGAGAGATAGTGTATGTGGGGCTTTCAATAATGGGAAGGGTTTAGAAACTAAAGGTACATCCATGATATGTATTTTCCAAGTGTATAGGAGTGAGGTGTTATATAATTCATAAATAGTGTCTACACATAGTTTAGAATGATATTCATATTTCATTTCTAGAGAAGGAATATCATCACAGTGTATTTTTAGTAAATAAGGAATAACATCACATAGTGTTTCACTAGATATATCATTATATTTAGAAACATAATTTCAATGTATATCATCATTAGAATCAACATTTATATCATTTATTTATTGGTTTATTGTATCATCTTTCTTAAGTGGAAGCCTAGTAGCATCAAGAAGTGTGCTAGTTATTTCTTTTTTTTTCTTCTTGTTCTATTTTATGATTAGTGAAAGAGTCTAAAGAAGAGTAAGGATAATTGATCCCTTGAATTACAACATTACCTTTTTCTTATTATTATTCGCTATAATTATATAAATATATATCACTAGCATACCAATATTACATATCATCATAATCATAATCAACATAGCTATTTCCTTCACTTACACAAGCATGCTCCTCATAAACATAGACACTATAATTTGGCACATAATATTAAGCATCTACCTCCACCTTTTTCCACTTATTAGAAATATTATAAGGTACAACATGAGTAAATGATAATGAATCCATAAGATGAGATGTAATAGGTTTTTGGGATTAATATGCATATAAAAACTACAAAACCCTATGATGATAAGGAATATAAGCAAAAGTCCCACTCCTAAGTTAAAGGCAAATATAAAAATCTAGAGATTTAAGTATTTGACATCATTGATCTAAACTTTAGGATAAAAAGACACCAATGAAGGGGAGATCAAAAATCAAATCTAAAAAATCTAACGTTAATGCTAAAATTTGAAACCCTAAGAAGGTAGGATGAAACCCTAAGGAAAAATGACTTGGGAATTGTCATGTGCACAACAAATATTAGGTTCATCAAAATATTTTGACTTATTTTGGATTTAGTGATCTAAATAAGCCAAATTATTGAATATTCAGATTACCCAATATATATCACATACTAAATAAATATGAATGTAAAATTAGATAGATATTGAGTTGAAATTTTATAGAAATGAAAAGAGGATAGGATACTTAGCTTGTTTCTATTTTTTTATGATTTATGTTTATGCATAGTCATTTTAAATGGTCTACAAGGATTCATGATTACCCTATTCAGGGGACTAACTATTAAAATCTCTTAAGTCATTGTCGATAAGGCTCAAACACTTGTAATGGATGGATGTATCCATTATATTGTAATTGTATGTGTCTATTTAGTGGTTTATTTTTCCATGGATCATTATGTCTACATATCAAGATGATTTTTGATAATATCATGCCATCGATACTATGTATAGATTTAATTTTGCCTTTAAACCCTAGCTCCAATTTCAACACTTGATTGACCTATAAAAGGGGGTTATGAAAATGGGTTAGATAGCACCAACCACACCTCACTAAGTGGTTGATCATTGTATACATTTAAATAATTTTAAGAGGGCTCAACCCACACATAGTTCTCCCACCTATGTGTGTTTGTATTCAATAGTGTTCCACTAGAATGCAATGCAACTCTTTAGTTTTTTACACATGAGAATATGTAACTTTAACCTTGATTTTGGTGTTGAAACTTGGCTTAAGGACTATTCCTTTGACATTTTAAAAATTTTGGATGCTTTAGGATAGTGTCTCAAGGATGTGCAAATGTATTTCTCAATGTGAAAATGCAATGGCAAGTGGATTCTAGATAACATTGATCTTAGATTTGATGTGTATATATAGAAGACTTTTTGGGTAATTTCCCTCCATAAATAACATGATAAATGTGTGGGTTGACCCAAGGGAAAGGATAATTTTAGTGTTTATTTATATCCATTTTTCTATAAGTAGGTATTTTCCATTTTGAAAATGGCTAATTGTGTGGAAATATACATTGGTCGAATAAACCAAATTTTATACAATTTCTTATATATGTGTTTCTAATAACCCTATAAAATATACTATAACCTTTTTTTAGAATAATTTTACTATAATTATTACAATTGTATGGGTCTATTTTGCCCTATAATTATAGGAGACATGATTAGTTATTTGGAATCGCCAGTTATAATCTTGTGTGTGTATGTATATACATATATATATATGTATATATACACACATATATTTATGTTTGTATGTGTGTGTGTGTGTGTGTGTGTGTGTGTGTGTGTGTGTGTGTGTGTGTGTGTGTGTGTGTGTGTGTGTGTGTGTGTGTGTGTGTTTGTGTGTGTGAGTATGTATGTATGTATGTATATGTATATAACTAAAAAAAATCAATTATTTTTCCTTGACATGTTTCACTTTAGACATTTTGGGTTGTAGAGTCATAATTTATTATGAAAAATCATTATTTTAGGGTTTGATAAGGTTGGACATCAAGGTGGTTATCAAAATCAGGGAGGTTATAATCAACCTCAAGGTGGGATGTTTAACTAAAACTAAGATGGGTTTTTACCAAATTTAAGATGAAAGGAATGCCTAGAACCAAGAGGGAATTTATAATTAGGGAAGTGGATTCAATCAAACTAGCGGATCTAATCAAGGTGGGTTAACCTTTGGGCACAAAGGAAGAGGTAGTATATGCAAGGGTTATGGTCCTATTACTTGATTGAAATGTGGAAAACACCACTATTATAATGATTTTACCAATTATTCTATTTTTAAATTTTATTCATGAACTATTTATGAGTTAAACTCTTTATCATGGTAGTTGCAACCTCCAAAAAGAAATCTATAACTACTAGGGTGGTGCCTAATTTGAGATACATTAGACCACCATAATTCTTGGAGAGAGTATGCAAACACTATTAGGGATTTGAATCTAGGTCTAACAGACTACCCAAAATTGGTAGTGCTTATGGTCTTACTTATATTTTTACCTTTCCTTTATTTACCAAATAAAGAGAACTGAGTGTTACTTTTATGAATACAATGGTTGTTATTAGTGTTATTGATAATGAGAATGGAAAAATCTTAAAAAATTTTGTATCCATATCTATTTGCATATGGCATCCTATATCGATCGATTATATTATCTAGGAGTTATCTTTCAATGAAAAAGCATTTTCTATTTTTCTTCTAATTAATTTTAGAGTCATCTAATTTGGTTTATCAATAGTCAAAGTAGTCAAAATTTTCATGTAATTAATTTTAGACTCATCTAAATTGACATGTGGTGCATTCTCTATGTTTTTAGAGGAATAGTTGGATATCTGATACTATTTTTCATTGAGATGACATGTTTTAATTATGTATTGGATAATTGAAATAGTGTGGCAGAAGTTATAGATAGCATTGATAATTGTGACATGTTATTGAACTTTAAACATGTATTTTCCTAGGATTCTTCAATTTCATCACCTAAAATACCATATCATTCCCCCTCACTATCACTACCTAATTTACTTTGAAATATTTCACCAATTTCATGCTCTACATGGCCTTTCCATTCCCCACCACTTTGTCATTGCTCAAGCTCAATGTGAAATGAAATGTCTCTTACACATCCTATTGTCATATGAAGGAACATATAACCTTATTTTCCACAATAACTTGAGCCATCAAAAATATCAAATTATTGTTACTAAATTTTTCACAAAATATAATATGTGATTAATGGCCATGGGTTTCGAGTGAATTATGACTACCGATTTACATTTTTTTCCTTTACAAAAACCCACTTTACCAAAACATAAAATTATTTCCATTTTATGATGTAACTTGTACCTTTAGTGCAACTACTATTTTAATTTACGTGGCAACAAGAAGAAAAACAATTCATTATCTAGTTTTAACCTCAATTGATTTCAAATTTAATTGATGTTTTTATGGTTGTATTTATGTTTTTAATCCATAAAATATAATCAATTTTTTAAGAGACTATGTTAGACGTAAGACAAAATTTTAGGTAGATCATCAAAAAATATAAAATATTATAATAAATATATACTTTGTTAAAGGTTTTTCCTTCTATAATGAATTATATTAACATTTAAATGGAAATGTTAAATAGATAACCATCATAAAAAAAAATCATAAAGACATAAAATATGTTGAACTTGAATAGTGAACGAAGTGTATCATAGGGATGCGTAGATGATTTAGTTTATGTTATTACCATTTTCCATCTTTTTTTGATGTGTCAAACATCATTATACTTCTCATGTTGAGAAATCAATAATTATTAACCATCATCATAAAAAATCACAACAGGTAGGGTCAACCATAAAATTTAGGCCCTGGTGACATCGATATAATATATATTTTTTATAGCTTAAAAAAAAATACAACCATAAGGCCATTAATATATATCATCCATCTATTCATAAATGTCAACTAAATTTTACTTAACCCATTGTAGTATGTAATAAGGGTGCCATGCGCCAAGTCCCTACGAGAAGCAGAGGCCAAATTAAGAAGTAAAGTAAAGGGAGGAAATGATTAAATCGAATATATTTTGAATTTCTAAAAAAAATGACAACAAATTTAAAAAAATTCCAACATTTATGACTAATTACAAATGAAATCTATTTGAAGCATAAATTAACAACATGATCATTTATAAATTATGATTACAATATATGCATCAAATGATACTGAACATGTAAATTCTATTATATAATCTATGGCACATCACATATACATGGTGCTTTATTTTTGGAACAGAGTTAAAATTAAGGCCATCAAATAGAGTACCCATTAAAAAATTAAAGTTTCAAAGAACCTTACAGAAAATGCAAATGCTTTTATGAGAAATCCATGTCAAAATTAATAATTGATCAAAAAAACACAATTGAAATTGATACTAGCTTTCGACCAGACTTTAGATTGATTATTATAAAAACATTACAAATTAAGTCTAGAAATCACTGAACATCTCAATTTTGGTTGTGCATCATTCATAAAAGCATTGTGTTGAGGCATTCTTATTTGACTTATCCTAACATATATAACAATATCAAAGATCAATTTAAATATAAAACACTCAACAATAATTTTACAAAGTTTATCTCAACCACACTATTAAATAAAATAAAAATTCTTGAGAATGACTTATTGAAAAATATGAATGATCTTATTCTTCTTTAAGCTAAAAGGTGCCCACTCCATAACATTTTATAGAATCAATCACAACATCAAAATTTTATTTTATGTAAATACTTATAATATATTTGGTTGTTCCTTTTAAATGAAAGCATAATTATGCAATCCCATAGAGTATTAAAAGCATAAAATTGACATGTAACATTTTATCAAATTTATATTTTCTACCCTTGAAAAGTCCACCATATCAATTAAAAATACTGACATTATAATCAAAGGTACCTTAAATTAGTTTCTCTTTAAAATATCTTATGTCCTAGAAATGAAAACATCTCTCCAAAAGCTAGACAAACTTATTGTTTTGGTTACATCTTTTGCAGCCTTAAAATGTCATGAATATTATTGATTCATCTTAGTTCTTGGTACAACACCATCTAGAGTTCATAAAAATGTTGTTTAATCCTAATCAATTTTCAATACTCAAATGAATAACAATACATGAAACTCAATAAAATTATAGAAGCATGAGGCTTAAATCAACAAATCAATTAATTTTAAAAGGGCACAAACATTAAGCAATGAACATGAGATATTTGAACTTCATGTCCAATTATAAATTGAATATACAAATTTAAAATACCATCACTGATTCTTTGCATAAAATATAAACATGTGACCAAATCCAACGTAATACAAATCCAGCTTTGTCTTTTGCTCCCTTAAATGATAAACAAAATAAAATGCTCATTGTTTGAAAAGTTTTGAATTAGAGTATAATTTAGTTCAATCCTAATTAACATATAATGTTGAAGCACTTATAAGGTTGGGTTATGAACAAGCCCATATTTATATTGTTGATTGTTTTGCATGTAATTTTTCATTCCAATAGGTTTTGATTCTTCCTTGCATTTGGTCCATAGTAAAAAACTCTACAAATAGTAAAGGCATTAAAGAAACTCTTGAAAATTCTTGTGATATAGTAAGTTATGGCTCCTATTTGCATCTAGACTCAAATGTGTTAGAATCTATTTAAATATATGTGTATTGTTTTGAGTAATTAATTAAAGTATAGATTTTAGTAGACAATTGCCTCATTTCATTTGTTTGTTGTTCTATAATTTTTTATTGGAGGTTTTATAATTATTGTTGATATAATAACTCAATTCTGAAATAAAGCCATACTCTACTTGTAGGCTAAAGAAACATTTAAATTATGTACTTTACCTTTAAGTGCACAATTTTTTTCTAAACTTTTTTAAAATTGTTATCTAATGTAGAAATGTATCATTGAATATTTTATGGTTAAGAATTCTACTACTCATAGTTGCTAGTTAGTTTATCGAGATTTGACATGCCAACTTCTTGTTGACCCTATGCACATGTTTTTTGAAAAGTGCATATTTGATGGAGGTGCAAATATTTTGATATTTTATTCAAATAATTTTGAGAAGCTCTAGTTTAGATTTATTTGATTTGATTTTGCTTAAGTTATTAAAGCATGCCTTAGAAAAGAAATTCTAATGAACTTGAATTGTGATGAGTTTTTATTTGGGATTGTGATGCCTTCTTGCCTTTGAATTTTTTCATTATAATAATACCATGCTAAATATGAGATAATCATCATGATTTACATTGATAGTAAGAAATTAAAACCACTTTTGGAACTTGTATCCTGAAGGGGAAGCTATTGAAATTCCCTCTAAAAATTTTATATGCAGTAATATAAATAAAAATTATGGATAAACTCTTTGTGGAAAATAATTGATAATATTGTAACCTAAATGATCTGTTACTACTTGTAATCTTATATATTTTACCATTATCATCAATATATATACACTTTTTGAGGGGTTATGTGAACTTTGGCAAATTGTTCTTATCATTTCATGTAGTTTTTATGTTGAATAAATCATTCCTTACCCCTAGTTTTTGTATAAAGACCACTTGTGAGTTATTTAAAAAATCTCAATGCTAAGAACTTGTTATTACCCAAAAATAGGTTACCCCTACTCATAATGAATACATGTTTTATATGCAGTGTTTATATTACACAACTAAGTGATAGATCAATTGCACTTCCTGGTGCACAATGTTGTGAAGGTACATGTACTACCTTAAGTATTACCCTACAAAAAATTCCTCTTCTTCATCTATCTCTAATTATCATGTCTTTTCAACCAAGCTCTCTTGATAAGATCTGCATTTAAGCTCCCCTAGTTAGATCAATAGTAACTAATATAGGCCATAGTTTTTACTGTAATGAACTCTTTTGACAATTTTAGCCCATGGTATGGTAGCCTCTAAATAAGTTTTAAACAAAATTATCCTAATCTACCAAGAAGTCTAACTTACTATGTTCAAATTAAGCCATAATGTCTAATTATATCATAACCTTATTGTGTTCTTTTCCTACACAAAGGTGACCATTTAAAGTTAAAATTCTAGATAAACATAAATAATACACAAGGGATAACTAAATCAGAAGCAACTAGTACAAACAAAATAACATATCAAAAGCAATGGGTGTCAATTTCAAGGGTAATTGTTAAATCTAAATTAGTGAATCAGTTTAAAAAATTTGATGTCTATAAAGGAAACAATAAAAGATGATTGATATAGTTCATGAAAAACCAACAAATTGTATTTCTCTATTTTCCAAATAATATTTACCAAACTAAAAATTGATATTATTTTTTAGGGTTATGTACATAATGCATAACAAAATGAATATTCATTTTTAGATTAACATACATAATGCCTTGATAAAAATGAAACACATATTCATACTTTGTTTTTAGATTCCACCACTCAAAATATCAATAGTAGAGCAAAGAACAATAGTAAAAAAACAAAAAAAAGCAACAGCAGTGCAGGGAGATAATAGAGCAAAGCAACAAATTACAAAAAATTAGAAAAAGGTATGTTGATCAATCATCAAACCATGTGTGAATAATAATAGCTTTGGAATAGGGCATGGGCATCCATCAAATCATAATTGAAAGCATATTTTTATCATATGTTACATTTTTAAGTGTCATGGTAGACATGTATGTAAAATGTGGAAGCATACAAAAGGTATAACGATTTATTTTTTGACAAAATGCCTCAAAGGGATGTGGTCTCATGAAATGCAATGATTTCAATATATGCACAAATTGAGTTTATATGCCCCAAATCTAGTAAGGAACTTCACCTCTTATCTCTTTAGATATTTACCAATAGGTTCTACCTATAGATCCACTCAAACCTCCTTTGCACACAACCCTTGTCTACAACCCTGAATCGCCTTGTGGCCCTGCATCTTGTATGTGTTGGATTAGAATAGTATTCTACCTTTTATCTATTTAGAGGATTATTATATGATGAAGAGCCATTTTATGCTTGATAAATTCATTTATTTCATAGGTTTGAGGATCTTTAGATATTCAAGGTTTGTTGATGTTTAGTTTAATAACTGATACATTAGTTTGGTTCAAGATGTTCAGTTCAATAACTAATACATTAGTTTGGTTTAAGATTTTGGACTAAAGAGTTCATTTTCATTTCTTTGAGATGAGATTGTGACTAAAGAGACACAAGTTACACATCAAATATTTTTGAAGAATGCTTGAGGGATGCTTGTTGGCATAGTTTTTCATCCACGTGTAGTTTTTTGTGTCAGCATATTTTTTTGGATACATGAGTCATTGACTTTAGAGACCATCAGGAGGATGGTTTTTCATCAGCTAAACATATTGAGATGGTAGGCATTTTAGAGTTCAATTTCAACAAAAAATAAGGGATGTCCTGAAGGCAAACTAGCCTCACAAAGATACATGGATACTCATGGCAGAGACAACATATCTTCATGAGATATATACATTTATAGAGATATTTATACACTCATGTCAGTAGACAACATGGATTCTATATTTTCAATTTTTCATATCTCACCTTTGTAATGAAGATATTGGGAACAATGGACACGTGTGAAAACCATGTGGTACCAACATAATGCACATCCTACATAGATTTGTTGCACATAGAGTTTTAGACCTTTTTACTACATTTCAATTGCAAATAACAAGTTTGGTGGACTTTGGATGACCATTAGTTTCTCCCGTGTGGTTGTGGGTGATATAATATTATTGTATTATACATATCTTACCATCATAGAATAATTAATTTGCTTGTTGGATTGCCTACATTTTGTTTAACCTTCTCATATTATTTTAGGTTGATAAGTTGTAAGCTAGTTCTTACAAACATGCAAAGGCATAGTACCATAAGCCTGCTAGTACCATATTCCCATATGACACAGACTCAAAAATGATATAGAAAGTAGAAGGTTAGAGTTGAATTGTAACTCAATAAAGAGTTCACTAAATTTTGATTCAAACCATCTAATTCAGGACAGCTATGAAATACCATAATTAGCTTTGAAATCAACTTTATCGATACAACACTTGACAAAACATTGACTACATTTGAGAAAAGTATCATTCATATAACATATAGCTTACACACATTTTCACATCCTATTTCAATATCATTTAATAGCTACTTAAGGTGATGGAAGCTATTATGTTTTTCTATTGTTAATAAAATAAGGGCATCTTAGGAGCAATTTAATCTGAAACTACAATTGAAAATTCAATAAAAACATTAGCAAATTTAATTTAATTTCCTAGCTAATTGTAGAAGATGGAAAAGGTTCAGATGTTTATATTCAACCACCATAAATTGAAAACCATTTATCACCACTTGTACAATTTAGTTGATGAAGGCCACAGATACCCATTTTCATTCTAGTTCAATCTTCTTCAACAATAAGTTGAGGTAAAAGTAGGCAAGATCCATTCAATTTACATCCTTATGTCTCATTATTGTAGCAACATGTAGATATCATGAAGGCAATCTTGTCCAAAACTAAAATTATCAAGTGAGACATGAATCCTATAGATTTGATGTTATATTTGTGGTTAATTTCATTAATTCTACATGTATGATGTGATCTAACCTGCTATGTATTTATGGTTTGCACAAATTTTAGAATGTAATTACCTCCATGTGATAATTTTAAATCCTTTCTAAATAATAGGGATGCCTACCTTTATCAATTGTTAGACACTCAAATAGATCTTAGAGGTGGAACAAGCTAAATAATACCTTTATGTGTGGGTTATTACAACTTAAACCAAAATGGTGTGCTACTAAATTGATTATGAGGATTAAGTGGAGATGAAGAGATTCTTAATTGAAATAAAGAGGTATTTTAAAATGGAGAGAAGGGATCTCTATAATTTGGAGTTCTATAATCTGGAGTTGGTTTCCTAATTTTCATGTACTTAAGTTGGATTAAGCATAACCAAGGATCTATTTCGATAGTCACATCCAAAGAATTGGAAAGACTAGGGGACACAATGAAAAGCATGTATGTCAATTGGAAATAATTAGTACACTATTACTCTCTCAAGTGGGCAGTTTCTCTTTCTTTAATAAAAATATGATAATTATATATACTAAATACAAAGAAACCAATTTAGATTAATAATTAAAATAGCCCAACTTAAATTCATAGTTCATTCAACTTCTATCTCATAGAGACCATAGGTATAAGGTAAGGTTCTTAAAAAATATGAAATCAATTTCCCATTGTTACCATATATGTGTCAACAAAGAGAAAAAACCAGCATATCACTAAGATGCATCCCTATGCCTGGTGTGACATCTAGGCTATCAAAAATGCCTTGGAGATAGGGATGAAACATCCCCATGCCATCCTCCCATGCTAGTAGAAAAATGGGGGCATACATAAGCTTTTGGTCATACCCCTAATTTTTGCCTATGCTAAGGACATCCTACCATCCCTAAGATGTCTACGGACATCATTAGATAGTAGATATTTCAAAAAAAACACAAAATGAATTTTATTTTTAGTGATTTTACTTTTTTGAATTTTTTGTAATTTAATTTTTATATATTTTTAGTAACCATCCCTAGAAATGCATCTTGGCATCCTGGAACAAATCAAATGGTATTATTGAAAGATAGACTAATTTTAAATCTTGATGTTAATCTGTAACATATTTTAATTACAAAATTCTTGTCTTACACCCAAAAAACATAGCAAATGTCAATATTTTACTCAAGTTCATATTCTATGACTCACTTTGTCATTCACATTGAATCTAACATGATGTTTTCATATTCATTATTTACTTTGTACAACAAATGCACATAAAAAAACACACATATAGTAAATAGATATTTTGCATTAAATAGTGCAAAAGGGTAGATGAAATAAAACACTTTCCTTATGTTAGTTATATTGTGTTTCAAATAAATTTTTAAAACCCATTTTGAGCTACCGTAGAATTTTTTCAAAATTCAATCTATTGAATTAGACCATAAAAGAACTTAAAAAGTGCATCCTATGAAGTGAAAGCTCTCAAATACATTACTATTTCAAATTAACTAAATCTTGTCTACCTGGATAATTGATGATTTGGCGGTCTTCTTTAGAAACTATAACAAATGAATGAAAATAGGATCAACTGATTGTGAAGCAAAATAATTATGATGATAACCTGCACTTCCACCACTAGTTTATTTAAGCCATTTTGGAACTAGAGTATGCTCACTTATATCCATACCTATCGTATACCATTGTCCTCAGAAGAAAAAAGCTCCAATCCCTCAGATTTAAATGAACAAGCTCACTTCTTTTCAAAAGTAACAAGTGTGTCCTTGACCCACATTATCCCTAGAAGAAAAAGGTTTCAATCTTTCAAACTCTAACGACCCAATTCATTTCATTTCCAATGAAGATAATGCAGCCCTAACCCAAGCAAGATTCAATATCACAAATTAAGACAAATCCCCATGCCAAACCATCTCAAGGCATTTTTCCCTTACATCTATAAAATTCTAAATGACCTCCCCTCCCCTAAAGGTCCTCACCCTTCCCTGTTGATATTCCTCTCTATGGGTGTTATTTCTAAATTAAAGCAATAGATTATCATTATACTAAAGCAAGACTCATGCTTGAAGTGATTATGCCAGTGTTGATAATAATATAAGTGATATAATTTGCATTGTTGAATCAAAAAACTCATTGTGACTCAAACACTCAAGGCCATGGAACAGTGATCAAAAATCTCAGCATTCTCAACAAAAGCATTAAAACTAAAACAAACCACATGTAAACTTTCTTATCAAATCACTATTATGTGTTCTATCTATAGAACTAAACAAAACAAAATCAAAAAATAAAAGCAAAGAAGAAAGCAGCAAAACCCCTGTCGTGCATATATCTTTAAAACCTATCAATTATTCTGCTTTGCCCAAAACCTAAAGTTTCAATGATGAATTCAACCAAAATCCTTCCCTATGTATGTATATAACTTATTTAAAAAATAAACCCTAAAGTTGTAACAAATTTAACCCATACCCTACCTGGTGCAAATATATAATTTCTTCAAAAAGACACAAACACTGCAAGATATTTGACCATTGAAAATTTAGCACTATGACATTAGGGTTTGAAATAGAAATCATTTATGTAGCTTGTCCTATAATTTGACTGCTCCAAAACCCTTAGAATTACTAATCCACTAACGTACTTTGCTCAATATAATTCTTTTTTATGAATATTGCATTACAAAAAAAGAAAAATAAAAGCCTCCAGCATTGAATCATTTATTTTAGAAGTTATTTTGGTAAAGATCAAGGTTAATATTTATTATTTCTAGGGTTTTTTAGGTTTTTAAAGGGGCACAACTATTGTAAGATTATTCATAATTTAAAAAACAACCAATAATTAATACTACATTACCATAACAAACACACTACACGGGAGATGGTCACATGAAACTCTCTTTTTCTAAGGGAACTTTAAGCTGCAACAGTGCTTCCTCTCAATGGCTCAATGGTAGTGGTAGCAACATGTGTCTCTTTATAAGCAATGTACTTTCCATCAAAGAAGCTAGCATGGATAAGCATCATGTAAAATAAATCTATTATAGACAAAATGACAAAAAAACACTCTAGAGCTCTCTCTACAATCAAGATATTATAAAAAAAATTAAAAATTAAACATTTTATCCTTTTGGGTAGTTTTAGAGTGCATCAAAAGCCCACAAAAAATAAAAAAATCACATACCAAGTTTGGGCTTTTATCATGAAAATGGATATCCTTACATGCCAATCCACAACATGATTATTACTAAACTTTTTTTTTAACTTTTTTTTGGACAACTATATGAACATGAATGTCCACTCGTGATAGTAATAACTTCCTCTTTAGGTACAACCCAAACATCACAGTCAGATTGATGTGCTCACCTGCCCACACCTATACAAACACAACAATCAAATAAATGTAAAAATCTCTAATTTTATTATTCATATAAATAAAGGAATACGTTAAATTCTTGTTGTGTAGTATACAAGAGCAGAGATCATTCCTCCAAACCCCACTCAAGACTAAGAACCTCACAGCATATATCTAATAACTATAAATGAAGTAACAACCCACTGTATATAGGCAAAATGACATTATGACATTAGGGGAGCCCACTTACCTTACACAACCCCCTCTAAAACATGGTAGCAACTACTATACTTAAGAAGACTTTGTTGTTATACCTAGAACACTTTAGCAGATATTTATTTAATAAACAACTACCCATTGGTCCTTTGCCAGACCTAATTAATGTAGCTTGGTCCCCACCTAAGTTTTTGGCCACCTATTCATATTCTTACATTTCTTGAGCCCTACACATGACAGCACATAAATTTCATTGTCATTGAAAGTAATAGGGGCACTTTACATAACATCAGTGCTCTCTTCTTTAATAACATCTTCCTAGTTTTGATCAATCAAAGCACATTTAAATGGATTTTTTCATGTTTTTTGTTAAAAAATGTACATGTTAACTATTGCAAAACTAAAAGTAATTTAATGTACAAAAAATAAAGAATTTTATTAGTGAATAAGGAAAATTTAATAAAATATTAGATGAAATTGATTCCTTTAGTTATCTCTTTGGGATTAATAACATTTATTATCCTCATCAGCAATTATGTACAAACTAAGTGGCTAACATTTACTCAACATCGAGTCAGATTATTGAAATATACCATTGACTTGAGTGTAATGGGGCTAAAAGAACAAGTGAGTTATTTATCTTAAATAAAGTGAACTAATTTTAGATTAGAAGGTGAACACATAAATAATTTAATATTTTAGCGAGCACTGCTAAATACCAATATAATTTTGTTGGTGTAAATCCCATAATTTATTTATCAATTTGATATGGCTACAATCCAAAAACATGGTGTTCATTTAAATCGTTTTATGCTTTAGTTACTAAAACAATCTAAATTTTAGGTATATATTAAAATTATACATGTCTTCTCACAAGATGGTGCAAAAAATTTGCATATATTCTAAATTTGCCATGTTTACTTGTCTCAGTGTCTATGGGTTGTGTCATTGCCAATGCAAGGGTCACTTTAGATAAAGATATGAAAATATTTCACATCAATCATAAGTTCACACATGTCTTTTCCAATATTTGTTAAATGTGACTAATGTAATGCCACAATACAAAATATTCAAATAAAATTCAAGAATTAATGCATTTTAGTTCCCACATGAGACTAGTTGCTCAATTTCTAAGGGTTAGTCTTCCCCTTGAATATGACATTGTACTAATCAACCATTTGTGATAAATACATCAACAAAAACTCATCCTCATTTTCAATGTATATTGTGTTCGCAAAGATGAGTCATTTTTGGGGTCTTGTTATGCAAGTTGTGCATTTTAATATACAGCTGCCTAAAATGTTTTCTTACAACAACATTGATATTAATGTCCATTAAATAGGTTCTGGTCTTGATTCATTCATAATTTCTTGAAGGAATATTCTAAAAATATTTGTTAATCTAGGTGGAAAATATCACAACTTGGGTCCTTCCTAAAATTCTTATTTATTGGATTTGTTTTTGTGTTTGTGAACATCTCAATATTTAGATTTTTCTCTACTTGGAACCTATCAAATTTAATGATATTATACTATTTTGTTTGGAACATGATGTTGATATAGATTGAAGTCCTTTCCCAAAATATTCAAATACGTATTTATTGAGATGAGTAATGTTATTTATTTATTACTAAATTAATTCCATATGCAAACAATATGCTTTAAGAACCATTCTAAATCTACATTTTTGCTTTGGGTGAAACCCTATTTCTTTTATATTGTCTTCATAACATTTTTCAATTCTTCCACCATTCAAGTCTATATGGTCTATCTATTTGACACTTTACAAAAACATTAGATCTAGAGTTAATTTGCTTCCATTAATAGCATATAGAAGTAATCTCTTTTCCAAAGAGTCACTCAAGTCCTTTTTTCATTACAAAGGTGATCATTTCATCTTGTGGAAGGGATATTACGGTCTTGGATATCACATAGAAGGGAGCTAACACTTTGAGGATGAAATAATCAAAGCTTATTAAAAAATATGAGTTTGGGAGGATATGGATGAACACAATCATTCCTCGACATCTGTTTCACTAGGTATGTTTGTTGATGTTTTATGTCATCACCTGTAATGCCTATCTTTACAAATTAAGTTTATTTTATTTATATTTGTAAGATGATAAAAAATAATGTAATTTAATTCAATTTAGTTGTGTTAGTGATGTTTTATGTGATGTGGTGTAGACTATATAGAGCATAAACCATGGTGGCATATGTGGAAGTGTAAAATAATCCATTGATAGTGGAAAAAAAAAGTCATGGATCCTTAGTTCAATAATTATATATAAGTGAGTAAATTGGAGAAGTTAAGGTCAGAAATTGAAATCCTTGTAATAATTTACAAAGATTCTCTACAAACTAATTATTCTATTTTTTTTACAATTCATGCTTAGTTGGAGAAAGTGATCAAAACAATATATTATGTTGTCTCAGATGGCACATGTGTGTACAAGCATAAGGTGAAAAAATCAAGTTTTTTAATTGCTCAATTGTTTCAAACCCTTGTTGATTCAATATTTCAATTTGAAAATATTCTCTTTGTGCTTGGAGACCACTCTTTATGTGGTCTCATAAGTTTATTGTATACAAAGCTATTTTTGGTAGACTAGCTAGGTTCCCCATACCTTTTAGTGCAACTTTTCAGTGTAATGCCATAACAAATCACCTTGAAAATACATCTAAACAAGTATCAGGTGAGTTAAAAACTTATGTCAAGAGCTTAATTTCATCAAACCCTTGTGTATTTTGAACTTGAAAGTCTTTTGTTTGCTCTTGGAGACCACTCTTTTCATGACTTTGGAAGTTTTTTATATACAAAGTTATTTTTGTATACTGGCTAGGTTCCCCATACTTTTTAATGCTTCATGTGAGTGTAATGTCATACCAAATCACCTTTTAAAGAGTCCATGGAATTTGAACCTAGTTTGTACCAAATGAATTTTTTGTGTTTGATATGCTCTTGTTTATGGAATGTTCATTTTTAATTTAGTTGTTTTTTTCCTCTGTGTTTTCACCTTGGGAAGTGTTTTAAGACTCTGAAGGAACAACTTTTTATTATTACATTAGTTTTGGAAAAACTTTGGCAATAAAAGGAATAGAGGAACAAGTAATTTTTGGATATTCAAATCCAAATTCAAAATATTTATGGGGAAATCACTATGAAATTTTATTTAAATGAGCCTTCAACAACTCCTAAGTTGATGATTATGACCTATCCATGAAAGGGATTGATAATTTTCACTTTCAACTTCTAGAGCTTCAAAGATAAAAAGTAATGCATTTTTATCCATGTCTTTATGCCATGTAATGAATATTTAGGCTTGTAAATAATGGTCTTTGCTTCACCTTCTTGCATAATACTAAAATTAAATTTATTATAAATGATGTAGTTTTAAAAAAAATCTTTCCATTGACCAATGACCAATGATTCCCTCAATTTCCCTATAGACATGCCCATTACCACTTTTGGTGAAATTACTAATCTAAATTAGCATGGTCTAACTTACAACTATAACGTAAGTGAGGAATCAATGGTTGTCAATGCATTTTGTGTGTAAAAATATGATACAAATAACTTATTTCATTCTTGATTTTTTAATATATTGTTATTATGTCAATGGGTGTGAAGGGTTGATGGGAAACTAATATGTTTTCTAATCTTTCGCAATACAAGATATAACAAAAAGATAGTATTGATGGAAATCCATTATCATTTACTTTGTGTTCCTTCGATGTTATTTCCTGGTGAATTTTATCAACATGAACAATTCATTTCAACCTTTCATTGACTTTTCAAATCTTGTGGTCAAGATTTTTTTATTGCATAAACTCAATACAAAATAATGGAATAATAGTGACACATCACTTAACTCGCAATCTACTCCTAAATAATAAGTATCATTGCATGGTTATTTCTCTATTATTAAGATTCTTACATTCAACGATCACATGATGGTATTTCATTACAATTTTTAGAGCCTGGATTTTTATTCTTGTATAACATATAATTTATATACCTGTATATAGAAATGTTTTAACATTTAGTCTCTTTTAGAGTTTTAATATATAATCATATTTATTTTAAATTATATTGGATTGATAATTATAAACTATCATCAAAATTTACATGATATGTAGGGTCAACTGTAAAACATTTTGGCTAATTTTGTTTATGATGTTTTTCAAAATTAATTTTTCTATTATCTTTTTGGTTTATATTTTCTTGTCCTTGAACATGACATAATGCTAAACTGCACACTGCAAAGACTTGGCACAAGACACCCTCGTTATTATTAATATTCCTATATTTATATATTATAATAATAATAATATAAAATATTATATTATAATTATAATTATATATTAAAATTACATATATATATATATATATATATATATATATATTGATATAATAATCATAATATATAGTTTTAATCATCATAACAATAATAATACAGTTGTAGTAATGAAAGGATTAATTTTTGGACAACCTAATGATGAAGTTTCAAGGAATAGGGTTTAAATTTGAAGTGATGCATCTTACCATTATTTATCTTCTATGTGTTTTATTTCACTCATTGTCCTCATTGCCATCATTGTCCTCACTTGCTCCTTTGCAGTTTTTATGTTTTATAATTTTTTGTTTGATTTGATGTATTTTATTTTTATTTATACTTTTGATTTATTTTTAACATCATGTGGGTTGTGTTATAATTTTTTATTTTTATCATGTTAACATTTAATTAATTAAAAGTGAGCACACTCATGCCATTACAGACTTCCATCCCCCTGAATGCCACTATAGGAACACCTTGTTGGTGTAATTATTACATATTATTATTATAATACTAATATAATAATATTAGTATAATATTATATATTATTATAATACTATTGTATTAATATAGATTAAATGTTTTATTATACTACTAGTAATATAATTATATATTATTATATAATTAATAATATATTAATATATAGAATATTATATATAAATTTAATATATTAATAATAATTTAATAATAATATAATATATACTATTATATTTTATTATATACATTATTAATAATATATAATATTGTATACATTTTAGGTTATTAATTTGTAATAGTGTTTGTTCATGAATGTTTATAATATAATAAATAAAGCATGGTGTGATCATAGGAGTAGGAGTAGGAGAAGGTGAATCTAGCGAGAGGAAAACCCTAGAGATCAATAAAGGGTTTCGTGGTCATAAACTTTAGGTGAGGGAGGTGGAATCTAAAATTTAGGAAGTGAAAGACTGGTTGGGTTTTTGTAATGAATCAAGGTTTGGAGGGGAGAAAGATATACTCGAAAGTAGGGTGTGGGAGGATCAATAAAAAAGAGCGAAGGAGAAGGAAGTGATCAAGCATAAAATAGTGGCTTCAAGCATGAATGTGATCTTGCTTGGTGGTAAATAGTCTAGTAAATTATCTTCAAAATAAGGGTTACTTTAGAATGATGTGGTTCTACCTCTAGGGCACTCTCAGGATGGTCTATTGATTGGAGGAATGGTTGACCTAGTTTAGGAACTGAAAGATTTCAGTAATGAGATTTTTTTTCAAAGCATGCCCTAATTTTCAAATCTTTTAGAAAATGGATGGTGATTAGAAATATAGAAGAAAGGGTTTTTTCAAATTGGGGGAAGGAGAATAAAGTTAGATTTTTACCCAAAGGTTTTTTTTTTGTGTTTTATCCCTCCTAAGAGGCCAGGGAATCCATTCTAGCATCTCTATTTTCATTATTGGGTGGTGTGGGGGTTTGGTTGTAAAGGTGGTACCTAATTTTGATCCAACATTGGCAAAGGATGGTCAATTTCTAGTTTAGGTATGCTTCTATGGTTTACCTATTGAATATTGGAGATAGGAATGTTTAGTTTCCCTAGGGAACATCTTGGGATCTTTTATTGAGGTTGATCCTATCTCGGAGGAAGGAGTCTTGGCCTCTTATGTAAGGGTTCAAATATTATTGGATTTAGACAAAGAACCAACAAGCATCAACATTCATTCTCAAGGTTGAATTTGGAAGTAATCCATAGATATTGAAAAATATCCCTTTTGGTGTTTTAGGTGTCGTCGACTGGGCCATATGCATAATTTTTGTAGATTAAAGCCTTTAACCCAAAGGGAAAAAAGTTGATGGATTCTCTAGTCTAGAGGGAAAAATAAGGGTGATCAAGGTCAGAAGTAGGGGAGAATAAGAGCTTTATCAAGGTGGGGGAGATTTGTGAGGGTCTTGGAGTAAAATCCTTGAAAATAAGGGAGACAAAGGTTCAATTAAACAATCTATAAAGGGAGTGGAAATGTCTCCAAGGGCCTTGATTCAAGGATGTGAATTCATTAAAAAATAATCTCAATCCATTAAATCCTTACTTCAGCTAGCCTTGGTTGAGTTGGGAGTAGCTTTTTGGGGGGTGGTTCCCAAATTGGACTGATAAATGATCCATAAATAGTATCATCAACTTGTGGCTCTAACGAGGAGGAAAAAGTTGATTCAGAGGAGGAATTGAATTTGCATGAAGAATTATTTATTTTTTAGGTCCAATTTCTATTTTATCACCCAAATTGGGGTCATAATAAAAAGCAAGGTCAAAAATTAGGTTTTGAGAAGGTGGTTAGAGATATTTGAGGAGGTAAACAAGGTACTTTAGAACTTTTTGTAGGGTTTTTAAAGCAAGAGGAGGAATTCCCCCTTTGAAATCATGAGGCATCTTTCATATAATGTTAAGGATATAAACACCCTTATCAAAAGGCATTTGGTTAAGTGCCTATTATTCTATGAGTCTCTAGAGTTGCTTTTGTTACAAAAAATTAAGTTGTGTTTGGCAAAAGTGGAGGCTTTGATGCAGAAGAGTTAGT
This sequence comes from Torreya grandis, assembly GCA_037957365.1. NCBI lineage: Eukaryota > Viridiplantae > Streptophyta > Pinopsida > Cupressales > Taxaceae > Torreya > Torreya grandis. Next base: position 3,835,869 of record JARHVA010000853.1, on the reverse strand, counting down.
CTAGATGGAATGGTTCTTTTGTTGAAGTGGTGGGTGATTTTAGAGGTCTAGCTGTGTTTTGGTCCCCTGCTTCAGTTTTTGTTGTAGTAGTATCTAGACCTCTTTGTCAAGTGTGTAGGATTTCTAATGTGGTTCAAGATCTCAATTTTTTTATTGTTAATGTCTATGGCCCTAATGATCTAGGTTTGAAATCTCTTCTCTGGAATGATTTTTAGAGGGTTCTTGGTAATTTTGAGGAGGATAAGGTTGTTTTGGGTGGGGATTTTGATGTGATCTTACAGTCTTCTAAAAATTTAGGTGGCATGGGGTATTCATTGCAATCATAATTTATTTTTAACAAGTTTATGGCCACTAATTCATTAGTGGATGTTGTTCCTAAATCATGATGGGTCACTTGGAATAATAAAAGAGTTGGTTCAATAATATTATAGAGTTGTTAGATAGATTTTTTATTAATCCCAAATGATTGGTCAAAAAATGGCTGATGGAAATTTTGGTTCTCTTGGTGTCCGGATCATATCATTTTTTGATGGATATGTGGATTATGGGGGATATTATTTTAGAGCATTGTTCAGTCAAATTTGAATTGATGTGGTTAAGAGATCCATCTCTTCTATCAATTTTTTATTTCTTGGTGATCGAATTACCTAGTTTAGTTTGGATCGCTCATGTTCAAAATGAGTTAGAAATTATAGTTCATTAAAGGGTGCCTAAATAAGTGCAATAGAGAAATTTTTAAGAACCTATTTTAAGAAAAAACTTGAGTGGAAGCTACTCTTTAGGTAGTGAACAAATCAATGATTCAAGTGGGAATGGATGTTGAATCCTTTAGTCCTGAAAAGAATTTTATGTTAGAATATGAGGATATCTTTCTACATGAAGAGATCCATTAAAGGTATAAATTGAGAGTGTCTTGGTTGAAATAAGGTGACAAAAACTCTACCTTTTTCATAATTAAATTAGATCTAAAAGGAATATGGCCAATATTTCTAGTATTCGTTCTGGGACTAGTGAAGTGTTAGTTTCCTAGGTTAATATTCAAAATGAGGTGATGGAATTTTTTAATAAAATGTTGTATGACAAGGTGATGCCAAGCTTAGATGTTCAAAATGAGTTTCTAGAGTATATTATAAGTCTAGTCTTAGATGTTCAAAATGAGAAGTTGATTGCTCCCTTTTCTTTGGAAGAGGTGAGGGCAGTCATGTTTTCCATGGGAAGGGATAAGACTTCAAGCTTAGATGGGTTTCCAGCAAAATTTTTTCAATCCTTTTGGGATATTATCAGAAAGGATGTGTTGATGATGGTTGAATAATCTCACTCTAGAATAAAGTTGAATCCATATCTAAATGTGACTTTCATATCTCTCTTCCCCAAAGGTGATGCTCAAGTGAATTTTGGTGATTTTTTCCCCATCTCTCTTTGTGATTTGATATATAAAATTATCTCAAAATCCCTAAATAATAGGATTGAACCCATTTTGGACTAAATTATCTCCTAAGAGTAAGTAAGCTTTGTTATGAGAAGGAATATCTAGGAAGTAATCATAGTTACACACAAGATAATTCATTTTTTGTCTCACAATCATCAAAAATAGATGTTGGTAAAATTGGATATTAATAAAGCCTATAGCAGAGTCAAATGGAGGTTCTTGATGAAAGTCTTAGATAAATTTGGGTTCTGTAAAGAGTGGTGTGATTAGATTTCCAATTATGTCTCTTGTCTAAAATTTTTTGTTTTGGTCAATGGGAATCTAGAGGGTTTCTTCAAAGCTTCTATAGGATTAAGATAGGTGGATCCTTTATCTCCTTTCATGTTTAGCATTTTGGCAGAAGCACTAGCAAGGGTTATGAGTCAAGTTAAAGTGATGGGTAGATTGTAAGGGATAAAAGTTGTTGATGGTATGGATTGTATCTCACATCATCAGGTTGTTGATGATACATTTTTATTTGGGCAAGCCACAGTGGAAGAATTCAGGGTTTTGAAATCTATTTGAAAAGGGTATGATAAGGCTTTAGGTCAAACGGTGAGTGAAGGTAAATCAAAAGTTTATTTTGTCAATTATTCAAAATTGTAAAAATTAGAGATCTTTGAGATCCTGGGGTTTGAGATGGTAAGTTATCAAGTAAGTATCTCTAGTTCCATTGTTTATTGGAATGGGTAGGTAGGTATCTAGGAATAATTGATCAAAAATTTTAAATCCTAGTTAGCATCTTGGCAAGGTAAATGGTTATCTTTGGTTAGACAGATAACATTGATTAAACTAGTGTTATGTGCTCTTCCAACTTATTAATTTTTTGTTATACAACCTCTTGCTAAGGTGGTGAAAGTCTTGAATGAAATTATGAAATATTTATTGTGGCAAGGTTTAGTAATCCAAAATAGTGTCCCTCTCCTAAAATGGGAAAATGTTTGTAAGTAAAAGTAGATGGGGGAAGCAGGGATCAAAAATATTTAGTTTTAGAATCAGGGTTTGGGAGTTAAATTGGTTTGGAAAATGTTAGAGGAACCAAATGATTTGTGGTGGTGAAAATTTTGAATCCTCCCCATGTTTCACATATGTGGAATTTTTTATTAAAAGTAGGCATCTCATTACTAATCATGTCTCTTGGACAATCAATAATGGTAGGAGAACATTTTTTGGTCTGATTCTTGGAATGTCCATAAACCTATGGAGGAGAATAAAGATTTGGAGGAGTTTTAGAGATTATTGTTTGATATATGGGGGGATAAGGTGGCATACTACCTATAAATGAAGTCAAGGGAGGGCTTGGAAGGTTGGACATAGAAAATCCTAACTAATCTTCATGTATCAGTTGAGCAGGTGATAATCTTGGCAGAATGTTTGTTGAAAATAAAGTTTTTCATTAATGATAAAGAAGATAGTCTTCATTGGATTAGGATAAAATTTGGTATTTATTTGGTGTGTTTGAGTTATCACATGGTGAAGGTGATGGATTCTTCTATTGAATGGGTTCATCCTTTATGTTGGTGCAAAGAAGGCCTTCAAAAAGTAGGGGCCTTTACTAGGTTGGCCATCCATAATTGAATATTGACTTAGGATAAGCTACAAAATATAGGGATTCAGGGACTTTCAATGTATTATATGTGTAATGCAAAAGAAGAATCTTCTAACCACTTTTTATTTGATTATCCTTTTACGGTTTGGTGTCAAATTTAGATTTGTTGTAAATTTGATTGGAAATGGGCTTGGCCCCCCTCTCTCAAAGAGGCATTCTCCTCTTCGTCAATTGGTAATGTTAAACATTTATTTTATATCCTTTGGAGAGTAAGCTCGACCACTTTTATTTGGATAATTTGAAAGGAGAGGAATCAAAGTATTTTTTAAAATAAAAGTAGGCCTTTGTATACGATCCTAAAAAAGATGGAATTATCCATATTGAAAGTAGTTTCAACTCAAGTTAAGCATAATAAAGGGATGATATCCAGTTGGGATGTGAAAATGAGTAGTAAATAGAAGTTCTTGGTGATCCCCCCTCCCATTAATGGGTCAAAGGTGAAAGAGTCTAATAAGTTGAGTAGAGTGGATGTGGTTTGGGTTCCTCTTAAGCTACGTTGGTTTAAGCTCAACTTTAATGGTACATGTAGAGGAAATCTAGGTGCTTCAAGAACAAGTTATGTAGTGAAATATTATAACATTTTGTTAATCAGAGTGACCTCCCTAAAATTAAAGGATGATATGAATAATAATTAGAGGCACAGGCTTTAGTTGAAGGTCTGGATATCATTGTTGGTTATGGGGTGGACAATTTAGAGATTGAAGATGATTCACAAGTATTGGTTCAAGTAGTTTTGAAACAATATACTAAGGCTTAGAACATTGAACATATCTTATTTAAAGCTTGGGAGATGTTAAAAAAATTAAAGCTTGGAAATGTACCCATTATTTCCATGAAGCCAATAGGGTGGTGGACTTTCTTTCCAATGTCAAGATAGATCAATGGAAGGATGGTAGGATCGATAATTATCTAGATAAATGGGAGGATTGATATGGGATTGATGTCATAGAGTTATCATAATTTTGAGGAGGTGTCATGTGGGAAGGTTTTGATGTTCTTAGTAATGATGAGGGAAATTAATCACATTAGATAAGATTAATCATTTTAATGAGGTAAATCTAGATGGGTATCATTTCAATGAGTGGTGGTAGCTCTTAGTGTTGAGTTTTATGTCGAGAGGGTAATTTTATTTAGGCCTTGGTGTTTGATTAGTGTCTATTGTGATGGGCCAAGCTGTGGTGGATTCATTAGTTCTTCTAGGGGTTGTTGGTGTTGGGGTGAGGAGGGAAATGGGATTTGAGGGGGAAATTTTGATGAGCAAATTGAAAAATGTGTTTTGGGCACCGATAGCTGAAATTAAAGAAGCCATTTCTTATGTTCTAGGTGTTGAGGTGTTGGAGAGGAGTCTTCATGTGAAGGCAAATTATGACCTAGCCTCTCTGTTTGTTGATAATTTGTTGATGCTTATGGTACATAAAGATCAGGTAGAAAAATTGGTAGAATTTTTTGTAACCCCAGATCATAGGGAAAATTTGGTATCTGAAATGTTTAAAATAGATAATGGAACATTCAAAGAGCTACCCTTCTCAGGTCATGACGGGCTAGGGATTATGCCTCTACATCTTTTTAATTTATTGGAAGAAAGGATGGTTCCCCTTATGAAAAATGGTAGAATACTTAAAATATATTTTGGATGGTGAAGATGGGAAAGGGGGAGAACACAAATTGGTGATTCCAAACCTTCTAGTTCTCCAATCACCCATTTTGGGTTTTGAGGAATGGAGGGTGTTCCATAGATCTCCTAACAAGATTATAGATGTCAAATTTTTCATGCTTGGTTTTGTTCATGGGATTTTACATGTTCTAAAATGGGATAAAAATGTGAAAGAAGGGTTTTGGGGTGGATATGAGGGGTGGTGAGTTGGGAGGTTCTGAGTTTGAGGGGAGGTTCCAAGGAGGAGTGGAGATGGAGCTTACAGTCAGCTTAGGAAGCATTCAAGAGAAGGTGGAGCTAGATCAGATTGTTTTGGCTAGGTCTTTTGATTTGGTGGTAGAGGGATGCAAGTTGATAGATAGCGAAATACCATGTTTCAGTTATGGTAGGGATTAGCTGGTTATTTTGGAGTAAGTTGGTTCCATGTGTAGGGTGGTGTTTTTTTAATAACAACGTAAAAATTACTTTTCGATTGGTTGGTTAGAAGCTTTTTTAATATCATTATATTAATAGATGGTAAATTTTTGGTTTCTTCATATTTGGTAATAATGCCTTACTTGATTTTTCCTTTAAGCTAGGCTTGTTCTTTTTTAATCTCTGATTTTATGGGCAAGGGTCCCATCAACCCTAATATCGATCAAAAAATAATATATAATATTTTTATATAGTGATATATATTATTAATATATAGTAACATATAATAATAATAATATTTGTTACTATATATAGTAATAATATATATCACTATATAAAAATATTATATATTATTAATAATGTATATAATAAAATATAATAGTATATAGTATATTATTATTATTAATATAATATCTATAATTAGTTATTATAATATATATTATATATTAAATTTATATATAATATTTTATATATATTATTATATTATATTAATATAAAAATATTATTGTAATAATATAATTATATATAATAGTATTAGTAGTAGTATAATAAAATACTATGTATTATTCTATTTTAATCTATATAATATTTATATATAGTTATATAAATAGTAATAGTAATATGTGTGTGTATACAATTATATCTATAGATAAACTATATATTATTATAATATATTATATTTATAATTAGTATATATATAAATATAAACTTGAACCTAAATGTCTTAGCTTGGTGGTTATGGGATTTGAGCAAAGTACAACTATTGATTTAAATTCTTTCACACTACATGGCTTTGTTTTTTATTCTAATTACTTTATACTAAACCTCGCTACTAATATCAGAATGTAGCATGGATATTTGACTAAATAAAACATATAGAGGCTTAATTTTTACACATTACTTTCATTTTTAAGTGTCATTATTTTGCATTGGTTTGAAATAGAAAGTTAAAGTTTTAGTCAGTTTTCTTCATTTTATTCTCTTTTTTTATGTCATTATATCTTTATTTGAATATTACAATTATTTTTCCAAATAATTATAATTTTTTATAAAGAGACAATAGAATATCCAATCAATTTACTTATATGTGGTAATTTTTCCAAATATTAACTAATGAAAATACACCTAAACTCTAGGATTTGAAAGGATAGCATATAAATTTTTAGGGGTCCATTATTAAAATTAACCCCACCCAAGGGAGGGATTTGAATTTTAAAAATAGCCATTTTAAAATCTTGACATTGTCTATGAAGGCAGACACTACTAGTAATTGGCAAACTTCAATTATTTCAACACTATCCAGGATGGCGAAAATAGGAATCTAGAATATGGTGATAATTTGCATAAAAATAGCTTGTTCTGGCACATATTAGGGAGATCATGTATATGAATGACAATGTTTTAACTTATTTTTTATTAATATGAATTAATAATATATAAATTTGTATTAATTCAGACTATGTGAAATATAACAATAAACATGAATTTGAATGTAAAAGACAGAATTTGATTTTACCAATTTTACTTGATATGTATAGAGATAACCTAAAGGTATAAGATACTTAGCATGTTTTTATATTGTGCAGATCTGAGACTAAATGCATGGTATAAAGGACATGTAACTAGATCAAGAGTCACTCTGATTAGGAACTATGTTTTTTGTCATACTTGGATAGGATTGTCAGTCTCTAGCTAACTTGTAGGTACCATTGATGCCAAAAATATAAAAATGTGATAGTGTGTATGTGAATAAACAATGTTCATGCCCCATAATATGATCCAATTGATTCCAATGTGATAGAGAATGTTATGAATTTATATCTCATTTGTCCTAAATCTAAAAACCAATAACTCATTTTTTTGTAAAATGTGTGCATATGACCCCAGAATCTATCTCAATTTGTAAATTTCTAAAAACTTGTAACTTGTGTTCTTGTAAAATGTGTTTCAGTTTAAAAATGTGTCTGATGTCTAAACCAAAATGATAATATAAACCACTCTTAACTCTCTAAAACCTGTAATTTCTACCAAAATCTAAAAATATATATTCATGGAGGCTTGAATATCTATGACAAACCCATAATATTCCCCCCTTTGAAGTTATAGATGTAGCCTATGAATGACTCATCTCAAAATAAAATAGTTAACTGCATCATGTTATGTATAAAGATGTAATGTAAAAGCATATGTTAACATGTGTAAAATATGTCATCATAGTATAATATATCATCAAAGCATATATGAATATATGTAGTGCAAGGCATAAAAATACCATGTTATGATATATATAACAATTAGGCATGCAATAGTAGCCATCATCAATATAACTATTGAATAATGATCCCTGAAGGAAGGTGCATGATGTAAATCATGGCACTAAAAATAATAAGAAAAGTGCATGATATGGATCACACCACCACAAACTCAACAAATTTATTAAAAATCTTATATGTATCCTCTCATAAGTACACAATGGCATGGCCATGATACACACAATAGAAATCATACATAATAACACTCAATGTCACATAAGACCAAAGGCTACACCCAATGAATAATAACATGTCACACATAGCCAAGGGTCACACAGAATGAAAAATCACATGTCACACAAGGCCAAGGGTTTCACATAATAGACAAGAAATAATTAGCCTATATAATAATAAAATAACAATAATGAAACATAGAACAAGTGATCTAGTCTACACTATCAATCCATGTCAATGCCATAGTATATTAATATATAATGTCCATGAAATATAGCATTGTAAATAATATAAACAAGAGTAATACCTATGTGAAAAATGAATGTAACTTAACATGATATATAGAAAGGTCATAGAAAAATATAACATGTTGTAATGTTACCTATGGAATCAAATGCCCCTAATATTGGCATGACCCCTAGGCATAGGAATGTCCTACATTTATGCATCCATATATCATGTGTAACATGTATGTCTTATATCTCACTTATTTATGATGTGAAATTCATGTGCATATGAAAAATAATATGTAATTTACCAAACATGTGTTAAATACCATAAATGTATAATGAAAGCTAGCAAATAAGTCATGTTCATGTTCTAACTATTTATTTTTGGAATATTTTGATTTTTTTATATTTTTCAAATGTGTAAATGCTAACCAATTATCTAATCAAGGGGATGGTCACTTTTAATTCTTGTATCAAACATGGGAATGGTCACTTGTTATGAATAAGTAGTATCATGTGTATTTATATCTAAATCTAAAAAATGATCTCGTGTTGTAATATAACCATCATCATGATAATGCCTCATAATATCCTATGTATGATGAGTAACTCTAGGTAACATAGTATATTGTGGAATCTATTCTATATTAGGAAAAACATATGCTTGTGTTCATGATGGAACATGGTGAGTTGTTTGTAACCCAAACTTAGTACATGATATAGTAGATAATGGTTATTGTGAGTCCTGAATAACTCTCAAATATAATAGGCATTGAACTACTAGTCATCTAGGAAAGTCAACTACCTTCCTCTGAACTATCTACATAAATGAACCTTTGCAAGTTGAGTAGACACTTGCATAGAATGATATAGAATAGGTGTATTAACCAATTGTGGTGGGGTGGAAGGGGGAAGATAAAATAAGAAATGCCTCTGGATGAATAAGATACTCATATGGATTACCTATAATTATGACATTATATACTAGTATGTTGTGATGTATATACTTGACATATCTATGCATTAAAGATGGTATTGTGTAGAGCTTGTGTTTCTAAGTGTATCCTAACAACATGTCAAATACATTTGTACTTAATAATACTAAAAAAAATTAGCTACTACTATAGGTCCTACCTTAAGAGGTAACATAATGCATCTTGGGGGTTCTATTTCTTATCATCAAATCCTTTGACTTTTTATGCTATATCTATCAAATCTTCACATGTGTATCCAATATTATGAATAAGTTTTTTCGTACAAATGTTTTCATTTGAACCATTATTAACCATGACATTATGTATTAGTTACGAATTGATGTATGCTTGTATAAACAATTAATTTAAATTAGAGTCACATTCCAACATATCAGTGTAATCAAATGTAATTGTAGATTATTCTACTAATATGCATGTAAATTTACCAATAATATCATCTAATAGGTAATCATACATTAAAGGAGGAGGATGTGCATTATATGTCATATGCACCTCATTAGTATCCTTATTTTTTTTTTCCACATGATTTATAAAGGGATTGGAAAAATATTTTCAACTTTGCATTCTCATTTGGTTGTGGTCATGAATCATTCATGGGTTCATTAAGCTCAATAATGTTGTCATCAATGAGATAATATAACTTATGCCTTAGCTTGAAGCACTTATTTATAGAATGTCTAACACATTGATGATAATAATAATATACATTAATGTTATATCCTCTAGGTGTAAGTATACTCATATCAACCTCTAATGGGGGATAGAGAGATATAAGGTTACATTGTAGTAACTTTGGTAATAATATATAAAGAGATTGAGGTAATTGTAAAAATTGTATCCTTTGTAAAGGGGATAGTAAAAGTTAATTAGAAGGTTGTGATGCTACATTAATTTTTATCTCTACCCTAGTATTAGTATCATTTTATTTGACCTTAATCTTGGTTTTCTTTGAAACTTTGTAGTTGATGTAGTTGTAGCATTAGGTGTATATTTGAGCTTATTAAAAGAGTGTAACTTCCCAATATCTAACTATATGGAATAACTCATCAAATGATTTGAATTTATTAAACATAATAGAATCTTAGAGAGGGGAAGTAAATATTTGCTTGAAGATATCTTGTAGCTCATTATCATTCATAGGATTAGTCACCTTCAAAAGCATGGTCATATACTGAAGCACATAATCATTGATTGGTTACTACATCCTTGCTTAAGTTTTAAAATCTAAGCATAAGACATTTATATTGTTCAATAAATGTGCTATAAATTTATTGGTCAAAGGATTGAATGCCTTAATTTATTAGAATGGGAGATCATATAACCGTCATAAATCTTATCCCATAGGACTTTGTGGAAATAACTTGGTCAATAATATGTCATTAGAGGCATAGTCTAAACATGTTGCATGAAAGGATCTAAGGTGTTGCTCTGGATCACCTTTACAATCAAAAAATTTAAGCTTAAGATCTATGAAATCCATAAGTAAGAGATAATATAAAATATTTTGGGCTAATGGATTATGATGCAATGCATGAGAATATATTAAATGACTTGCTCTTGAATCATCTCGCTCTAATTATAACACCTTAGCCTAAAGATCTAGAATAGTCTACTTGAGGGATCATATTGTAGGCAAAGATAATGATATCATATGTGTATCCATCATATAATTCACATAGGTTGACCATGTATGAATAGGAATAGTAATCTAATGGAAACATTGTGTTTCCCCCATACATTGGGTGGACATGCCATATGTAGCCAAAGGTGTAGATAAAGTAATAGTAGTAATAGTAGTCATCTGAATACCTATGGTAGAATAAGTACATCCAAAAAGTAGATTGATATCATTTAAGGGATCATATTATTCCTCAGATGTGGTAACCTTATCTAACTTTTTTGGTTCATCTCTTGTTACATATCATAGTGCATCATGTATTTATGCGTTCATGTCAAGATATTGAGTGAATTCCCTTTTGTCGATGTCATCATATCTATCCGGTAAGCATGTATATTAATTTCCTTTATTAGCATCCATAATACTTTTTTTATTTTTCATGAGAATTTTTAGATTCAACATTCATAACAATTCCATTAAGAGGGTGCATGAAGGTGGAATAAAAGGATTCATGCATGCCCTTTGGCACCTAGTAATGACATGAAACAGCTTATATTACATGTTATAAAAATATGAATTAGGAAAGGCTAAATATTATTCATTATTAAGTTTAGCCTTATTAGAGTAAAAAATTTAGATCTATTTAATTAAATGGTTGTAAAAAATATTGCATATTTCAAGTTAAAAACATGTGATAATTACAATCATAACTTGAGTTAGAAAATAAAAATTGTGTATCCATTATAGCCATGGGTAATTTGTGATTGAGAGAAAATAAGAAATTAGGTTTGAAAGTTAAATCTAAGGTAGAAATATAAAACCCTAGAAATAAGAATGAAACCCTAAGGTAAACTCAGGGTTTGATGTGCTCAATATATAAATGGGTTCATCAATATTTTTACTTTATTTTTCTTAAATGTGACATAATAAAATAGAACTTTGGATAATTTAGATTATGTGATATATAGCTAATAAACACAAATGTAAATGTAAAAGGAAAAATATGATTTTACCAATTGTACTTATTATAAATAGAAAATACCTAAGTGAATAAGATACTTAAAAAATTTATATAATGTGCAGGTTTGAAACTAAATGCAGGCTTCAAAAAGGGTGGGAAACTAGATCAAGAGTCACTCATATTAGAAACTATGTTTGTGTTCATGACTAGATAGAGTCATCAACTTCTGAATGGTCTTGTCTAACATTAATGTTTGAAACCTAGTGCATTATTTTGAGTGAATTTTACCTCTCTATTTGCATACAGACCACTGTACTTATTTCTAAACCATATCTATGTGCAATCTTCAAAATTTATTTGTATCTAGTTTCATAAACTTTTTTCCTTCTCTTTGAAACCCTAGGTTCACTTTTGATGCTAAATTTAGGCCTACAAAAGGGGAATAATGATGGGTTTAGCTGACTCCAACCATTCCCTAATGAATGGTTGACCATTAACTACATATCTAATACTCTAAAGATGGAATTCAAATCTCATTTAGTTATCCATGTTAGGTATATGTGTGTAATGGTGTTCCTTCAATGAATACAACTTACGATCTAGATTCTGAAACTTGTAAACTGACAACTTTGGCTTGCTTTGAGCTACTTCAAACTTCGATAAGACTTGTTCCTTGTGATTGAGAAATAATAGGGTTGTTCATTTAAATGTACAGATGTGTATAGTAGGCTTGTTTAACAAATTCTAGATGGAGAATAGACTTGGACCTACTATATATTTATATGGGACTCTTTGGGTACTTTCTCATGCTAGCAACATGTGAAACATACAAGTTGACCCATAAGGATGATTTTAAATTTAAAAAGTAATTATTGCTTAATGCAAGATAAACCTATCAAGTTTGGAGTTCTGGTATAATCTGAGTCTAATGAATTTTTTCTAAAAGGCATAAATACTTATATAATGATGTAGAGATAGTCTAAACATGGTTTTGAATAGGTTAGACATAAACAAGAGAATTCATATAGGTGATTGTATAAAATAGACAATTATGAACCCATATAAAGCATGTGGATGTGAGAGAATGGAGAATAAGATCCATATGTGTACACACAAGTCATGTTGATGTGAATGTAGGTCAAGATTGACATTGCCAAGTATTTAATACTAGATTTTTGTGTCTACAGATGGAAAATTAGGAAGATCAAGTACATAGATAGGTGAATAGTTATGAAAAAGGTGTGAAAGAGTCATATGTGTCCACATTAGTCATGTATGTCAAGGATATGTAAAAAATTTATATTTTCAAATGTCTAATACCAAATTTATGTGTCTATAGATACAACATTGAGTACTTATGGGAAACTTATCATTGTTTATAGGCATGCTAGACTTTGTGAAACAATCAAGGTGTGGTTGGAATTTTACTTGAGACTTTCATCCTTCCTTTCAAAGGTAAGTTAAGGTACAAGTTTCATTTAATTATTATTTTTATTCTAGCACATGCATGCAATCACATAAAATAAAAACTTCAAAGTAGTGGCATAATGTAGACACCTAATTTTGGTACATATGCTTAATACTATAATGTTTTAATTTAATTTTTTTCATATAGATAATTCATTCAAATGAAAGTCTTATTGGTGATTTTATGTGTTTTATTCCTCTCTTTATGCTTCTATGTTTAGTCTCATTTTATTCATTTTCTTTTGTTTTCACATTTTTCTATTTTTCTTGAATTAGAGGCCTTATTTTTCATTTTTCCCTTCATCCTATACCTTATTCCTTCATGGGACAAATTCAGTGATTCATCTATAATTTTATAATGTGTCCCATGTGGATTCAATAGATAGTTAGATCCATCCTTTTTCTTGTTGTGGGTCCTTCTGCCTCTTTCACTTCTTATTGGTGTTTGGACCCATGATTGTCACTTTTTTTATTCATCTACTTAGATTCCAATAAGTTCATAATTCAAACATGAGACATCTATATATTAAAAATTAATAATAATAATTTTAATAAGGAGAATCAGGGGAGTATCAAGTATTTTCAGTCTAGGCACACTTTACATTGTTATATTTCTACTTAAGGACTTGTTAACAAGTGTTCATGATGTAGTCACAATTAGGGGTCTCAAAGAAGAAATATATTTTACCACATAGCCTTCGAAATTAGCCAATGGAAATAATGCAAACAAATTCAATAGTAAATAAACTCAATTCTTTATTAAATTTCAACAATAAGAAATTATAGCTTGCATATAATAACGATAACATAGTAATCTCAAACAAGATGTGTTATAATAGATCCTAATATATCTACTATAATTTATAACCTTAAGCTCACTGGCATGTCAGTTCAAGTGTAGGGGCATGTTTATATAATAACAAGACCCACCTACATACAATAATGTTAGAATAATAACTTACTAGATTATAGTCTAGGAAGTTGTACATGCATCCAATAATAAATAATTAGTGCACTAGTAAATATGGGTAGTTGTAGGTTGGTGTATACATTTAATAATTTCCTCCACCATGATGTGTTAGGTATGATGGACTATGGCTCATGAATCCTATATATTTAATCTTCATGTTTGATTAAATTTAATGAGCATATTGCATCTTTCATTATGGTATCATAGTAGGAACAAGGAGATCTAGGAGAAGTGAGAACTTTATTGAGAAGCCTCATGCACTCAAATTTCTTACACTTAAAGGAGAAAAGCACCATTACTTTCTTCTTCATATTTTTTTTCTATATCTAGATTTTTTTTTATGAGCTCAAAATCATTCTAAGAATTAACTCAGAGGATAAAAATCCATCAAATGCATACAGAGGAGGAAATAAATTATTCTGATTGAAAGAAGCATAGGATTTGATGTGTAAATATTCATATTTGGATTGATCGAGAAAGAATGAGAAAAAGAGAAAGAGGAGCACCATTTCACTTGAATTATTCATCTTCATATGTGCAAGCTTCAAGAAGCACAAAAAATTTATTATTTTCCTTTCTTTCCTTCTTTCCTATGGCAAGTTCTAAAAAATAGACAAAGCAATTCTATTTTTTTTAACAATTTAGGATTTTTTTAGATAAATTACATAAATTTATTTTCGAGAAATTATGAATATCTTATAAAAGTTTATTTCTCCTCACATAGGTGTATGATTCAAACAATTATTTCACAACTGAAAAGAGGAATTTGAGATATTTACAAAAAGTGGTCACATTAAGTATTTTGTATGGTATCAAGGAAGATATTATGATATAAAGTTGATCTTATGAACTTAAATTTTTACGATTATTTAATATCTAAATTTTATTTTCAGCTATACAAAAAAACTTGATATAAATTTGATCCTATGAACTTGATTTTCTACTATATTTTAATGCACAACTTATTGTAAAAAATCATATATTTTATTCTCGATGAGAAAATCAAGTTTTTTTGTATAGCTGAAAATAAAATTTAGATAAATTTTTTTACATATTTTATTTTTAGATTTGTGGCATAAATCAAGATAATTAGAAAAATACAAAATAGTGCATTTTGCACACATGAAGCATTCAGTATCAATGGTTCCTCTAGTTCATATTTATAGGTCAAGTCATCAAGCTTGAACTACTGCATCCATATCCTAATATAGCTACCACAATGATGTTAGTGACATCATTCTTATAAATCATCAAGGATAAATAAGATAAATGATTTCATTGAATCTTACCTCTATTATCCATTCACCAGGATTGTTAGGCATAAATCCTAAAGTGTGGAATATATAGGTATATAGGGAAGTTACACCCACATTCAAGGATTTCCAATAAGTTCGTTCCATTGATCAGATAAATCATTTTTATGTGTTATCTTTGTACCATGTACCACTCTAGTCTCACATATGTTAACCTCTTTTACACATACCAACGGGTATATAAAGGATGAGCTTATTCCACGTACCAATGGGTATGTAAGAAAAGAGCTTATATTTAAAGGCTTGGTACATCAAACTAATGATATATAGAAAAAGGAACATATTTATAGTGATCAAAAACTAATCCATCTCCATTTGTTAGATTGTTTACAATGGCTGCATCTAGACTGAGAGTTTTCTACTAGACATTCAGCTTCTTCAAGGTGATAACTATGTAGCATAGAATACTAAGGTACAACCACATCTATAATTTGAAGACATGAACATTTTTGGATGGCTCATTGACCCAACATGTAACTAATGTTGATAAACACTATAAATTTTACAAAGCTAACTAGAATGTAAAGTCAATAATCATGTTCATAGTCTTGGATGAGGTATAACCTCATATCCAAAATGCCACTACAAAAAAGGACACCTAGGATAATATCAAGTTTGTCTCCAAGGTGAAAATTCAAAATTAGATTTTGAATGTACAAAGCTAGTTACATTGTCTCAAATTAAAACTAGAATAAAAAGTAGAATCTTTTTGCATAGATTTGCAATGTTGCAAGCCTCACTTCATACAATGAATGAAATGGTGATAAATAAATATTTAGTACCCATTTTCCTATTAACACTTTCCCCCACATACATAATTTTTATTCCACATTGAATGTCAAGGGACATAAACTAGAATTTAAAGATTTGGTGAATATGTTACAATAAGATGAAGTCATGTAAACTTTAGAGGAAGTAGATGAATAACATGTGCTTAGATCACATCAGAAGGTGGATAATCCATTGAAATGTTTAAAATAATCCCCTAATCAAAAAAATCAGCTAAAGTAACAATGAAATAAACCCCCTTCCTATAAAATCTATCAAATTTGTGGTAAAACATGACATGGTTTAAAACATTTCTAGTACAATGCATTCACACAAGGCTCATCTAATTAGATGTTCATTTCACAAAATTCACCATAATCAAAGAAGAAAAAACAAATATCAAAATGTCAATGGAAACATAAACCTTACAAATCATAATAGCATGGGAATTTTGTAGCAAAAAGTGATTCTTCATATGTTTACTACTCAAAAACATGATGAGAACACTTCTCTAAGTTTATATTTGTATGTGTATTTTAGTGATACAAGGTAGATGAAAGGTATGAAGGATTAGTTATCCACATTGAACCAAATTACATCCTAGGGAAATGTATCTCTCAGATATGATACATCCTACACTATTCAAGGTCATGGTGATATTTATTTATATCTTGTACATCAATCCAATACATCTTGTATGTCCCAAGACTCACTAAAAATAAGTTGTTTATTAACCAAATATTAGATCAAAATATCAAGGTTGAGTTTTATCATGAAGGTGGTCAAAAAATTTGCATGATAAAAAAATAAGTCTAGATGTCCCATAATAGTTGTGAGAGTTTCGAATATAGGCAATGTTTTAGCTTGATGGTGTTAACAATGACCATCAAGAACTTTTAGTAAAGGACATAAACATAATAAATCTATAGCACATAATACATGGACACTTAAATTATGGATATCTACTCACATTGAGTATACACAACATGGTCAAAGGCCTTCCCTTATTCAATAAATCTTCTATTTTCATTCCATTAGCCTTGTTATAAAACAATGGAGAGATCCATTTGCTAAAAGTGAATATTGGGCTATTGGTCTATTGGATCTAGTGTAAATTGATATGTGTGGACACATGACTCCCAGCCATAGATGATACAAGTATTTTCATCTGTTTATTGATTAATACTTATGAAAGATGTGGGTAACTAAAAATTAGGCCTTCTAAGTATTCAAAGAATTCAAGGCCATTATGGAAAATGAAACTAGTTGAAAAATTAAATCCCTCTACTCAGATCATGTAGGAGAATACACCAGTATATATTTATCAACATATCTCAAATCAAATGGAATATGCCATCAATTGACTACTCCATATACACCATAGTAAAATGGGGTTATAGAATGATGTAATCATGTAATTTTAGAGATGTTTCACATCATGTTTAAAGAAACACCATTGTCTCATTCATTTTGGGTAGAAGTATGTCACACATCGATCTACCTACTAGATGTGTCACCCATAAAAGTTCTTAATGGGATCACACCATAAGAATCCTGAACTAGGAACAAACTAAAAATTTCACATCTTCAAGTTTTTAGTTGTAATTCATGCATGCATATCCCAAAAAATAAAAGAAATAAATTTTATAAGAAAACCAAGGAATGAATTTTTGTGGGATACAATAAAGATTCAAAATCATATCAGCTCCTTGGCCCATAAACTGAGAAGGTGATCATCAATAGGGATGTTGTGTTTGATGAGAAAAGTGTAAATAGTCTACCTTCTACATAGGCATGTAATACTAGCATCATACCTATAACTTTATCAGATGGTGATAGTGGTAGTGACATTGATGATGGTCAACAAAGACCTCCAATACTTCCACCAACTACTCAAGGTATGCCCAAGTGGTATACTAGTACAATACGAAATGTTAAGTTAGATGGAGTCTTTAAAACATCTAGTTCAATACTAAGGAATTGCATCTTGATTCATGAAGAGGTAAACATGGCCCTTATGAGCATAGTTTTAGAAACATTTAAGCCCTATATAGTAAGAGAAGCCCAATAGTCAAAACCTTGAAAATATGTCATAGATGCAAAATATCATTCATTTATGAAGAATAACACTTAGAATATTGTTGATCTTCCACCAAGGAAGAATATCATTAGATGTAGATGGATATTTAGGACCAAGTATAAGTCAAATGGTAGCATATATAAGTACAAGGAGAGACTTTTAGTAAAGGGATATGCTCAAAAATAAGGCATTGACTATGAGGATACTTTTGATCCCACAACCAAGATTAAAAAAATTAGAATGGTATTTGTTATGGTTATTGTTTAACCCTAAACTAGATTTTGATCCTTATTTGGGTAGATAGGGTTAAGTATCTATAAATTATAGGGCACAAGGGTGAATATCATATCTACATCAGGCCAATTAATGAGCTAAACT
The DNA here is from genome assembly GCA_037957365.1 of Torreya grandis. Taxonomy (NCBI): domain Eukaryota; kingdom Viridiplantae; phylum Streptophyta; class Pinopsida; order Cupressales; family Taxaceae; genus Torreya; species Torreya grandis. Next base: position 3,817,458 of record JARHVA010000853.1, on the reverse strand, counting down.
CAGATGTACCATATACTAAATTTATTAAATTGAGATAAGTTATAAATGGAAAGTATAACTATGTTAAATATAGAAATGACATAAAAGAGAGTACTTAGCTGTTTTTGATGCTAACACAGTGTTGGATCTATAACAAGTAGAAAGTGGCCAGGGAGATAGTTTTATAATATTCATCAGATTTGGATCTAGTGCCTCTAACACTTTGGACAGTTACGTTAGCCTAAGATGGTTATGTCGATGTTATTGTCTAGGTTTGATGCTAGTGTTTAGTATAGAATATCAACTAAAATAAGATGTGACCACCTAGATGCTTATAAGTTTGGCTTTGCCTTCATTTTGGTGTATTCAGATCTAGGTCATGGACTATCATTCTTTGTGAAATGGCAAAACCCTAGCTTTCCATCTATAATGTGACATTGGGGAAAAATGGGTTAGTGAGCACATGATGTTGGCACCCCACTATCAAAGGGTAATGCTTACATAGCCAATACTCTAGAAGAGGGCCTATGTGGTTATCCCATATGTGTTGGCTTGTGTGTGAATAATGCAATGTCTATAAAATAAGTACAATAGTGATCTAGCTTGTAAATTGATAAATAAGACCTTATGACTACTCCTTTAGTACTTTAGACCTATAGTCAAGTTGTTCCTTTGACTAATATCAAAATAGGGTAGAATAAGAAAGCTTTTGATAACTTGAGTGCTTCTTGAATGCTCTTCTGGTTTAATTATTAGGTGTTGAATGAATGAGGGTTGATATTATATTTATACCAATCCTATCAGGAGATAATTCATGTAAAAACACTTAGGTTGACCATTGTAATATGTTTCATTTTTAAATTAGATGACATTAGGGCATTAGATACTTGCATCAGGTCAGGACAATAATGTTGATGTCACTGTCTGTCCTAGACATTAGTGTCCAAGGAGCATGAGAGAAAGCACAAGCTTAGAACTTATAAAGGTATAACATAATTACATTTTAATCATTCTAGATAAGATGGGAGGTCTATGTCATAAATATAAGGTTGGCTAGACTAAGAGATAGGCCAATGGGTAAAATATAGAGCAGATATGAGGTGTACAAAAGCAAGGCATGTGTAGAACTAAGAGGAATAGCCAAGGTCTGAGTTTTCCAGGTTTACAAGACTAAAGTGCTACATAATCACAAAATATCATCTATATTTTTCCCTCATTAATCTAGTAATTAAATTTCTAGTTTAAAGGAAAGGAATAAGTATATGGGTGTGTATGCACACCTTGACTGTGTTTGAGTTGAATTTGAGTGTTTTGTTAGAGTTAAATTTGAGTGATTTATTGGTGACTGACATGTAACCAAGATCATGTTATACTATATAATTAGTGCATATAATTTGGGTTAAAAGTACTTAAAATAGATTGAAATTAAAAGAGCAAGGTTTAGGAGTACACTTGTGTGTCGATATAATTGCCTTGCCTATTGACAAGTTATTTTTGAAAAAGATGTGTCATTGTAAGATCTAAAATTGATATTAGGATAAATATAGATAAATATTTAAAGTGTATATATATCCAAGTATATATATGGAGAGAGGGGGGTTGGAAGGCACATGTCCCCAACTTTGGAACAAAAGTGAGTTGTCACCTGGTAGTTGAGACTAACTCAACCATGTAACCCAATGATACTTATAACCTAGTGATTTTTGATGATCAAGTATAATTTGAAAACTTAACAAGATTGAGTGATTTAATCACCTCAACCATACCAAAATTTGAACTAACTACAGCATTAGATTGGCTTACTAAAGTCCATAAAAATTTATGCAGTGTTAGTATGAAAAATTTCGTGATATGGTAATATTCCATAAAAGAGTTTTGAAATCTAAAACTAATTTGAATTTTGTAATATTAGGAACATGTTTTATCATATGCACCTTAGATATGTCTTATGTTGAAACTATGTATAATAATGGTACAATGTATAGAATTGTATAACAAATGTGTATCAAAATCATATAACTATGTGCTTTGGCCAATTTGGATAACTATGTAAGTTTGGAGGACATGCCTTTAAAGCATTCCCCCACTATATATGGAGAAATATGAAACTAATATAAGTGCCAATGTGGAGGACATATTTCTAAAGCATGTTCCCACTATAAATTGGATATGTTAAACATTGATTAGGTGTGGATAAAATGCTTCTAAAGCATGCCCCCATTAAATCTATGAATTGGTATAATTACCATACTGAATGAATGTGGATAACATGCTTCTAAATCATGACCCCACTAAATCTAAAAACTATGAATGTGTGGAATCCATGTCCATATGGTATATTCCCATTGATTCTAAAAATTGGTATAAGTAATTAATACTAAATAAATGTGTAGTATAAGCTTCCAAATCATACCCCCATTGAATCTGAAAACTATGAATATGTAGAATCCAAGTGTATATGACATGCCCCCACTGAATCTGATAACTATGCAAGGTGTGGAGAACATGTTTCCCAAGCATGCCTCCCACTAATATTTCCCCCTTGAGGTGAGGTAAAAATAGTACCTAGAAGTTACCTCACCTCAAATGGGTAAGACAAATGTAAAACCTATGAATGTAACCATATAGCATATAGAAGTAAATATGTCTAGGTAAATGTATCATTGAAGCACACAGAACCAATGTTGTCACATGTAAGCCTAATATACATGATAAAGATCATGACAACATCTAGATAGTAAAAATAATATCAATAATCAAACAAGCACATACACAAGAGCACTTTAAATCAATTCAAAAAATAATGGTCCAAAGAGACCATAAATAAAGGGCATGTTGAAATGCCGAAAAATTGAATGGACTTGACTTATTCAAATGTCCACAAAGTAAATAATGACATATTCAAATGTCCATACAATAAGTAATGACATATTTAAATGTCCAAGAAGGTAACATAGGCACATGGGTCACATATAACAGAGCATATTTAAATGCTCAAACAAGCAAGAAAAGACACTCAATGGAGTGTGTAAAGGAAAAGCATAGGCAACCAGCATAAACTTGTCATAGTGGCCCATGGGTAAAATGTGTTAGCAAAAAACATCAAGTGCATCGCATATGAAGTTTCCTATGTAATTTATAATCATGGATAAAAGGCATGTGTAAGTACATATGTAAGCTCAAACATGATAATGTAGAATGATCATTGAATCATATATCCTATGTGTATCAATATCATAGAAGATGGATGCCCTAAAATGTCTTGGTGACATGAATAGAGGTAAATCCTAACACCTATAAGTACATTATGTATTTGTGTATGCCTGTATATGTGTATGTAGGAGTAAATGATATGCTAGCCCTCAACATGAAACTAACACATAGATGCCAAGGAGCCAATAGAACATGTAGGTGTCAAAAAAAAAAATGATTTTTGTATGTTTTTTATTTTTTTGGTAATTTGAAGAGACAAGATCATCCTATGATCTCATCCAAAAGATTATCATAGGTATCTCCACATTCAAAACCTGACACAAAAAACTAGTGATACTACAAGGGAGCATGTATAAGTGAAATATTTGTCAATGTAGTATCTATGATGCTCAGTATATGTATAATAGAAGTTTGAGGTCATGAAGTACCAATAGAAGGAATAGGGGTTCTCAAAACCCATCTTTGTGTACTTGGTGGTTTCTTTGTAAAATCCATCGTAGGAACATGTTTAGGTGATCTGGATATCTAAATATAGTACGTAAAAGATAAGGATTCCATTGAACCCATTGTCTATCTCTAATGTAAAGGTCTCTCAAGTATTGGTCGCCTAGTAAAGGGGATTACATGATGTTTACCCTTTTGTGGTGGTTTGACCTAAACAAATTAGATAATTAACTATATGGGTATGAATTTATCTTGTTTAAGTGTATGCTCATATGGAATACTATAAACTGTAATTACCCAATTGGCATGAATGTACTTGATACACCCATGCACTATAAAAAATACTACTTGAAGATTATGTATCCAAGTCTGTGCCAACAACAAGTTAAAGACACTTGTATAAGGTATAACTAAGAAATTAGTAACCATATGTGTAGGACTGACCTATAAATTTAAATCAATCTCACCAAAAACCTTTTGGGATATCTCATCAAATGCTTTGACTGATCTAGTAGAGGTGTGTAAATCATGTTGAGTATAGCCCAAATGCATAAGTAATGTCATGGTGCAGACATTTTCACTTGCACCATTGTCAATCATAACATTGTGTACAGGGTGTTTATCAAGGTATGATCAAATGAATATATAATTATTATTAGAGTCATCATCCTTGATTTTACTATCATCAAATGAAATGGTAGGTTCTGAATTGTAGGAGGTATGTGTCATGTGTAAGTACCAATAACCCCATTTAGTGGGTGTCCATAATATGATGAATGAGGATGTGCATTATATGCCATTTGGACTTTTAGTTCCTTCTTATAATGGTCTTGCAAAGAATTATTAAATATTTTTTGTTTATGGTGTTCACTATGTTGTGAACCTAATTCCTTTATAGGATCATCAAACATAATATGTTGGTCATTGATGAGGTCTTGAATCTTATGTTTTCAGTTAAAACATTTTTTCCTAGAATGCTAAGGGCATTGGTGATAGTCAAAATAAGCATTTGCATCATATCCTTTGGGTAGAGGTCTATTTACATCAACCTATATAGGAGGAGGGATAAATATAATATGACACTCAAGCAATCATGGGATTAATGAAATAGAAGGCTTACGTAAACATGTAAACTATCTCCTTGGTGCATTAGATAGGTTACACTGATTAGGTTGTTAGGTAACTATGTTGATCATGGTGTTTATTTCCTTTTTAGGGTCAACAAGTTTTACCTTATAACTTGGTTTGATTGTAGTTTTTGTACTATATGTAGATACAACTAGTGTGTTTGCTACATACTTGGGCTTATTCAATGGCATAAAATATATTTCACAGTCATGTACAACATGGTATAAGTCATCAAAAGATTAAAACTTTTTGAAAATAATGAACTCATGTAAAAGAGCAAACAAACTTTTCTTGAATAGGTCTTGCAACTCTTTGTCTACCATAGGATTAGTCATTTTAGCTGGCATTGTCTTATATTTTTAGACATTTTCATTGATTGGTTCATTGATTCCTTGTTTGATATTTGTAATTTGATCATAGGAAACCTTTTTGGTAATGTTAGTATAAAAATGTGCCAAAAATTGATCTACAAGAGGTTTGATTTTTTTCATGGATTGGAGAGGTAAGTCATAAAACCACCTCAAAAGCATAGTCCTTAAGGCTCCCTAGAAATAATTTGGTCAAAATTTTATCATTGGAATCATAATCAAGGCATGTTGCATAGAAAGTTTGAAGATGTTTTTTAGTATCACCCTTGCCATCATAAAATGTGAACTTAGGTGCAATAAATCTAGTTGGCAAAGGGTGCAAACAGATCTCAAGTGCAAGAGGGTTATGCAATGCATCTTACAAACTTATATCATGTGAAGACTTTACATCCTTTCATTCAATTTTTTTAACCTTCACCTGCAAGATCTTGACAACTTGAAGGAGTTATTTAACTATAGGCCCAGTGGGATTTTGATTAGCAATTTGAGCAGCCACCACAAGGGATAGAAACATGTTTTGGGTTATAACAGGCATTGAAATTGGTTTTTGTGTTAAAACAATTGGTTAGTTTATAATAGATGTATTAATAATAGTTTTAGGGGACAAAGGTTAAAACACATCATCCATGCCCCCATTAGATGCAGGTGGATTGATAAGTGTGGGTGGGATTATAATACCTGCCACATATTCACTAGTACAAGGTGAGGCAGCCTTAGTTTTATCTTGTTTACTTATTTCATCTCTTTTAACATATAAAAATGTATCTACTAAGCCCTTGTTATTATTGAGATGAGTAATCAATACTTCTTGATCCTCCATTTGGAATTAGTCTTTTACACTAACATTTTCTATTACTTCACAAATGAAAAGTTTAAAATTCAAAACACAATACAACAATCAAAAAAATTAGAAAACCCGAAGTGGTCAATGGTTTTAAGTTCAAAGATCATGTTCACCAAATATTTAATCCTAAAGTAGATTTGGATCCTTACTTGAGTAAATAGGGTTAAGGGTATAGAAATGATATGGCACAAGGGTGATATCAGATCTATAACATGCCAGTTAATATGCTAAACTCAGATGTACCATATGTTGGATTTATTAAACTAAGATAAGCTATAAATAGAAAGCTCAAATATGCTAAATATAGAAATGATAAAACAAAGTATTTAGTTGGTTTTGATGCTAACACGATACTAGATCTAGAATAGGTAGAAATCAGGTAGGGAAATAGTTTTGGAATAATTGTTAGATTTTGGATCTAGTGCCTCTAGCTCTTTAGATGGTTGTGTCAGCCTAGGATGGTTGCATCGATGCTATTGTCTAGGTTTGACACTAGTGTCTAATATAGAATATTAGCTAAAATAGGATGTGACCACTTTGATGCTTTTGGGTTTGGATTCACCTTCGCTCTAGTACATTTAGATCTAGGTCATTGAATGTCACCCCTTGTGAAATGGCAAAACACTAACTTTCCATCTTTGATGTAACCTTGGGGGGAAATAGGTTAGTGGGCACATAGTGTTGAGTTGACCTGTAATGACCCCACTATCAAAGGGCTTTGCCTACATAGCCAATACTCTAAAAGAGGGCCTCAGACTCATATACTTCTCCCATATGTGTTGACTTATGTATGAATCATGCAATGTGTGTAAAGTAAGTGCAATAGTGACCTAGCTTGTAACTTGGAAAATAAGACTTTATTACTGCTCTTTTAGTACTTTAGACCTATATCTAGGCTATTCCTTTGATTGATATTATAATAGGGTAGAATAGGAAAGATCTTTATAAGTTGAGTGCTTCTTGAGTACTATTTTGGTCTGATTATTAGGTGGTGAATGCATGAGGGTTTATAGTATATTTATACAAATCCTATCAGGAGATAATTCACATAAAAGCACTTAGGCCAACCATTATAATACATTTCATTTGAAAATTAGATGACTTTAGGGCACTGAACACTTGCATCAGGTCAGGACATTAATGTCAACACTACTATTTATCCTAGACTTTAGTGTTCAAGGAGCAGGAGAGCAGGCACAAGCTCAAAACTTGCATAAGTGTAAGATAAGTACATTTTAAGCATTCTGGGTAAAATTCAATGTTTATGTCATCAATATTAAGTTAGTTGGACCAATAGATAGGGTAAGGGGCACAAGATAGAGAAAATATGAGGCTTGTAGAAGCAAGGAATGTGTAAAACTAAGAAGAACAACTAAGGTCTGAGTTTTCCAAGTGTACAACACTGAGGTGATACATAGTCACAAAATATCATTTAGAGTTACACAGTTTGGATGGAACATTCATCAGATGGACATCAAAAGTGATTTATTGAATGGATATATATAGGAAGATATATACATGACCCAACCAAAAGGATATGTCAGACAGGGTCACGAACAGAAAATACGTACACTTATCAATTCACTATTTACTCTCAAAGAGTCTCCCAAAGCCTAAAATATAAAAATAGATGATCATCTTATACAACATGGACTCCAAAATAGTCCATACGATCCTAATCTCTACCTTAAAAAGAAATGGGGGAGATTGTTATAATCATTATTTATGTTGATGATTTAGTCATCACTGGAAATTCAGTGAAGATGATTGATGTTATAAAGAATGATCTCAAATGATCATTCTACATGATAGATCTTTGGCTACTACACTAGTATCTTAGATGGAAATTTGGTAAAATGGGCATAGTATCTTTATGTCATAGATAAAATATGCCAATACATTACTTAACAAGGTTTAGATGATGGATTGTAAACCAATGGCCACATTTGTGGAGACAAGATTTCAACTATCTTATGTATATTCATCACCATTGGTAGATGCCACTCTCTATCAATAATTGATTGGGTGTTTCATCTATCTCACCTACACTAGGCTAAATACCAATAATGTTGTTATCTGTATCTAATGCTTAATGTAAGAACCCAAATTAATCCACTGGAAAGAAGCTAATCAGATATCGAGATATATTCAATGAATAATGGAATATGTTCTAGTATACAAGAAGAATGACACATTATTCTTGATGGAATACACAAATGTGGATCACATAAGTTATATTTATTATAAAAAAAAAATTCTAGATGTTTACTCTTTTTGGGATCTATTCCAATCTCATGGTGGAAGAAGAAGAAGAATTATGTTTCATATTCTTCCATAGAAGTAGAATATCACGTTGTAGGAGGATTTTTTTGTTAAGTAATATGGATATGTCACATTCTTATAGGATTAGGAGTACCAAAAGCTTGGTCTATAGTTTTATATTATGATAACCAAGGTGATTTTATAACTTGTTCATAACCTAATGTTTCATGATCACACGAGGCACATTGAATTTAATATACATTTAATATGTGAACATGTTTAATAACACAACATAAAGCTCTAGCATTTAACCACTCAAGATCAGTGTGCAGATGTATTCACAAAGTCACTTGCCTGTGACAAATTCCATGCATTCATAAATTCTTTCTCTTGTACTCTTAAGACTATGATCCATTAAGGGGGGTTGTTAGAATAATATATTACTAGCTCATACTCTAAGAAGTTTTGCATACACCTGTAGATGCTTAAATCTGGATTTATATGTTAAACTAATCTTTTACACTTGATAAATATATCTCAAGGCTCTACCCTTTGGTTTGAGCTTCCTTTTAACCAAAAGGCTCACACTTGCCACCTCATTAGGTATAATTACTTAATTTTTAGTCCAACCCTAATTATTCTAATTATCTAGATCCCTTATAACCACATAACACCTAAAATTTGATATATTTATACATTCAATTATAGAATCTTAGTAACTTTCCTCCATCATAGATAATTACATTCAAGACAAATAATAGCATCAACACTACTATCCCTATTCCAATGTAAATGTCCTTACCTTATAAACACTCAAATTTTCAAAACCTTTGAAGTGTTTGAGTTGGCCTAAGAATGTCATTAGCCCTTTTATGGGGATCATTTCAAAAGAACTAGTATAAATACAAGTCAAAGCCAATTCATTTGGAATTTAAAAATTACCAAGCAATCACACATTTAAGTTAAATCAATCAATTACACAACTAAGATATTCTACCCTATTCATCCCTATTTATATATCAAGCATAGGAGCAATCATACTACATGTTTGAAGCATTCAAAAGAAAACCCAAGAGACATATTTGTCAAGTAACAAGCTAGATCAATACATGCATTGTCATATATTATATTTCACCCATTCCCACACATAGGGGATATATACATAAGTCTAAGGCCCTCCTTGTATTATTGGCTAAGTAGGTAGTGTTTATTAATAAAGGAGTCTTTAGAGGGGTCTTTGGGGTCAGCTTAACATCATGAGCCCACTGACCCATTTTTGGTAAGGTAACCTAATATAAGGTGGGGAGATAGGGTTTGGGATATAAATAATCATTAATAACCTATGTGCAATGTTAGGTTGTGGAGCTAAAAGCTTCAACCCTTTTCAAACTAAAGGAACAATGGTTGTTGAGATCCAGGAGCACCGGCGTCGGCAGCAGGACCAACGTCGATAGAGACCAGTGCAGAAGGCCACCGGCGATGGCAGGAAGTCAGCCAACGTTGGCAGAACCAGACTAGCAGGGACCCGCGTCGGTCGCCTGTGTGTTCCCAAACTGTTCATTTCACAGACAGTTAGTTAAGTGAACGAAGAGTTTGCATGTTAAGGCCAGTCAGAGTCTTGGGCTGCGAGGATAATTGTCTAAATTAAGAGTCTAAGTTATTGTTTGAGTTAGGGATTTATTTATAGACCCATTAGCATGTATTGTTTATGCATGAAATAGAAAGGAAGAGTTCCTTCTAGTTGTAAGATCAGTGAGTTGTAGGTTGTTGCAAGCTCATTGGGGATCTACATATAAGTTTGGTCTTTGAATTGCAGGTTGCAGGTTCATGGGAGATCAGCTTGAAGAGCTATAGAGTGCTTGGTGTACCGGCAGGGTTATTACTGACTGGTTGGTGAGGTGAACACCAATTCTGTGTGTGAGTTGGTTGTTGGGACTATTTTTTGTGTAGGAGAGTGTGTGTGAGAATAATTACTGTACACTTGAGGTGTGGCAAACCTATGTAAGGTGTAAGAGTGTGGTGGCTCTTTGTTGTATTCTTTTCTGTAAAGTGTTAATACAAGATAGTGTATTGTCTCTCATATTCTGTGCTATTGGTGAATTCTAGTTACTTGTGTTTCTGGTTATTTCTGCATATTCAATTGTTTATATTTGGTAATCATACTGTGCTCTTTCTAAGGAGCAAGATCCTAACAGGTGGAATTAGAACAGGTGTGTTTGTTCTTGGATTACCTCCACCACCTCCTAACAAGTGGTATCAGAGCTTTTAGTTGGAATACTAACAGATTGGTTTAGATCTGGGTAGTGTGTTTTGATTACAGGTTACTCACAGGGTTTCTGTTTGAGTGGGAGTTGAGCAATGGCAGAAAATAGTCAACTACGAATGGAAAAGTTTAATGGCAAGAACTACCAATTATGGAGGATGCAGATTGAGGACTATCTGTATCAGAAAGATTTGTACTTACCGTTGGGTGGGGTTGCTAGCAAACCCTCGGATATGAAAGATGAAGAATGGGAGGTTCTTGATCGGAAGGCTCTGGGATCTATTAGATTGAGTCTTGAATCATCTGTGATTTCCAGCTTATCACAGTGTAAGACAACAGTGGAGTTGATGAAATCTTTGGCAAATTTGTATGAAAAACCCTTGGCTTCTAATAAGGTATTTCTTATGAAGCATTTATTTAATTTGTAAATGTTGGAAGGTGGATCTGTTCATAGCCATCTTAGTGATTTCCATGGTTTGGTAAACTAGTTAAGTTCAGTCAATATTGTATTTGATGATGAAATTAGAGCTCTCTTAATCTTGTGTTCATTACCTGAAAGTTGAGAAGGTTTGGTAATGGCAGTTTCTAATACTGTGTCTCCTTCAAAAGTCTTAAAAGTGGATGATGTTGTGAGTGTGATCTTGAATGAAGAGATACGCAGGAAAAGCACAGGTGAATCATCAGGAGATGCTTTGAGTGTTGAAGGTAGAGGAAGGCCAAGAGAGAAGACAGAGCGTGGGAGATCAAGGTTGAAGACAGGCAGGAGATCCAAGTCCAGGTATGGCAGAATAACCTGCTGGAAATGTGGAAAGCAAGGGCACTTAAAGAGAGATTGCAGATTGGGTGAAGATCAGCATGAAGGACATAGAGAAGAAGCAGATGTTGCGGATTACGTTGCACATGATGCTCTGGTATGTTCTTTGGATAAAGTAGAATCTTGGGTTTTAGATTATGGTGCCTCTTTTCATGCATCCCCACATAGGGAATTTTTTCATGAGTATGTCTAGGGAGACTTTGGAGAAATTTGTGTAGGGGATGGTAAGCCTTGTCAGATTGTTGGCAAAAGAAAAGTGAAGCTGAAATTGCGGACAGGTGACATATGGGTGTTAAAGGAAGTCATGCATGTCCCAGTTCTGAAGTGGAATTTGATTTTTGTTAGAAGTTTGGGTCATGAGGGTTGCACAGTAAGTCTCACAGTAGACTCTTGGAAGGTTACCAAGGGTACACTTATTGTAGCTAGAGGTAAGAAAGTAGGTACGCTTTATCTATCTACTTGTACTACTGATTCTCTTTTTGGGTTATCTACTTCAGCTATAGATTCGGAGATGTGGCTTAATAGGCTTGGTCACATAGATAAGAAGGAGATGCTTGTTCTTGAGTCAAAGAGTATGCTTTTGGATTTGGAAGGCATGGATCGAGGTTTCTGTATGCAGAAGAAGAAGGTGACGTTTCTTGAGGAATTTGATGTTAGTGACAAGAACAAGAAATCCTTGGTTTTCAAGGAGAAAGTGATGGATAGAGTTCAGCACAAGGTGTAGAGGAATTTTGAGCAGAGCAAGGGTGATTTGGACAAGGGTTTGATCCAAAAAGAGCTCGCGAAAAAAAGTCAGGTCTCACTAGAAAAACACAGAGACCGATGTCAGTAGGAAAATAGGCGTCGGTGTCTAGACAGGGACCGATGTCGGCTATGTGCAGCCTGATGTCGGTGACTCAGGGCAGATAAGGACTAGCGTCGACCAGGGGAAACTGATGTCGGCAAGGAGGCAGTTGCAGGGAGCTGACATCGGTCAGCTGTAGACTGAGATGTGACTGGCATCGGTCACTGAGACGAATTTTGGGTGGACAGCTAGTTGTCATGGAGTCTCAAGCGCCCATATGGAGGATTGAAGGTGTAAGTTCTTAAATTCATCATTTTCCTTCTTTACACTACTTGTTGCTCACTTATGGTATAGAACCAGGAAGTTGTTGAAGAAGCAGAACAGGTAGATCAAGGAAACAGTGGGAGCTTGGCATGGATGAGGATGTGATTCCTTGGAGGAGAACCAAACAGGTGTTTTGGGTAGAGTTGCCAGCTGGAAGAAAGCACTGAGAGACGAATGGATGTTAAGGATGAAGAAGAGCGGAAATAGATATGTGAGATGGAAGATCAGGGTATATGATCTTGTATTAGCTGCAGGGCAATGGAGGTTCGATCATTGTGTTTCTCTTTACCAAGTTGGATAATATTAGCTACATTATCCTATTTTATGTATGATGTGCTTGTTGTAAGGTTACATATATAGGTATTGCTGAACTAAAGGTAAAGCTAGTTCAGGTGTGTGTCATGGAGAATCTGGGAGCAGCAAGATTCTTTGGCATGAGTGTGTTCTAGAGACATGGAGGTCTTGTTGACTTTGTTTCAAGATGATTGTGTGAGACCGGTTAGCATGCCGATGGTTAGACAGTTCATAGAACAGGTGTCTTGATTCACATAATGAGGTTGAGTGCATGGTATGTACTAAACCTGAGTTTTCCCAAGCAGTGGGAGTTGTCACAAGTTTGGAGTCAATCCAAGAAAGTAATACTGAAGGGCAGTTCAGTGGGACCAGCAGCAGGTGCACATGCTATGCAGGGTCAAGTTCTTTTTTCTACATGGTTGTAGGTGCGGATGTGGCAGGTAATTTGGATGACAGGTTTTACACTATAAGATTTGTGGTGGTTGGTCATCAAGAGTGATCTTGAGGAGGGATACATAGCCAAGGGAACAAACTAGACGGAGTACAGGTACAGGTACAGGTTGCAGTTGTTTATCTCCAAGTGGGAGATTGTTAGGTTGTGGAGCTAAAAGCTTCAACCCTTTGCAAACTGAAAGAACAATGGTTGCTGAGATCCAGGAGCACCGGCATCGGCAGCAAGACCGACGTCGGTAGAGACCAGTGCAGAAGGCCACCGACGATGATAGGAAGTCGGCCGATGTCAGCAGAACCAGACTAGCAGGGACCGGCATCGGTCGCCTATGTGTTCTCGAACTGCTCATTTCACGGACAGTTAGTTAAGTGAACGAAGAGTTTGCATGTTAAGGCCAGTCAGAGTCTTGGGTTATGAGGATAATTGTCTAAATTAAGAGTCTAAGTTATTGTTTGAGTTAGGGATCTATTTATAGACTCATTGGCATGTATTGTTTATGCATGAGATAGAAAGGAAGAGTTCCTTCTAGTTGTAAGATCAGTGAGTTGCAGGTTGTTGCAAGCTCATTGGGGATCTACATGTAAGTTTGGTCTTTGAATTGTAGGTTGCAGGTTCATGGGAGATCAGCTTGAAGAGCTATAGAGTGCTTGGTGTACCGGCAGGGTTATTACTGACTGGTTGGTGAGGTGAACACCAATTCTGTGTGTGAGTTGGTTATTGGGACCATTTTTTGTGTAGGAGAGTGTGTGTGAGAAGAATTACTGTACACTTGAGGTGTGGCGAACCTCTGTAAGGTGAAAGAGTGTGGCGGCTCTTTGTTGTATTCTTTTCTGTAAAGTGTTAATATAAGATAGTGTATTGTCTCTCATATTCTGTGCTATTAGTGAATTCTAGTTACTTGTATTTCTAGTTATTTTTGCATATTCAATTGCTTATATTTGGTAATCATACTGTGCTCTTTCTGAGGAGCAAGATCCTAACAGGTGGAATTAGAATAGGTGTGTTTGTTCTTGGATTACCTCCACCACCTCCTAACAAGTGGTATCAGAGCTTTTGGTTGGGATACTAACAGATTGGTTTAGATCTGGGTAGTGTGTTTTGATTACAGATTACTCACAGGGTTTTTGTTTGAGTGGGAGTTGAGCAATGGCAGAAAACATTCAACTACGAATGGAAAAGTTTAATGGCAAGAACTACCAATTATGGAGGATGCAGATTGAGGACTATCTGTATCAGAAAGATTTGTACTTATCGTTGGGTGGGGTTGCTAGCAAACCCTCGGATATGAAAGATGAAGAATGGGAGGTTCTTGATCGGAAGGCTCTGGGATCTATTAGATTGAGTCTTGAATCATCTGTGATTTCCAGCTTATCACAGTGTAAGACAACGATGGAGTTGATGAAATCTTTGGCAAATTCGTATGAAAAACCCTCGGCTTCTAATAAGGTATTTCTTATAAAGCGTTTATTTAATTTGCAAATGTTGGAAGGTGGATCTGTTCATAGCCATCTTAGTGATTTCCATGGTTGCGTAAACCAGTTAAGTTCAGTCAATATTGTATTTGATGATGAAATTAGAGCTCTCTTAATCTTGTGTTCATTACCTGAAAGTTGGGAAGGTTTGGTAATGGCAGTTTCTAATACTGTGTCTCCTTCAAAAGTCTTAAAAGTGGATGATGTTGTGAGTGTGATCTTGAATGAAGAGATACGTAGGAAAAGCACAGGTGAATCATCAGGAGATGTTTTGAGTGTTGAAGGTAGAGGAAGGCCAAGAGAGAAGATAGAGCGTGGGAGATCAAGGTCGAAGACAGGCAGGAGATCCAAGTCCAGGTATGGCAGAATAACCTGCTGGAAATGTGGAAAGCAAGGGCACTTAAAGAGAGATTGTAGATCAGGTGAAGATCAACATGAAGGACATGGAGAAGAAGCAGATGTTGTGGATTACGTTGCACAGGATGCTCTGGTATGTTCTTTGGATAAAGTAGAATCTTGGGTTTTAGATTTTGGTGCCTCTTTTCATGCATCCCCACATAGGGAATTTTTTCATGAGTATGTCCAGGGAGACTTTGGAGAAATTTGTGTAGGGGATGGTAAGCCTTGTCAGATTGTTGGCAAAGGAAAAGTGAAGCTGAAATTGCAGACAGGTGACACATGGGTGTTAAAGAAGGTCATGCATGTCCCAGTTCTGAAGCAGAATTTGATTTATGTTAGAAGTTTGGGTGATGAGGGTTGCACAGTAACTCTCACAGCGGACTCTTAGAAGGTTACCAAGGGTACACTTGTTGTAGCTAGAGGTAAGAAAGTAGGTACGCTTTATCCATCTACTTGTATTACTGATTCTCTTTCTGGGTTATCTACTTCAGCTGTAGATTCGGAGATGTGGCTTAATAGGCTTGGTCACATAGATAAGAAGGAGATGCTTGTTCTTGAGTCAAAGAGTATGCTTTTGGATTTGGAAGGCATGGATCGAGGTTTCTGTATGCAGAAGAAGAAGGTGACGTTTCTTGAGGAATTCGATGTTAGTGACAAGAACAGGAAAGCCTTGGTTTTCAAAGAGAAAGTGACGGACAGAGTTCAGCACAAGGTGCAGAGGAATTCTGAGCAGAGCAAGGGTGATTTGGACAAGGGTTTGATCCAAAAAGAGCTCGCGGAAAAAAGTCAGGTCTCACTAGAAAAATACAGAGACCGACATCGGCAGGAAAATCGGCGTCGGTGTCCAAACAGGGACCGACATCAGCTATGTGTAGCCCGACGTCGATGACTCAAGGTAGATAAGGACCGGCGTCGACCAGGGGAAACTGACATCGGTAAGGAGGCAGTCACAGGGAACCGACATCGGTCGGCTGCAGACTGAGATTTGACCGGCATCGGTCACTGAGACAAATTTTGGGTGGACAGCTAGTTGTCATGGAGTCTCAAGCGCCCATATGGAGGACTGAAGGTGTAATTAAGTTCTTAAATTCATCATTTCCCTTCTTTACACTACTTGTTGCTCACTTATGGTATAGAACCAGGAAGTTGTTGAAGAAGCAGAACAGGTAGATCAAGGAAACAGTGGGAGCTTGGCATGGATGAGGATGTGATTCCTTGGAGGAGAACCAAACAGGTGTTTTGGGTAGAGTTGCCAGCTGGAAGAAAGCACTGAGAGACGAATGGATGTTAAGGATGAAGAAGAGCAGAAATAGATACGTGAGATGGAAGATCAGGTTATATGATCTTGTATTAGCTGCAGGGCAATGGAGATTTGATCATTGTGTTTCTCTTTACTAGGTTGGATAATATTAGCTACATTATCCTATTTTCTGTATGATGTGCTTGTTGCAGGGTTACATATACAGGTATTGTTGAACTAAAGGTAAAGCTAGTTCAGGTGTGTGTCATGGAGAATCTGGGAGTAGCAAGATTCTTTGGCATGAGTGTGTTCTAGAGACATGGAGGTCTTGTTGACTTTGTTTCAGGATGATTGTGTGAGACCGGTTAGCATGCCGATGGTTAGACAGTTCATAGAACAGGTGTTTTGATTCACATAATGAGGTTGAGTGCATGGTATGTACTAAACGTGAGTTTTCCCAAGCAGTGGGAGTTGTCACAAGTTTGGAGTCAATTCGGGAAAGTAATACTGAAGGGCAGTTCAGTGGGACTAGCAGCAGGTGCACATGCTATGCAGGGTCAAGTTCTTTTTTCTACATGGTTGTAGGTGCGGATGTGGCAGGTAATTTGGATGACAAGTTTTGCACTACAGGATTTGTGGTGGTTGGTCTTCAAGAGTGATCTTGAGGAGGGATACATAGCCAAGGGAACAAACTAGACAGAGTACAGGTATAGGTACAAGTTGCAGTTGTTTATCTCCAAGTGGGAGATTGTTAGGTTGTGGAGCTAAAAGCTTCAACCCTTTGCAAACTGAAGGAACAATGGTTGCTGAGATCCAAGAGCACCGGTGTCGGCAGCAGGACCGACGTCGGTAGAGACCAGTGTAGAAGGCCACCGGTGACGGCAGGAAGTTGGCTGACGTCGGTAGAACCAGACTAGCAGGGACCGGCGTCAGTCGCCTGTGTGTTCCTGAACTGCTCGTTTCATAGACAGTTAGTTAAGTGAATGAAGAGTTTGCATGTTAAGGCCAGTCAGAGTCTTGGGCTACGAGGATAATTGTCTAAATTAAGAGTCTAAGTTATTGTTTGAGTTAGGGATCTATTTATAGACCCATTGGCATGTATTGTTTATGCATGAGATAGAAAGGAAGAGTTCCTTCTAGTTGTAAGATCAGTGAGTTGCAGGTTGTTGCAAGCTCATTGGGGATCTACATGTAAGTTTGGTCTTTGAATTGCAGGTTGCAGGTTCATGGGAGATCAGCTTGAAGAGCTATAGAGTGCTTGGTGTACCAGCAGGGTTATTACTGACTGGTTGGTGAGGTGAACAACAATTCTGTGTGTGAGTTGGTTGTTGGGACCATTTTTGTGTAGGAGAGTGTGTGTGAGAAGAATTACTGTACACTTGAGGTGTGGCAAACCTCTGTAAGGTGAAAGAGTGTGGTGGCTCTTTGTTGTATTCTTTTCTGTAAAGTGTTAATACAAGATAGTGTATTGTCTCTCATATTCTGTGCTATTGGTGAATTCTAGTTACTTGTGTTTCTGGTTATTTCCACATATTCAATTGCTTATATTTGGTAATCATACTATGCTCTTTCTGGAGAGCAAGATCCTAACAGGTGGAATTAGAACAGGTGTGTTTGTTCTTGGATTACCTCCACCCCCCAACATGCAAGATCTATTTATATTAGATTAAAGGTTTAAAAAAATATATAAAGACCCAAGTGATCACATTTTGATATAATGAACATTTTGTATAGGGCAGTTGTATTAGGATTCAAATAGTATCATGGATGTAAGTGTCCATAGGGCAAAGCAAGTGTCTAAGTAGCCAAAAAGAATATTTATAGAATTTGACAAGTGTTTCCTAAACATCAGATAGCCTATTTCAACATATGTACATCTTTGATTTGTCTGTGCATAATTGCATAAGCTAAGTATTGTTTATTCTTTGTGATTGTGCAATCAAAATATTATTTAGCATTGTACTTTATATATCTAGTATTTTTTATAATTCAGCATTGAAATATAATATCATAAACTAAATTATTTAATTGGATTGATTTTAGGAATAGGTTATATCACTCTTGAATAGCCTATTCCCCCCAAACCTTAATCCCAAAAAGGGTTGAACATTTTGTGAACCCAATTTCTAAGCCTTCTTATCCAATCCTAGTGTGCTTTAGGGTTTTCCTATATTTTCTTACTTTTAAATTATAAAATTTATTTCAAAAATCAAATTGCTTTCCAAATCAAAAGAATACATTAAAAAAATGAATTGTTCACTAGAGTTTGTGTGCCTCTCATATCCAATTCTTATTTCAGTATTTGGAACATTTCAAATGGATAAAATGGAACCTCTTCATCTTCCTAACCCTAAGGAGGGTGGTAGCTACTCTCCCTCTAACTAGGTCCATGTTATTTTTCCTTCACAATGTAAGGTGGCCCTTCGTCAAACCCCTAAATGGCTCAGATCTTATCTTGATGGTAGGAGCATGATTAGGTAATCCATGGTACCTGGGGTTTGTGTTGGTCAAGCCCTTCTAGATCAACTCACCATCACTGAAGAAAATCTCACATCACTACAGAATCAACTTTCACACACACGTATAAATGTATGTGTATTATACACACATATCTCTGTGTGTGTATAATATGCATAGTTATATATATATATATATATATATATATATATATATATATATATATATGATCTAGAAGGACTTGACCAACACAAACCCTTATATATATATATATATATATATATATATATATATATATATATATAAGGGTTTGTGTTGGTCAAGCCCTTCTAGATCAACTCACCATCACTGAAGAAAAGCTCACATCACTACAGAATCAACTTTCACACACACACACACATATGTGTGTGAAAGTTGATTCTGTAGTGATGTGAGCTTTTCTTCAGTGATGGTGAGTTGATCTAGAAGGGCTTGACCAACACAAACCCTCACACACACACACATATGTGTGTGTATAATACGCATACATATATATATATATATATATATATATATATATATATATATATATATATATATATATATATAATTCAAAATGTGCTAGTAATACACATACATTTATATCTTCTACCAATATTTTTCCCAACAAAGGATCATTTCAAATTCAAGAGTTTACAGATAATTTATTTACAATAATTGATTTGCATAATATTCAAAAGGATAATATAAGTCAAAGTGAGATTTTAAGGGTACTGCTTAGGCACAACTTGATCACATTACCTCCTTTACAACATTTAAGAAGAATATAATAGCATAGAATGCATGGGCATCATACAAATCATTTTTTTGCTCTAAAGAATAAGATCCAATGCATAGTTGATAGTGGTGATCCTACAATAGATAAATCACATTTTTGCTAATAAACATTCCAAAAAAATAAAACAATCCAAAAATACAAAAACATTCAAATACTTTCCAAAATACCAAAAATATTTAGCATTACACATGTTTAATAGCTTTTGCACATATTGTTTAGTTTATGTTAGTAGACAGCATATCATTTCTATACGCATATGTTTCATGGGTACTTGAGTGTGATAGACGCATACATTAGACCCATGATATCTCAAGCATGTAGATCTTGGACCTTTCCTCTTCTAGCATGATACACTACATTAGGGAGTTTAAAAGTGTTGTCATTGATGTCAAGGTTGATGTCATTGATGTCAAGGTGTATTTGGTAGAGATGCACGGTGAGTGGTCTTTGACATATGAGCTTGTGAGATTGATGTGATAAGGTGAGTTTTTTGAGATTTGTCTTCTTTGTTTATTGATGTCAAGGTTGATATCAAGTTATAGGTCATAAAAGATGTTTAAAGACAACTAATGTCTACATAGGAAGCCATGTGACAAGATGCATTTAAAGGTAAGAAAGAATTTGAAGGAAACTTATGTCTTTTTTGTTGGTTGATGTCAAGGTTTAGTTCAGCTTGAAGTTTTTAGTGTTGTCATTGAAGATTCTTGTGAAGGTATGATGACAAGTAGGTTTATAAGAGTGTTGTTGTGAGCAAGGCTAGTTAGCAGTGTGTTGTGATAAGATTATGAGCACTGAAGGTATGTAATTTGAAAGAGAGTATTTCATTGGTTATGAATTTTTTTACCTTGTTTCCATTGTTTACAAATTCATAGGTAGTAGGTCTTTGGAGTTAAGTGCTTAAGTAGACTAAGCCTAGTCATGACATGAAGAGACGTTGTGAGAAGGTATGAACATGATGGCTTGGTGAGATGAGTGCACATAGGCATAAGTGGTTGTATGAGGTTGATTGAGCATGTATTTGAGGCATTGGAACACTCATGAGAGTCTCAAGGTGAGTCTACAAGGGTAGGACCTTCAGACCAAGTCTACACCTAGACCGCTCTCAGACTCTGCCACGCGTAATGAGGTATCATAATATAGTGTCAAGGCATGTGAAGGATGTATGGTAATGTTTAAGCTTGATATAGGTTGATTTAGTATGTTATTGAGGTGGAGAGTGCATGTAAAGAGTCATGAAGGTTGGTTTTTAAGGCCTAATGTGGTTTGAAGGTCAAGGTTTAGGGAGCAAAGAGAGAGAGTGTGGCCTAATGAGGGGCCATGATCAAATTTTAAGGTATTTGAGATAATTTAAGAATTTTAATAGGTGAGGGACATTGTTTAAAAATTATTCATGTATTTTTAGGTTCTAGTTTGAAGGACAAGGCATGAAAAGTTTTTTGGAGGTCTATCCAGTGCTCAGAATGAAGGGTTCTCAACCTGAGAAGGTCTTTTTGGTGCTCATCAGCTCATCAAACCTTTGCATGGGAACATAATAATTTCATGGTAGATGGTTAAGGGTCATAGATAAAAATTATAGGAATTATTTTTTGGATTGAGGGGCTATGCTTTATGAATGATCATTAAGAGTGGAAATAGGTTTAAACCCTCTTAGAACCCTAATAAGGACCTGATGTTGAAGATGTTGATCAAAATTGCCTAGAATGGATTCGTATGCTCAAGTAAGCTATTATATCTTGTAGTGGACTCTCCCAGGTACCTCCAAGTGGTATTTTTTAGAGACAGAAGAGATAAAATATTGATTTATAGGCATTTTTCTAAAGAAGTTATAGAAGTCAAAAGTTGCATTGGACATAGTAAGAAAATGGATGGAGGAATAAGGTAGAGACACATGTTCATGTTCATGTCCATAAATTTTTTTAGATAGGTTATATTTTTTAATTATGCTAAAATGGTCATTGAAGTTAGTCAGTTGCTAATAGACCTAATGATGCAAATAGTGAAAAACCTAGGTACTAGTCAGAAGAGGAATTTGAATATGATAGAATGATGAAACCAAGTGCATGGAGATGTTTTTTGAGAATATTATGTCTTATTAATTCTTATTATAAATATTTTAATTTAGGTATAGTGGTGAAACTAATGAAGCCAAAATGGCTTATCTGACTTAGTAAGGTCTGTGTGTAGTGAGGTCAATAAATTAGTTTATAAGACCAATAGTTGCCACTAAACCATATGATGTTTATATTTGAATATGGTTTTTATATGTCATAGGATCATTTTCATGCATAAAAATTCATTTAAAATATATATACTAGTGTTGGATGTCTAAGTCACCATGACTGTGTTTTGAAGAAAACTAGTAGTTCTGATTGAGTGAGTTGTAAAGGTGTTTTTGAGGCTCTATGTCATAAGTTGAAGTTTCCAATCCATATGGTGATATTTTTGAGGTCATGTAGGTTTTTTATAAGTTATTTATTATCATGGTTGTGTGTCTAAATGATGTTTTATCTTTAATTGTTCAAGACATACTTATCTGTGTGTTCAAAGGCCTAATGTGAACAGTGTTAATGGAGTGTTTCAAGTGGTGGTTGAACCTAAAAAGTGTCACGGTGATCATAGGATGTTAGATAAGTCATATTTTATTATTATATTATATTTTATTATTATTTTTGGAGTTTTAAATTATTCCAAAAAAGGTAAAGTGTAATGTGTCCTAAAGTAGGCCTAATGCAATTAGGTCTCCAAGAGACCTAAAGAAGGATTAGGTCTATTTAAGGAATAGATGACTTAATGTAATGATTGATTATTACTTTTAGTTTTTACTAAGGCTTATTTTGTGGAAAATATAAGTGGTCAAATGTGTGTGGTTGACTAAATGGTATATGAACAAGGAATGGTATATATACAAGACAATTTTAGGCCTATCAAAGCAAGTAGAGTACAAGAAAATGAAATAACACAATGTTGAGCATAATGAGGTATTTCAAACCATCAAAGGAGTAAATATAATCTATAATGAATATATAATAGTGTGTCTACATATGAATATCAAGATCACATGACCTAATCAGTCTTCAAGAGACCTAGTTGAGCAAAGAAGCCTAAAAGGCAATTTGAGAGGGTTAAAAAGTGTGAAGAGCTAAAGAAGGTCATCATCATCTATTGTATGAGAAACAAGGTATTCTAAAGGTGATCAAATAAATTAGGTGTCTGAGTTCGTGCTAAGTCATTTAGGGGGTCGGTGCCTCCTTATAAGTGGGTGTTTACTAAAGCCTACACAAGTGGGTGTTTGGTTAGTTGGGGTTGATGCTCTATGTGGAGTTGGTGCTTCATTAAAATTAGTTTTTATATTATATGAATATAGTCCATTTGTATATATTAGTGGGTTTCTTCCCCTTTAGGGTTTCCCACACAGATGATGTGTTCTTATTTTTCATGCGTATGTGGACAGTTGTTTACGCTTGCTAGATCTATATATTTGTTTAAATGGTTCATGATTGCTCAAGTGTAATTGAATGAAAGATTTTAAATAATGATTCACCCCCCTCTTAGTCATTATGTTTCTAATATGGGGGCATATTTTTTATATATGATCTCATGATTGATATAGGTTCTTTTTTTATTATCATTTTCCATTATCTTACAAATATTACATATCTTACACATACTTTTACTCATGTTGCTATCTTACACATTATATTTGAAAAGTTATTCTACATAAAATTTTGCTAACACATGTATGTAGGGACTAGTAATACATGCTCATGTTAGTTGCTTATGTCTCATTACTTTATCTATTTACATTAGCTTATTTGAATGTAATTTTTGTTTGCTTCTTCATCTAGTTTGTGGAATATTTCAACATGTTCCTTTGATTGTTGGCCATAGTGGGCTTAGTGTTTCTTGTGTATTTGATGTGTAGACATTTTCACATCTTCCACTGGATTGTGTGGCACTTAAACATTCCCCTTGTTTATGGTCTCCTTGGACCCCTCTTTGTGTGACATTTGAGTACTCTTGTGTGTGTGTTTGATTATTTATTGGGTTCTTTATCTTATATACACTACCATGATTCTTATCATGCATCTTAGGGATTGTTATGTATGCATACTAAGAGCTTCATTGATATTTCTACTTCAACATGACACTGTTATATGCCTTCTTATTACATGATGCATACAGATATAATATAGTTTTCTTATCTTTTTTAGATAAGGTGATTATCAATTTTGCAATCCCCTCACCTAAAAAGGGGGCATGTCATATAATACATGACTCCGCATACATACATTTGACATAATGAGTATAATTTGGTTTAATTACATAGTTTACATGATTCAAATATACATTTAAGACAAAATTTTATGCATTGGGCACATATTTAGGATATATATTCTCATATTTGTGATACATATTATATACATTTTACATAGCAAAGGGCACATTTTGATAGATAATTCACCTTGAGACATATTTGAGTTGTACTTGTAACAAACTACAAATATAATTTCAAAATTATACATATATTTATGCACTGACCTTACCAAGGTGCACAGTTTGGGATTTTATCTGCTATGATAGTTGGCTCTTTTTTATTAGTGTGATTATGATTTTATTCCCTTGATGGACTTGGCACCATGATTCTATTATTATGGGTTGATATGTTCATGCCATTTTACTTGGGTGAGACTGGATAAATTGGCTAGATTGGCTAGATTGGTTATACTTGAGTTTTAGGATTGAGATTATGTGATCGCAATGGAATTGACATAATTCATTCTTATACCAAATTTAGGGAATGATCACCCTTAAATTTTCCCTCTTCACATCTCCAAGGTTCAATTTTGAACCTGTTGGGAAATAACGGAAGCACACAATTGATTACCAAATACAAGCAACTTACATGCGGAATTAAACCAGAATCACAAGTAACTAGAATTTAAAAACAACACAGAATATGAGAGACGATACACAATTGTATTAATACTCTTCCAGAAGGAAATACAACAAAGAAGATTGCCACAGTTCTTCCTTACACACCTCTAGGGCTCCCACACCTCTAAGGCATAAACAGTAAATCTTCCCTCAAAGCTCTCTCTCTTATGGTCCCAACACACAACTCAAACACAGAGTTGGTGTTCACCTCCAACCAGTCAGTATCCACTACTACCAGTACACCAGTGCTCCACGCACTCCACAAGTGCTCCACACACTCCACAAGTGCTCCACATACTCCAAGTACGCAATCATACTTCAAGTAGATCTCCCCTAAACTGCAACAACCTGCAACCCAAATGATCTCACTTATGGAAGGATCTTCTTTGCCTTCCTCTTTGCTCTCTTTCTAAGTACACACTGTACTCCAAGTAGATCCTACCTGATCCTACTCCCTGTTGTGTTGTTGTCCTCCCTAATCTTACACACCTACAAATCAATTTGGTTCTGCACACTTGCAAACCTGGATCATGCACACACATACACCTACAGATCAATGGTCTTACTTACCATGTAGATCTCCTAATGTAGCCATGCACACCTGCTGACCAAGATCCTACAAACCTGAAGAACCCTTCTGATTCTCCAAAACCAGCACCCACCTTGGCACTATTGTGGAACTAGGAGGAACACCCTTGCTTACCTCACACACAGAAGGAGCTAATTTTGCTCAACTCAAACTAGAACACTTTACAATACAGCCCATGAGTCTCTTAAATAGATCTCATGCAAACAATAATTAGACACCTAATTAGAATAATTAGATCTGTAGCTTCTAGTCTAAATTTGGTTCTTGACATGCAAACACTTGGTTCATTAACTAACTGCCCATAAAACTTGCAATTTTGAACCACACAGGTGACCGACGTCGGTCCCTGTCTGCCTGGAGGTGACCGACGCCAGCCGATCCCTGACTGACGTCAGTTGCTCTTCCTGTCTAATCCTATCGACGTCGGTTGGCCTGACTGACACGGTGTCTGTGACACTCAGCAACCTCTAGCAACCTCCTTCCCTATTTGCATCAATGAAGTTTTTAGCTACACAACCTAACAATCTCCCACTTGGAGATAAACAGTTGCACTGTACCTGTACTTGTACCCTGTCTAATCTATTTCTTGGCTTGTATCCCTCTTCAAGATCAATCCTAAAGACCACCCACCACACAACCTGTGGTGCACCTCATGTCATTTGAGTAACCTGCCACATCTAAACCTATAAACCCATGTAGTGAAGTCTTGACCCTGCATAGCATGAATCCCTGTTGTTGGTCCCTCTCAAATACCTAAGAACCCACTTCTTCGAATTGGCTCCTAACTCTCTGACAGCTCCCACTGCTTGGGAAAACTCAGGTCTATACCAGACCTCATGTGATTTCAGACACTGAACTATCCAGCCCTTAGTGTGATCTGGTTCTGCATCCTGCGTATTGAACCTTGCTAACACCTGATTCACATCAACTCCCACTAGAGACAAAATCACCCTGTGATCTTCCATGTCTCTCATGCCAAAGAATTTTGCTTCTACAAATTCCTCATGACATGCCATTGAACTAACCTTACCCTTAGCTCAGCAAAATCATGTATGTACAAACCTGCTAGCTAGCATACCATCCACATATAGTAACAGAATAATGTTGTGACCATCATCCACCTGGTAAGACAAACCACAGTAGTTACCTTGACATTGACTAAAGCCATGCTTTATCATCCACCTGTCAAACCTGTACCACTGTCTTGTAGCTTCCTCAAGACCATATGACCTGGCCTTCTATCTCACGTGTCCATTCACTCTATTCTTCAACTAAGGAATCCATTTGTCTATGTGTTTTCATATCGGCTGGCAACCCTACCAAATCTCCCGCTTGGTTCTGCATTCTATTCCTGCCATGCTCCCACTGTTTCCTAGATCCTTCCTACTCTGTAGTGAGCAATGAGTATAAAGAATAAGAATAATGAATTTGAGGCTTACTTATCCTTTTAGTCCTCCCCATGGGCGTTTGAGACTCCTTGACAGCTTGTTGTCCACCCAAAATCCGTTATAGTGACCGACCTCGATCACTACACAGTCTGCATTCGACTGACATCAATTTCCATGCACCTGTCTTGAATACCAACTCTGCCAACATCGGTGTCCCTATTGTTGATGTTGGTCCTCTTGACCGATGTCAGTCTTACCTATTGCTGACATCGGTCCTTCTGACCGACATCGGTCTTACCCTGTTCGACATCACCAGCTTCGATCTACACATGACCGACATCGACACATGTCTGTTCAACACCGATTCCTCCTGACCGATGCTGGTACCTATGTTTTCCTATGAGTGATGACTTTTTACCTACGAGCTTTCTTTGTATCAAATCCCTGTCCAAACTGCTCTGCTCAGAGTTACTCAGCCTTCTCCATTGATCTCTGTCTGCCATCTCCTCCATAAACACTAAGGCTTTCCAGTTCTTAAGCCTATCAAACACATCTAACTTCCTCTTAAGAACATGCATCTCCTTCTTGCTCAAGTGACCAAGCCTACAAATCCATGTCTCTGCAACAAAAGAAGAATCAGTAATATAAGCAAGTAGATAAAGAGTACCTACTTTCTTACCACCAGCTAATTCAAGTGCATCCACTGTGAGAGTTCTTGTTCATCTCTCATCACCCAACTTTCCTGAAGAAATTAGCCATATCTTCAACACTTGGACCTGGATGACCTCCTTCAACACCCATGTGTTGGCCGCCTGCAATTTTAGCTTCACTTCCCCTTTGCCAATTCTTTGGCAAGGCTCACCAGCTCCTCTCTTTAGGGCCGCATGGAAAGAGGCAATAGAATCTATAAACCAAGATTCTACTTTATCCAAGAAACATACCAGAGCATCCTGTGCAACAACCCCTGCAACATCTGCATCTTCAGTTCCTTCATGCTGATCTGCTACCAACCAACAATATTCTTTTCCCTGCTTTTTCTTTCCATAAGACCGTAATTGACCATTCATGCTTTTCAATTCCTCCATTCTTAGCTTACTTTCTTCTGCCATTGCTCTACTCCCACTCAATTAGAAACCCCTAAGAGTGACATGTAATCAAACACAAAACCTGCTCCCTGCAACCTTAGCTCTGATACCACTTTGTTGGAAAATAACGGAAGCACACAATTGATTACCAAATACAAGCAACTTATATGCGAAATTAAACCAGAATCACAAGTAACTAGAATTTAGAAACAACACAAAATATGAGAGACAATACACAGTTGTATTAATACTCTTCTAGAAAGAAATACAACAAAGAAGATTGCCACAGTTCTTCTTCCTTACACACCTCTAGGGCTCCCACACCTCTAGGGCATAAACAGTAAATATTCCCTCAAAGCTCTCTCTCTTACAGTCCCAACACACAACTCAAACACAAAGTTGGTGTTCACCTCCAACCAGTCAGTATCCACTACTGCCAGTACACTAGTGCTCCACGCACTCCAAGTACACAATCATACTTTAAGTAGATCTCCCCTGAACTGCAATAACCTGCAACCCAAATGATCTCACTTATGGAAGGATCTTCCTTGCCTTCCTCTTTGCTCTCTTTCTAAGTACACACTGTACTCCAAGTAGATCCTGCTCCTTGTTGTGTTGTTGTCTTCCCTGATCTTGCACACCTGCAAATCAATCTGGTTCTGCACACCTGTAAACCTAGATCATGCACACACATACACCTGTAGATCAATGATCTTACTTACCATGTAGATCTCCTAGTGTAGCCATGCACACCTGCTGACCAAGATCCTACACACCTGAAGAACCCTTCTGATTCTCCAAAACTAGCACCCACCTTGGCACTGCTATGGAATTAGGAGGAACACCCTTGCTCACCTCACACACAGAAGGAGCTAACTTTGTTCAACTCAAACTAGAACACTTTACAATACAGCCCATGAGTCTCTTAAATAGATCTCATGCAAACAATAATTAGACACCTAATTACAATAATTAGATCCACAACTTCTAGTCTAAATTTGGCTCTTGACATGCAAACACTTGGTTCGTTAACTAACTGCCCGTAAAACTTATAGTTTTAAACCGCACAAGTGACCGACGTCGATCCCTGTCTGCCTGGAGGTGACTGACGTCGGCTGATCCCTGACCGAAGTCGATTGCTCTTCCTATCTAATCCTGCGGACGTCACTTGGCCTGACTGACGCCAGTGTCTGTGACACTCAGCAACCTCTAGCAACCTCCGTCCCTGTTTGCATCAGTGAAGCTTTTAGCTCCATAACCTAACAGAACCTCTTTCCAATGATTTATTTAGGAAACATCTCTACCAATAAAATATACCAAGGGGAAACATGGTTGCATCGACACATATTGTACTCCTTCCTTGCTCTCTTTCTTTCAACCATTTTCAAATTATTCAATTTTTAGATTATATGCACTAATTACACCTGTAACATGATCTTGGTTGTGGGGAATTCACATAAAATAAATTTAATATGGATCAATAAAATACAAGGTGTGTTTTACACAACATGGTATGTTTTCTTTCCTTTAACCTAGTAATTTCATCTTTATGCATTACCAGATTAAAGGGGGCACAAATGTAGATGCTTAAATCTATATTCATATGTTAAAATATCTTATAGACTTGAGAAATATATCTCAGGGTTCTACTCTTCAATTTGATCTTCCTTGTAGCCAAAAGGCTCACGCTCACCACCTCACTAGATCTAATTACTTAATTCTTAGTCCAACTTTGATTATTGTAATTATATATATCCCCTATAACCAAAAAAACCCTAAAATTTTATATATATTTATCATAGTCAGTTACAAAACCTCACCAACTTTCCTCCATCCTAGATAGTTGCATTTAGGGCAAGATATTAGTGTTGGTGCTACTATACCTATTCCAATGCAAGTGTTATTACCTTACCAACACTCAAATTTGTCAATAATTTGAAGTGTATGGGTGATCCTAAGAATATCATTAACCCTTCTATGAGGATCGTTTCAAATGAGCTAGTATAAATACAAGTCAAAGCCGATTCATTTGGAATCTAGTAATTACCAATCAATCACACATTCAAGATAAATTAATCAATTGAAAAACTAAGTTATTCTTCCCTATTCATCCTTTTCTGCATATCAATCATAAGAACAGTCATACTTTAGGTTTGAAGCACTCAAAAGATAGCCTGTGAGCCATATTTGTCAAGTTACAAGCTAGATCACTACATGCATTATCATATAGTCTATTGCACCCTTATTCACACACATTACCACACATATGGGATAACTACATAAGCCTGAGTCCCTCTTTTGAGTATTGGTTATATAGGTAATACTCATTGACATAGGGGTATTTGGGGTCAACTCAACATTATGAGCCCACTAACCCATTTTAAGCAAGGTAACCTAATCTAAGGTGGAGATATAGGTTTCAATAACCTATATATGGTATCTAGATATATTAGATGAAAGGTGATAGAAAACCTATAAATACCTAGGCAAACACATCTTGATACAATGAACATTATGTATAGGAGAATTGCATCAAGATTCAGACAATAGCATCGATACAAGTGTCCACAAGGCAATACAAGTGTCCAGACAACTAGAAATAATATTTCCATGTTCTGATGATTATTTCCTAAACATAAAATAGCCTATTTCTACACATACATCTTAGTTATTTTTGTGCATCACTGCATAAGCCAAGTATTGTTTCTTCTTCATAATTGTGCAATCAAAATATTGTTTTGCATTGTACTTTATATATTTAGTTTTTTTGTAATTTAGTACTAAAATATAATATTATAAATTAAATTATTTAATTATCTTAATTTTATAGATAAGTTATCTTACTCTTGAATATCATATTCTCCCCCTAACCCTTAATTCCAAAAAGGTTCAAACAACACCCAATATTAAATAATTTTTGCATTAGTAAATAATGGTAGTTTTAGGTTGTTGTAGACATTTAATAATTTCTTCCACCATGATGTGTTAGGTGTGATGGACTATCACTCATGAATCCTATATAAATAACCTTCATGTTTTATCAATGTTAATGAGCATATTGCATATTTCAAATAATGCTCAACAACCCATTAAAATCATTAAATATTTGTAACACATCAACATGTGCCACAAAAATTAATTTTTCATTATAATTCCAATGCACTTTAAAGGCATCATGGTGAATCACATCCAAAAATGACATTAAATGAACCTAAAACAACCTTCCATGAGTCACGTAGTTAAATATAAATGGTTAGGAACTATAATGACTCTTCACCCATAACACATCACAAGAAAAATTGTGCTCATAATAAGCTATGTAACAAAGAACTCATGCAAAATTCATAACTTTGCAAGGATAAAAATCAATACTTTAAAACCAAATGTTGCACAAAATTATCCTTCATGATGATCCTAATATTCACACTTGTGAGCTAACATCCTACATAAGATGTCACAAGCTTATAACTAATAAGAGTTCAATCTCAATCTCTTCATGGAAAAAAATAAATACCTCCAAAATGAACTTGTGCAAAACTTCACAAGCTGATCTAGATTGTACTAAATTATGTGAACCATCAGAGGCTTCATAAAACATTATAAATAATAGGAGCATGCATAAAAGCAGTGCAAAACAAAACAAAAAAACATTTGCACAACTCAAGAATTATGCATCTATAAAAATGTTTCTTCTTCATTGAGTATTAGACTAAGTTTGTTTGGTTTATGTAGGATTACAATAGAACTCAGATACACTTGCATCAGACACCCTGGGTACGAAAGGAAACATTCCTTCTAAGATCTATACTAATAGTATTCCCTTTTTTATAGTTTATGATGTACTTCTCCATGTCTCATCTTCAATTCCTTGGTCTTTCCATTTGACTGCATATATTTTATACTCTTTGTCTAGCATCCACTTTCTAACTCTAGAATTAATCATCCTTTCATATTCTTTGTGTACTCTCTCAAGCATCTAGGATTTCCAATCAATTTATTCAAAATTTGTGTTTGTTCTTCCATTACTATACCCTTCATGATAGAGATACAAATCTACCACATTTAAAATGGGTGATATGTCTATCCCTTTAGGTAAATTTATCTCATATGTGTTTCTCATGAACTTTTCCAACACCCTGCATGACCCAATATTTTTCCACTTCAACTTGTCACAAGTTCCTTTTAGAAATATTTATTTTCTCAAGTGTGCTAAGAATAAGTCTACAGCTCATATTCTACTTGTATTCTCTTCACATTTACATTTTACTTATATCACACACTACTTCTATTGGAATAAAAATGACTAAGAAGGTGGGGTGAATCAGTGTTTAAAACTTACTTGTCAACTTCACTTAAGCAATCGTATAGATATAGCAAGCATAAACACCAATCCACAATAGCATGAAACATAAGAGCACATCACATATGTGAGAAACCCTCAATGGGAAGGAAAACCATTAATATCTATAAATGGACTAAAATTATATAATACAAACATCAAATTTAGTGAAGCACCTACTTCACATGGAACACCAACCCCAACTATCTGAGCACCAACTCAGCTAGGCTTTAGCAAACACCAACTTACAAGGAGGAACCAACCCCCTAGATGAATTATCACCCATTAATCCACTTTAAAATATTTATCATCTACATAACACTTTTTTTCTCATATAATAGATGATGATCTCCTTCTTTATCTCTTCTCTTTCTTCTCTCTCTCAAACTGCCTTCTAGGCTTCTTTGCTCAACTAGTCCTCTTCTTGACTTGATTAGGTCATATGACCTTGAATTTCATGCATAGAATATATATCAATTATTCATCATATATCTTATAAAATATTATAATGGTATACAATACCTTCTTCTACTCTAAAATATGTTATTCTATTTGCTTGCTTTCTACACTCCGATAGGCCTAAAATTGTCTAGTATTTATACAAGTCTCTTGTTCATATCCTTCTTAGTCAGCCAAACATTATTAATATTTTAGGTAAAACATGAAAATTGATATTAGGTCATCTCATAGACATGGATAAAATTGTATTTGAGTCCCTTTAGGTCTGACCTACCTCATTTAAGCCTTGTCTCACCTTTAAGTCTCATGGAGACCTAATCCTATTAGGTTTATTCAGGACATGTTACATTTAACCCTCCTTAAAGAAATTTAAAACACTTAACATGGTAGTAACATATCATATTCCACTTAAATATACCTATGATAATATCATCTAGGCTTCATAACACTTTTTAGCTTCAACCACCACTTGAAGCACACCATTAGCACTGTTCATAATAAGGCATATGCATACCCAGAAAGTTTGTCTTGAACAACTAGAGCATAAACACAATTTTAAAAAATAACCATGGAAAAAAATAACATATATAGAGTTTTCATGACATTATGTTCATCACCATGTGATTTATACTTCACAACTTAGGGTAAAAGGACTCAAACCCTTCTCTGCAAATAGCCCACTCAAAACTACCAGAACACTCCAAAACCCATTCATGAATAACTTGATATTCA
Organism: Torreya grandis; assembly: GCA_037957365.1. Lineage (NCBI taxonomy): Eukaryota > Viridiplantae > Streptophyta > Pinopsida > Cupressales > Taxaceae > Torreya > Torreya grandis. Next base: position 3,784,378 of record JARHVA010000853.1, on the reverse strand, counting down.
ACACATAAAATTATAATTCTCATCACCTTTGAAATATTCAAGAGATTATTTTACATCTATATATCATTATAAATTACAAATATCACAACATATAATTTCAAATGTTGGTCTTGCAAACCAATTTTTTATCTTTAGTACACATAATTAAACTTGAACTAATCAACCCATTTTGGCTTCAATGTTTCAACCTCTTATACTAACTTCCAAAATTTTAAAAATCATGGATAGGTTATTCAATTCCAAAATTACAACATAATTTTCATTATATACATCAACTCATGGCATAGATTCTCAAACTTATTGTTTCAACTTGCTTACCTAGAACTGCCAGTTTGCCTTAAAGGATAGTCATGGTGAAAATGAATTTCAACACCTATATGACCATTTTAAGAGACTTTACATGAATTTATATGATCTTATGAGATATTTATACATATATTAGATATAAATATAACATTTTCATATGTCAATATTGGTCTTGTAGACCAATATCATAACCTTACACCTTCATTATCTCATCTGCACTAAACAGATCAACTTATGAGAAACATTTTCATCATATCCACTAACCTCCAAAACTCCTATCCAAAATCAATATGTCTTAAAATTATTTAACAAAATCCCCATACATTTTTATTCATTCCTTATCCATGATAACACATCCTTAATCACCTTCTCATTTCTACCTAGGTTTCTCATTGTTTGCATCATTAGGCCTCTTAGTAACTGGTTAACTTGGATGACTAGTTTAGCACACCTGATAGCTAGAACCTGATTAGAAACCACCATGGAAATAGAATACAAGTTTCAATATTTTTCCTCTATCCATTTAGAAACTTTGACTTGGTTATTTATGAATTCTATAACAAAGCTCCAAGAAATAAGGCCTTTCCTGTAGGTTTCACTCACTCACCTCAAAAACTAATCACATCTAGAGATTCTTGGGAGAGTTAAATATAACCTCCAATAACTTAAATATCCATAAAAATCCATTTTTATCACTTTAGAACAATTTATTTCATAGCAGGTCACTATTAGGGTTCTTTGAGGGTTTAAACCATCTTCCAGTCTTAATAATCATTCATAAATCTTGGGTTCATAATACTTGTAAATTTGATCTAGGACCCTTACCCATCTACCATTAATATATTATGTTCCCATTTATAGGTTACACATTCTAATTAACACTTGAAAGTTCTTCTTGGGTTGAGAACCCTTCATTTTGTGCACTTGAGGGACCTCAAAACCACTTTTGATGCCTTTTATTGAAAATTTTGACCTCTAACTTGGTCAAAACACCTAAGACAATATATCACACCATTTACAATGCTCACATGCTCATTATTATTTTGAAAATTGAACTTGATATCTTATCTGGCCACCATCTCTCTCTTTGCTTTCTAGGCCTTGACCCTGTAGGTCACATTAGGCCTTGAAACTGACCTTCTAGACATTTTCTAAGATATAAAAACCTCATATAATTTCATATAACCTCTTAACATGATTAACCACTACCATAAATTCTTTATATTCCTTTAAAATACCTCATGACACCTCAATAGGTCAGTCAAGGTCTAGACCTAGGCTAGTTACATGTTAGGTATGTAGGTCCTACCCCTGTAGGATCACTTTAAGACTCTTATGAGTGCTTCAATGACTTGTATGCATTCTCCAAAAACCTCATACATCCTCTTATGCCTTTGTGCATCCATCTCACTAGGCCACCAATCCCATACCTTCTCATAGGTTTTCTTCATGTTATGACTAGTGTCATGACTAGGTTTCTCAAGCACTTGAAGCTTGACAATTGATCTTGAAACACTCCTTGATGATTATTTACCTTGATCACAATACTTTCATGATCCATAGATAATTTTATGCCTTTTTACATACCTATTCATACTAATTATTAACATGCTCATGATATGAATATGCTTAATATGACTGGACTTCTCAAAGCACCTTGTAATCAAATACTACTCAAACATGCTTACCTTGGCCTAAACCTTGACATCAACCTTAGAATAATCATTAGGTTGACTTAAAATTATCTCTCAATATATAGACAATTATTTTCCTTCAAATTCTCTCCTATCACATGACTTCCTTGTCACATCAGGCACACAAGCTCATACCTCACAGATCACTCACCATACATCTTCTTGACATCAATGACATCAACCTTAACATCAAATGGCATTAACCTTGACATCAATGACAACACTTCTCAACAAAATCTCCCTTTTTCATTGATGGAAAAATATTATTCAAACTGATCACTCTCATCTCCCTTCTTGAACTTTATCCCCCTTTGACATTAATGACAAAGGTATTCCACAACTATCATCTAGAATCACACCTTTACAACAAAATTTCAACACATATAATATGAAGTATTAAGGAAACATCATCCGCCTTAATCCATGCATACATCCTTTAAACAAACTTAGATTACAAGACCACTTTTCAACATAGATCAAGCTTAGTCAATATCTTGAATAGCCCCCCCCTCACACCAAGCATCTACCATGGCTATGCTAACTTGAAGTGTGTCTCCATGAAGCATATTGGAATCACCCATTTAAATAGGGAACTAGAATAAATCAAGTTTAGTATATTCCCAGATTTCCATGCTCTCATAAGACTGAATGTCCTTCAATATCATTTTAGGCTTGATTAGCACTATAGGCTTGACCTCTTCATCAATCATTTGATCATCAATATGAGTTGACAATAAGAATTATTGACTTGATTTCACATCTAAAGTATACCCTATCATATTAAATATTCCACTTGAGCTTATAGACTGATCATGACTCATTTTTACTATCTTTGGTTTCCATACATTCATTTGCTTGCTTTTTGCACTCTAGGTGCTTCAAACCTCCTATTTTGACTTGATGACCTTCTAACTCTATTAGGATAGAATATTGAAATGCATCCTACATTATGAAAACTATATAAAACCATCTTATACATACCATTTTATTGATGTGAACTATGACTCATTTTATAGTCCCATGAGTACTCATTCTTGGAGGGACTTCTACACTCTCTTGCTCTATGACCAAACTGACTGCATACAAAACATTAACCATTAAATGAACTAGCATACCTCATAGCATTAGGCTGCTTGATAGGTATTTTCATGTTAACCTTCTTGTCTTCAATAGCATTCTCCTTGGATTTAGCTACCTCTTTTTGGTCTTCTTTGAAACCAAGACCTATCTTATCACTTGTAGACTTCTGGCTACTCAGGATGTCATCTAAAACCTCAGTGCTCCTTTCAACCTTCACAAAGATCTTTACCTTGCTAGCTACATGATCCAACTTATATTTCAAGGATTCTACTCTAGTGTCATACCTAATACATTACTCTTCCTTAGCCTTTAGGTTTGCATTAACTATCTCCATCTATGCTTCAATTTGATTGATGATCTCATCATACTCTTTGGAAGTGTTACTCAATATCTCCTCAAACAAGCCAATTTGATCCTCATAGTCCTTAACTAATGATATTTTTTTGTGATTCTTTTTTATTTTGAATTTCAAATCCTCTAGGGAACTTACCAATTTTTCCTCAAGATTCACTTCAGCTTCTTCTTCATTTGATTCTACATCAAGCCATCATTCATGGGTCTAATATCTCACCCAAATATGCCTAAGCTCCAACTTGTCCTCTGGCCACCCTCCATAATGTTTTAAGTAAAGATACTAATATGGGAGGGTAAATAAATAACCTTAAAACAATCATTCAATTTCACTTATCATTTATGAAGCATTCATTCAAACACATATGTCAACCAATGTATAAACAAACATCCACATAAGCATACAACATATGAGCACAAGAGATATGTGGAAAACCCTCATGGGGTATAAAACCCACTAAAACATAGATTTTAATATATTCCTATAATCATGAATCAATATTTAGTGAGGCATCAACCCCCTAAGGAGCACCAATCCCTCACTAGTCAAGCACTAACTCAACTAGCCCTTTAACAAGTACTGACTTATAAGAAGGTAGCAACCCCCTCGGTAACTCAGCACCAACCCAGCCACTTGGAACATTTTATCATCTTTAGACACCTATTTCTCACTCAAATGATGATGATCACCTTCATTTTCTCTTCACACTCTTCTATCTCTCTTAAATAGCATTCTACCTTTTAGGCTTCCTCACTCAATATGCCTCTTACTAGGCTTATTAGGTCAACTAACCTTGACATTCACATGTAAAAACTCTATTATATATTCATAATAATATCTCTCCTCTATTATTATGGTCTTTAATTCATCCTAATCCTTCACAATATTCCCTTTTATTCACTCATTGGTGTCTTCTTCACTCTCACATAATTAGGATAATTAGGCCTTGTATAAATACAACTCACTAGATCACTTACACTCTTGGTTGGCCAAGACATTAATTCATTAGGGTTACACATAGGAATAAATAAAAATAAGATCACCATTAGTTCATCCAAACACATTTAGACATCATTCTTCTTCTAGACCTAATAGAGACCTAATGCATTAGGTTTATCCTCTTCACGGAACAACTTAAACCTTTATGGCCCAAATGGCCCTCACTAATGAACTAAAACATTTAAAACACTTATATAGAAACCTAAAATAACATTTTCCATTCTCAATAAGTCACAAATCCTTTTCTCATACCTTAAAAGCACCATTAGGCCTTAAAGACCTATTAGGCCTAATTGCCCCAAAAACACTAACTTCAAAGATGAATCTCAAAAAAATTATAGAAACACATTATAATCATAATTCACATATGGATGTAAAATTAATGACCTCAGGTTCATCATCAAACTCGTTATACTCCATCACTGAGGTTCCAAAGACTCAGAAACACCTCTACAAAAATCTCACTTTGAACTACCCTAAAGCTCCAAAACCCAGTCAAGAACCATAGACTCTCCATACTTGCATAGGGACTTATCATGATGAAAAATATATTTATATGAACCTATGATACATATATATCACTCTTAGATATAAAAAAATCATGTTCTTATTGCAATAATTCAACTTACAGACCCATTACAAAGCCTTACTACACACAGTCTTAACTCACTCAAATAGGCCATTTTGGCTTAAAGGATTTTGGAATTTTTCACAAATAAAAAACACTATAACAAGAATTTATAGGACATAAAAGTCACAAAAAACTTCTCCATGCACTTAATTATAATTAATCCTTCATTATAATATGACAGAAACCTTCAACTCATCTTCGCCTAGATTTGCACTAAATTGCTTCACTAGGCCTGCTAATGATTGGCCATCTTTTAACATCAAATTTGCACTCCTAAAGTAATATAACAACTCAATAAATTACATTGACACAAAATAAAAGACTCACACATCATCTTTCAATAATTTGCATGATTTGAACTAGTCAACCCTACTTGCTACATCAAAAATCCAAGAAACAAGGACTTTCCTATAGCTTTTACTAACTCTTCTAAACATTAAATCCTACTTGGAGAACCTTAAGAGAGTCCTTTACAACATCAAAACATCATAAAATCCATAACCATCCATCCTAAGCACTCAAAATTAAAATCTTCACCATTGGGTCACTATGAGTGTTTTATGAGGGTTTAGGCAGCCTTTCACTTTTAACAATCATTCGTAAAAGATTACCCTTCAACTCTAAAACCAATGCTAAGAAAATATAAATAGAACCATTCCCAAACTACCATGAAATTATCAAGACCCCATTAATATTTTTCACATGCCAATGAGCACAAAAAAAACCTTTTCAAGTCTACAACACTTCATTTTAGCACTTGAGAGACCTTAACTTCACTTTCTATGCTTTTTCCTTTAATACAAGACCTAAAACTTCATGAGCACTCTTGAAAAACCTCTTAAAAAATTTTCAATGCTTATTTTACCATTCTTGTCTTATAACCTGAACCTCATACCCCATTTTGTCACATTTTATCTCTTTTTACTTTAGGCTCTTGAGCTACAAATCATATTACGCCTGGTAATAGACCCTCTAGCTATTGTTCTTACACTCTCCACCTTATTCACATGTTTAAACAACTTCTCACATGTTCTACCACTAAAATTAATCCTTCATAGGTCTTGTTAACATCTTATAACCCTTACTTAGATCAGACAGAGTCTAAGACTAATTTATTTGCATATTAGACCTGCAGGTCTTACCTATGTAGGCACACTTTGAAGCTTCCTTGAGTTCTTCCATTATTTATATGCATGTGATTTGTTATTTTTTGGAATAATGGAGTTTTATTTCTATTTAATAAACAAGTTTGAATAGGATAAATTAGTAAATAATATTCCTAAGTAAAGCCACTGATTTGTGAAATTAAATTACATATGAACATTTCTAAAAATAGTAACAAGAGAGAGAAAATTAAACTTAGCTTATTCTAGATTGTTCTAACTGAGATAAGGTCTAAAAATTTGTGTGTAGGTCTAGGACACTATTGCAAATAGGATCCTGGACTTCATTTTTTTATTGGACAAGAGCATCAAAACTGGACACCCTAAGCTCTGATGTTATAGTCCTTCCCTGACACTATTATCCTCAGGATCTAAGCTTTTTGGGTTTTGTTTGCCTACTCAGTGTGAGTCTGTGTACCAATTTTTAGGTCCTTTCTATCAAAAAATCTCCCTATATAGTTGATTCTTTGTGTACTTGTATCTTTTTTGCAATTGAAAGAAACTTTAGCAAATGGGGAAAAGGGGTTAGTGTGTGTAAGATGCATTGGACGCACTTCACACCCCATGTGTGGGCATGCTACCTATATACCAATACTCTGAAGAGGGATCAAGCCATATGTAGTTCCCTCTTTAAGAGTGTTTGGTGCAATAGTTAATGAAATGCAATAAATGCTAAAATTGGGTCTGCTTGAGATGATTAGGGACTGGTTTAGGGTCTTGAATTGGCTTGAAAGTGTATGGCTTAGCTATATGCATTGAATAGGGAAGATTGCTTGAGTGGTATTGCATGTATTCTTACTTATTTTAGTGGTATTGCTTGTATTCTTATTTTCTTGAATGATATTTTCTAACCCTTTTCAAATGATCTTTGAATAGGATTTTATAGGGATCTATTGGTCATGGGTTAGATGAAACTGGACTAGGCTGACATAATGAACAAAAAGAATCAGGGAAAAATGAGAACCTAGGCTTGAAATGTGATTGGATAGGAGCACTAAAAAGGGGACGCCCTAGGTTCCAACGCTATAATCCAAATTTGGCACTATTTTCCTAAGTAGATGAGACATAAGGGGATGGATTAGTCATGAAGAGAGGGTCCTAGCTCAACTGGGGTCAAGTCTAAAAGGCCATGAATGATTAGGAATCAATGAAAACAAGCCTAAGAGGGTCATGAGAGAAATAAAAAGGGACCTAAGGATTGGGTGTCTTTATCCATGCTCAAGTTACTAATTTTCGCATTTTATATGACTACATTTACCCCCCTTTATTCTAGTGATGTAGCAAAGTGAAATGCTAGGATAAAGGAAAATAAAAAGCATACATGAACTACTTTGTAAAGGTGAAGCCCATGAAGCTTGTGTGATGCTGAGTAATGTTGGATAATGCATAGAGAGCATGTTGTGTGAGTGTGAATCTATGAAATAAAAATAAAGAGTAGATTTGTTCTTATTATATGCAATATAAAACGAGAACATACAAAGCTAGGTAAGAGAAAGGAAGAGAAAGGAACGAACACACCTCATCAGGTATGTGAACCAATATAAAACCTATTGTGATATTGAGTATGGTTGAGTAATGATGGATGTGTTAGATGATGATATACCAAAATTTATATCATGGACGGAGCTGAGTGCTCAATTCCTCAAAAAGTGGCTCAAGAATGCAAAGGCTGACCCTTTGACTCCATCATCTCATACTAAGTGAATCTAGATAATTATACATGTGATAATCAATGTTTGGACTATGTGTCCAATCCCTCTGAATAGGTGGCTCAAGAATTCAAAGGTTGGCCCTTTGGCCCCATCATTGCCTTGTGAAGTGAAGCTAAGAACTGATTTTAGTATGTATGAATGTGTATGTCATATGATATGGCTTTTGAATCTCTTGAATGCTCTAAAAATCTAACAATATGGTGTGGATAGTTTAATGTGTGCTAGAAACTAGGCCAATGTTGGCCCCCTCAAAAAATATGGAGATTAGGCTTATATGAAATCCACTCCAAAGATAAAATTTTGGCTTATGTGGAAGCCACTCGGGAACTCAGGTAATCAAGAATGTGGAGGTTAGGATTGTATGAACACCACTCTAAAATGATGCCAAATACCTGTAGATGGAATAAGGCATACAAATACTAAGAATGCCTGGGTAATGCTAAAAATTGAAAGAGAAGAAGCATAAGTGTTGTGCAATCTACCCTTAATTACTGGTGTCTGAAACATGGATTCTAATTTTGAAGTTATGATAACTATCATATCTAAAAATGGAAGTGAGTACCAATCATACCACACATGATTCCCCCTATGTCTGGAGTCTTTGAGAAAACTATACTGAAAACTACTAATTTGAATTGGTCTGATTGTGCAAAACTATCATTGAACCTACCTTTCTATCTGCTTCTAGAAAGCTTGGTTTTTTTTGTGGTTTGAACAGGAGCACCAAAAATGGACACCCTAGTGTCTACCACTATAGTCCAACCTTAACACTATTGTCTTGGGCTGAAATTGATCACTGTTCTATAATCTTGACTATTTGCTTGGTCTATTTTAAGTGGTTTGATGACTGGTTATTGTTCTAGTTATTTTGAAACTAGATTTTTTTATCGATAGGAGTTCTAATCTTTGTAGCAAAACCCTTGTTTGTTGCCCTCTCTTTTGAGGGTAGGAATAGGTACCTTGTAATGACTACCCTCATAAAAAGAAGCCCTACAAGTGTGTTAAACTGGAAATATACATGATATATCAATGATAATCAATAATATATCTCAAGATATAGCATTATTTGATTTGAGAGATTATTAAATCAATAGAGGTATGCCTAGATATATGTAACAATGTAATAGTATATATAATGTACTTGAATTGAATTAAAGATAGAAATGATATTTGTCAGTTATTAGTTGTTAGTTGGAGGGATGGAGCATGATGTCCATCATGGCATCCAAGAAAATAGGAAAAATGCATTATATGGATCATGGCATTACAAGCAATCAAAATCAATCAAGAAATAAGCACATAAATCAAGAAGCAAGAAGCATACAAGGGTGGCTAAGGGGCCAAGAAAATAAGGGACATGGGCACATGTCACTCAAACTAGAAAATAAGCATACAAGGCATGTTCAAATTCCACATGCACATACAATTGAAACAAGCAAGTTGGCATGGAAGCCACAATCACATAGAGGAGTATAGGCAAAGGACATTGGCAAATGTCCTAAGGCACACACATGAATATAAGAGAAGGACATTGGCAAATGTCCTACGGCACATATAGGAGACAAGTAGGAATTGGAAATGTAATCCAAAAAGCTATGTTAAGCAATAAGATAAAGTATGTAATAACAAGAAAGATAAAATCACATATAACTAATCAAAGCAAGAGTAATAGTATGCAATACATGTTTAGTACAAGACTAGGTATATTCTAAGAGATACACAAGTGCTAGATACTAGTGAAATATTGATATAGTAATCTGTATAATCTAGTAAGTAATGTACATCAACATGATAACTTAGAGTTTGTAGTGTAAGAATGGCATAACTTGGATGGTGTAGTCATGTATAAGATTCCCCCAGTGGGTATGTAAATCAAAGTGTGTCTCAAATTTAGATGTAGGATGCCCCCTCAATAGGTAGAGTGAAGCAATCAAAGATTTGGATATCACTGCACACACTCAAAGAAGATCAAGTGAAGCATGGTAATATAGATAAATCAACAAACAATAAACATATAATAGTAAATTTAAGTCCTAACATGATAGTATAAATTTAAAGCATGGATGATGCATACAATCAAAATGTTTTTGATGTTTTGACATTTTTGAATGTTTTTTGGATTTTGAAATGTTATATTATTTTTGTATTTTTGGAATATTTGAACTATATACAATCAAGCAAAAGAGATTATGTACAAGCAAGCGTAAGAAACCATGTACAAGTAAGGCTGAGAAGAGATGATAATAACTGATGAGTCTCATGCAAAACTCTATATCATCGTATCTTGTATCAAGGAGTGAAATCATGCGTGATCATGAAGCATAATGGAAATATTGAGGCTGTGGCTTTGAAAGTTGTATATGTTGTACATGCTCTAAAATATTTAAAGTAGAAACTGACTATGGGGTCTCTCTATAACTCTGAGAAGTGGATGCAACTATAGGTCTCTTAGGGACCCATCTAGAAGTAGGGGAAGCTCTTTGAACATGTGTTTTATGTGCAGATGCATGAGATCTTAATGAAATTGCTCTGGGTGTGAATACTATAGCTAGAAGCTATCTAGAATCCTGAAACTATGAAGGTGTATGAACCCTCTATACTAGTGATGGATGCCTCAACTATGTTTAAATTTAAAGTGGAAGAGGAGCTGAAGCTAGAGGATAAGTTGAAATTGGTGGAAAAATTGAACCTGGTGGTGAAACTAAAACTGGTAAATGGCTCTGAAGTGGGGAGTGGTAACTCATATAGAACTCCACCAACTATAACAACCTGATTGGCATGAATGAATTTCATGTATCAATGAAATGTATAAGGTACTACTCTAAGTTTTTGAATCCATGGTCAACCAACTAACATATCAAAAACTCTTACACTGGGAACTATAGTGAATGGCATAGCCACATGTGTAAGACCAACCTATAGTGGAATTACTCTCTCGCCCAATGAACTCTTTATATACCCACTAAAACCACTTATAACTATGTCTACCAAAGTGATATCCTACTCTGAATAACCTAAATGCTATAGTAGTGTCAATCTGCACATGTTAAGACTAGAACCATTGTTAATAAGCACACTGCAAATAGGTTGATTATGAATATGAGATCTGATAAATAGTGCATGATAATCTGAATCATCCTTGATGATCCCCTACTCTAAGAAGGAGATAGAAGGTTTATGTATAACTCTAGAATTATATACACCGATCATGATTCTCAAAGGATGTAACTCAAATGAAAGTGCCCTATTCTATTTGGTGGTAGATGTGTATGATATGCATGATGAACCCTTGATGTGTCCCCTATATCTTATTTTGAATGTTGTGGAAATAGATCTAAGAATATTTTCAATGCTTTATCATGTTTTTTCTTTGTTAGTGAAGGCTCAACTGAAGTGCCAAGATTAATAGCATTTGAATCTATTAGGTCTTATATCTTATGCTTTAAACTGATGCATCTATTTATCATATGGCCTAGTGTCCTATGGTAGTCACAAAATGCATGTTGATCATATCCATTTGGAAGAGGCTTTATTGGATCAACTTCCTAAATAGGACGGAGAGATATGATATTAAAATCCAAAATCTACTGTAAAACCTTGGATGGAGGAATTGGAAGATGTGAAAAGTACACTGAGGGGGTGCTAACAAAAATCTTTACTGAGGAGGCTCTGAAGATGCATTAACTATAGGTTAATTCTACCCTTTAGTATCATTGAACTTGACCTTATATGGGACTTTGCTGTTACTCTTATTAGTTGTGTCTAATGTATTAGTGTACTTTAGTTTTCCCATTGAAATTAGTTTGACTTTTCTTTCCTTTAATGTTTGACATAATTCAGTGAAGTAAGAGAATCTTTTGAACATGATTGATTCATGAAGTGCTGGTAGAAGACTTTGTTTGAAAAGGTCCTATAACTCTTGATATACTATGGGGCTAGTCATCTTGGCCAAGATGGTCTTATACCAAAGAACATAATCTGTGAGATGTTCATTTGGTCATTATTTCTATTGAGCAATTTGAGTATATGAAACCTTATCACCAATGTTGATACTAAAGTGTGCTAAGAACATGTCAGCTAAAGGATTGAATGCATTGATCAACTAATTCAGTAGACTATAGAACCATAATAAATCATAATCCTTTAGACTCTATTGAAATAGCTCGTAAGTAGCTAGTCATTTGGTACATAATCCAAGCATGTTGCATGAAAATCTCTCAAATGCCTCTCTAGATCACCCTTGCCATCATAAAGAGTAAACTTGGGTTGAACAAAATCTTGTGTCAAGGGTGTAGAGGCAATGTGACATGACAATGGTGTATGTAGAAGAGTAAAAGAATCCAAAGCCTACGTAGGTCTAGTGGCACCTTGATCAAGATATAGCACCTTGGATTGAAGAGATCTTATCTCTTACACAAGGGTTGCCACATCAGGAGATAGGGATGTACTAGCTGTAACTAGTGGCATAGATGTAGGTTGGGTTGTTATAGGGGTTATTGAGACATAGTTGTCCCCATAGTGTCATTTGCAACTAGTTGTTTTGTAGGAATGGAAAACTCAACTTGTTTAGCCTTTTTGATTTCCATGAGAGATTGTAATATAAGAGTATGATCTTGAGGTTGTTCCTTGAGTCTTTCTCTGAAACTTTGAAGGATCAAATCTTTGTTGAGTACAACATCATAATCAACAATGGGTGGAAGTGGATCAGTAGTCCAATGTGGTGGAACATGAGTATCAATGTGTACATCATCATTATTATTTTCATATTGCTCATTATTTGAATCATTCTCATTAAAATTGGTGTAATCTAGATGTATAGAATCTAGAGCTAGAGTCTGAACTTGTTATTTATCCATAGTATATGGTCGGGTTGAAGGAATCTGGGTGAATTTAGGAGGATTGCCATTAAGTCTTCCACTTCATCTTGATGGAAGAGATGCAGGGAAATTAGGTGTCATAAGGAAAACAACTAAATAATAGTAGAAAAGATTAAATTGATTTAATCTAAACAAGGAACTGAAATATGCATAAAAAGGATACAAAGCTCCCAAACATGTAAGGTGATACCTCAAGAACCAAAATAGGAGCTAGTACATGCTACTAGGGATTTTTTAAAATTAAAATTGAACTTCTGATTTAAGTATGCAAACAAAAATTCAAAAATTTATGTGAAAGTGTTTGATTTAATGGGACCTAGTAGATGCAACTGGGGTTTCAAGAAAAATATTTTTTTGAAAATTACTATGAATTTTTGAAATTTGGGGTGATTTTCTGATCTTAATATGAAACTAGAAATTCAGAAAATGATTTTAAAATTACTAGAAAATTAATGGGAGCTAGTTGATACAACTAGGGTTTGAAATAAATTTATTTTAAAATTTAATACAAAATTTTAAAATTTGAGATAAATTTTTGATTTAAATGTGCAAGAAAAAATCAGGAAATTATTGGATTAATGTTGGAAAATTTACTAAGACCTAGTGTATGCAACTAGGGTTTGAAATAAATTTATTTTAAAATTTACTACAAAATTTTAAAATTTGAGATAAATTTTTGATTTAAATGTGTAAGCAAAAAAATAGAAATTAATAGGAAAAATCAACTAAAAATTTAACCTAAGGTTTCCAGGGTTTTTATGTGAAATTTGAAGTAAGTCGGGTTCACCAAATGATTTGTTATTTTTGGGAATAATGGAGTTTTATTCCTATTTAATATATAGTCTAAGTAGGATAAATTAGTAAATAATATTCCTAATTAAATCCATTAATTTTTGAAATCGAATTGCAATTAGACCTTTTCTAAAAATAGTAGCAAGAGAGAGAGAAAAATAAACTTAGCTTATTCTAGTCTGTTTTGATTGAGACATGGTCTAGAAATTTGTGTGCATGATTGGGACACTATCGCAAACAAGATCTTAGACTTCATTTTCTGATTGGATAGGAGCACCAAAACTTGACACCCTAGGCTCCAGTGCTATAGTCCTTCCCTGATATTGTTGTCCTTAGGATCTAAGCTTTGTAAGTTTTGTTCACCTACTTAGTATGAGTCTATGTACTAATTTATAGGTCCTTAATATCAATATAGCTCCCTATAGAGCTGATTCTTTATGTACTTATATCTTTTACTCAATTGAAAAAAAACTTTGGCAAATGGCAAAAAGAGTTTAGTGTGTGTAAGATGCACTGGATGCACTTCACACCCCGCATGTGGGCACACTGCCTACATACCAATACTCTGAAGAGGGATCAAGCCATATGTAGTTCTCCCTTTAAGAGTGCTTGATGCAATAGTGAATGAAATGTAAAAAATTATAAAACTAGGTATCCTTGAGATGACTAGAGACTGGTGTAGGGTCTTGAATTGGCTTGAAATTGTATGGGATGGTTGTATGCAGAGAATAGATAAGATTGCTTGAGTGGTCTTGCTTATATTATTTCTTTCTTGAATGATATTTTATAACCCTTTCCAAATTATCTTTGAATGGGATTTTATAGGGATCTATTGGTCATGGGTTAGATGAAACTAGACTAGGCCAACATAATGAACAAGAGAAATAGAGTAAAAATTATAACCTATGCTCAAAATGTGATTAGACAGGAGCATTGAAAAGGGGACACCCTAAGGTCCAACACTATATTCCTTCTTTGGCACTATTATCTTGAGCATATGAGACCTAGGGGGATAGATTAGTTAGAAGAGAGGGTCCTGGCTTAATGGGGTCAAGTTTGGAAGGCCACGGATGATTGGGAATAAGTGAAAACAAGCCTAAGAGGGTCATGAGAGCAAACAAGAGGGACCTAAGGATTGGGTGTCTTTAGCCATGCTCAAGTTATCAATTTTTTCATTTTATATGACTACAACATGTTCAGATATTCTAAAACATCCTCTTATGACTTTGTGCATTCATCTCACAAAGCCAACATGCTCCTTATTTCACCAAACTAGACATCCCATGCATAAGCCTTCTTAAGAACCTTGCACTCAAGAACAAGTTCACAAATATGCATATCATGTGTTGAGAATTGACATCAACCACATAGTAATCATCAATTTTCCTTCAAATTCTCTCCATTTTTACTTTGTCATTTGGTTTCCTTGTCACATGCCACTTCACCATGTCTCTACAAGCCATAACCATGCTTAAGAATTGGTCCATCAAACAGACCTATTAGGCACCATACCATTTTGAGATATTCAATACTCCTTCTATATCTCACAAATCATCTCCAAATATCTAAGATATGATCCACATCTCTTCTCATAAACCTATGTCTACTCACTTCACCAAGCTTCACTAATCATGTCTTTACCAACACAAGATTAGGCTTCTCAAAACATCTTGTCCACACAAACTTGCTCTTGTAAATTAGGTCAAAAATGACCTTATCATAACAAGTACTTCAACACAATCAACACTCTTTTTCTAATGATCTCTCATATAAATAAAAAGCAACACTAGTCATAAGCTTGTCACATCACAACATTGTGCTAAGACCTTATGCAAAACTCAAAGACCTACTAGACCATGCTTAAGCCATCATGATCACTTACCATGCATATTCACAAGAGCACCTATAGGACATCAATGATACTCAATTACCTTTGACATTAATTACAACATTAATGTTTCAACATAACAACATGACATACCTTAACAATCTCCCCCTTTGTCATTAATGGCAAACACTCTAACAAAGTAGATCATTTTCATCTCCCCAAAATGGATCTCCCTTAAATTGGTCTTTCTCCCAATTTGGTCTTTCTCCCCCTTTGACATTAATGAAAAAGGTTCATCTCTAACAATACTACCATTTGATCCTTAGACCTAAAACATGCTTTCTCCTCAAACAAGATCAATCTTTCATTGATCAACCAAACAGGGGCTCAACTCATAGAAGTACTCAACCATGTTCCCCTTAAGCTTATTAATACCTCAAATACATGAACATCACTCTCCTTTCTTGATATCTGGAAACAAATGAAGAAGTAATTCCCCCTTTGACAAAGCATCTTCTTAGTAATGACAACCATCTTCGATTAGATATCATAGAGACCTAAACACATTAGGCATGTCTGTAATTAATAGCATTGTTCCAAAGGAACAATCTTGGTCATCCATGCATAAACATATTAAATGTCCATATGTCATATCAAAATATTCTTCATGTAATATTCTATCCCCTTTATGTTTCACAAACCATCATGACTCAGACTAGTTCATAATAACTACCACATAGTGAATTGCCAGTTAGGTCTATGAGACCTCATTTTCTATGGTAGACCTTTATCAAACATTCTTCATCACAAATATCATTAAGCACATCTACATGCAACATTCATCAAACTCTGTCAAGACCACTATCACATATCAGACCTTTAAGTAAGACTACTCTGATTAGTCTTGTACTTCACATACTTTATTAAGAATCTTATACATTGTCTACATGCATTACATGATCCTAATGTCACCTTGACATTAACCAAAATCAATCAAATCCACATGGTAATGACTAAAAACAGCCAAATCTAAAGCTGCCTTATACTCACTATCTTTTCATGGTTTTACTGTGCTTTAATGTTCACATTGGTTCTACAGACAAATCTATGTTCCACTTGACTGTTAAGACAAGCAAAGCACTTAAATCACTTCAATTCAACATGATTCATTTCAATACACTACATATAATGTTTATTAACTCCATAAGTCTTTACAAGTTCATTCACTTCATGAAATCTCTTCTAGGTCTTACTGTCCCATGTAGTCTTGAAACCCTCATTACATGTCAATCATGTCATATTCTCAAACACCCTTGTCCACCATTGATCATGCCCGTAAGGTATAATCATCTTCTTAGGTCTTTTTCACACAATAAAATGAACTTTTATATCTAGTTCAAATCATAAGAATGAGTTACAGGGAGTAAGGAATACCATCCAATACGTAAACCACCATTTCCAATTATCTAAATTGGTTCTAATCCTTGTATACATCATGAAGCCATCTCATTTGCTGACACAAGGATAGTATCCATCTTCCCTTCCTTGCTCAAACATTCATAGTGCCCTCAGTCCTATCGATAACATCCAATATGTTTTTATGCCTTTGTATACCTTCTTGGCACTAATACACCTGCTCTAGGAACATAAATGTGACTAGTTTGATCAAGTCAGCATATAGATACTTTATAACTCATCTCTTGCAATCACACCTCCAACAGACTATTGTCTAAAATTTAGCCTTGAATATCAACAAAGAACATAAAGTTCCCCCTAAGTTGATTCTTTCTCTCAAGAACACTTGATGACCAACCATATTTAGCAACTTTCCACTTTGCACCATAGATATCTTCTCAAGATGAAACTTTTTGACTTCAATCTCATACATCTTATAGATAGAGGAGTGTCTCCAATGCTTCATATACATACACAAGCATCCTAAAATATATAATTTACATTACCTTTGAAAACTTTTATACCAAACTCTTTAATCCCATACAATACAACAAAACATCTCATATACCTAGCTTACTTACTTCACCAAGATACATGCACATACCTTCTTATCAGGCCTAAAACAAGGTTCTACAAGACACCTTGATGACTTGACCTTTTCCATCCATGTTATGATCTCAACATAACATTAATAAAGTAGATATGAGACACTTTGACCTTTACCTTTCTCTCAACATATCATCAATATTCTTCTAGACTTGATTGTCAACCCCTAGGCTTGACCTTTGACTTAGCTTTTATGCAATCCTTCTGAGTTGACAAATAGCACTTTTGACATTCTTTCAAATCTAACTTATGTCCTATATTAACACATAAATCAACTTGGTTTATGAGTTGATCACAACTTATCTTGACATCCTTATTCTTCTCAGTCAACTCTGCCGGTACCATTATTCTTTGGTAGACCATCATTATAATCATGATAAACATTGTCATCATCATACTTCAAATTTGTGTTTCTTAGGATCACCTTTAGGTTTTTAGGACTATCTCAAAAGACTATATATGATACCAATTTTCATAATTACAACTATGGGAGGGTGAATCAATGACCTTAAAACAATCATTCAATTTCACTTATCATTCATGAAGCATTTATTCAAACACATATATGAACTAATGCATAAAAAAGCATCCACATGAGCATACAACATATGAACACAAGAGATATGTGGAAAACCCTCATGGGGGATAAAATCCACTAAAACATAGCTTGGACTATAGTCCTATAAGTAATAAATCAATATTTAGTGAGGCACAAACCCCACAAGGAACATTAACCCCTCACTAGTCAAGCACCAACTCAACTAGGCCTTTAGCAAGCACAAGTTTGTAAGGAGGCACCAACCTCGTAAGTAACTCAATACCAACTCAACCACATAGAAAATATGATCACCTTTAGACACTTTTTTCTCCCTCAAAAAATGATTTTCACCTTCATTTTCTCTTCACACTCTTTTATCTCTCTCAAACAACCTTTTAGGCTTCATCACTCAATATGCCTCTTACTAGGCTTATTAGGTCAATTGACCTTGACATCCACATGCATCAAATATATTATATGTTCATCATAATATCTCTCCTCTCTTATAATGGTATTCAATTCCTCCTACTTCTTCATAATCTACCTTTTTATTTGCTCATTGGTATCTTCTTCACTCTCACATAATTAGGCTAATTAGGCCTTGTATAAATAGAAATCACTGGATCACTTACACTCTTGGTCAGCCAATACATTCATCCATTAAGTTAAATCACAAAAAATGTCTTAGGACATGTTACACATTGTAATAAATCAAAATAATATCACCATTAGGGTGGCCAAATACAATTAGACCTCATTCTTCTTCTAGGCCTAATAGAGACCTAATGCATTATGTTTATCCTCTTCATAGAATAACTTGAACATGTATGGCCCAAATGGCCCTCACCAATGAACTCAAAACTTTAAAAAACTTATATGGAAACCTCAAATAATAACTTATCCATGCTAAATAAGTCACAAATCCTTCACTCGTACCTTGAAATCACCATCAAGCCTTAAAAACCTATTAGGCCTAATTACCCTGAAAACACCATCTTCAAAAATGAAGCTCAAACAACCTATAGAAACACATTCTAGACACAATACACATATGGATGGAAACTTAATTACCTCATGGTCATAATAAAACTCATTATACTCTATCACTCAGGCTCTAAAGACTCAGAAACACCTCTACAAAAAGGTCACTCTAAACTACCAGAAAGCTCCAAAACCCAATCAAGAACCTTTGACTCTCCACACTTGTATAAGGACTTATCATGATGAAAAATATATTAATATGAACCTATGATACCTATTTATCAATCTTAGATACAAAAAAATCATGGTATTATTTTAATAATTCAACTTGTTGACCCATTACAAATCCTTACTACACACAATCTTAACTCACTTAGACATGCCATTTTGGCTTAAAGGATTCCAACATTTTTTTCAAACACAAAAAACTATATAAGAATGTATAGCATATAAAATTACTATAATTATTCTCCATGCACTTATAAGTATTTCTCCTTTATGATAATCTGACAGAAACCTTAAACTCATCTTCGCCTAGATTTACACTAAACTACTTCACTAGGCCTGCTAACGACTGGCCATCTTGTAACATAAAATTTGCACACCTAAAGCACTAGAATAAATTAAAAAATTACATGGATACAAAATAAAAGTATCACACATTATCATCTAATCATTTTCTTGCTTTGACTTGGTCAACCATGCCTACTACATCAAAAATCTAAGAAATAAGGGATTTCATGTAGTTTTCACTCACTCTTATAAACATTAAATCCTACCTATAGAACACTTAGAGAGTCCTATACAACATCCAAACATCATATAAGCCATAACCATCCATCCTGAGCATTCAAAAACAAAATCTTCACCATCAGGTCACTATAAGGGTTTTAAGAGGGTTTAAATAGCCTTCCACTCTTAACAATCATGTTAGGAACCCACGGAAGCACCATTGATTACCAAGCAACTAAATATGTGGAATTAACCAGAAGTAACAAGTAACTAGAAATCAAAAACAACACAGAATATGAGAGACAATACCCAATTGTATTAATACTCATCCAGAAAAGAATACAATAAAGAAGATGCCACTTCTTCTTCACACCTCTCAGAGGCTTCCCACACCTCAAGTGTACAGTAATTCTTTCCTCAAAGCTCTCTCTCTTACGGTCCCAACACATAACTCAAACACAGATTTGGTGTTCACCTCCAACCAGTCAGTATCCACTATTGCCAGTACACAAGTACTCCACGTACTTCAAGTAGATCTCCCATGAACTTGCAACAACCTGCAACTCAAATGATCTTACTTTGGAAGGGTCTACCTTGCCTTCCTTTATGCTCAATAACTGAGTACACACTGTACTCCAAGTAGATCTCTCTTGATCTTGCTACCTATTGTGTTGCTATCCTCCCTAATATTGCACACCTGCAAATCAATCTAGTCTACACACCTACAAACCTAGATCCTGCACCCACATACACCTACAGATCAACCTGATCTTACTTACCTGGAAGGAACTACCTTGCCTTCCTCTATTTGCTCTTGATGTGTTGTTGTCACCTTTGATCCTACTGTCACCTGTAGATCTCCTTTGACCTCGCACACACACCTATTACCATGTAGATCTCTCTACACCCTGAAGAACCCTTGTCCTTGCCTCACCAAGTCCTTATGATTCTCCAAACTAGTACCTCGATGGATCTTCTCCCTGATCTAGCACACCTGGAGACCAACCTAATCATACACACTCGGCACCCCTATGGAACTAGGAGGAACACCCTTGCTCTCTTCACACACAGAAAGAGCTAACCTTGCTCAACTCAACTAGCACAAATTACAATACAGCCTATGAGTCTCTTAAATAGATCTCATGCAAACAATAATTAGACATCCAATTACAATAATTAGATCCGCAGCTTCAAGTCTAAAATTGGCTCTTAACATGCAAACACTCAGTTTTTTAATTAACTGTCTATGCAACAAGAAGTTCCAGAATTGCATAGGCAATCGACGTCAATCCCTATTTCCCTAGAGGTGATCGACGCCAGCTGATCCCTAACCAACGTCGATTGCTCATCCTGTCTAATACTGACCGACATCGGTTGGCCTGACCGACGCCGGTGTCTGTGACACTTCAGCAACCTCCTTCAATGTCTACATCCATGAAGCTTTTAACTCCACAACCTAACAATCTCCCACTTGGAGATAAATAGCTGCATTGTACCTATACCTGTACCCTGTCTAATCTATTTTTTGGCTTGTATCCCTTTTCAAGCTCAACCTTAAAGACCAACCACCACACAACCTGTGGTGCACCTCCTATCATCCAAGTAACTTGCCGCATCTGCATCTACAAACACATGTAGAAAATAACTTGACCCTGCATAGCATGTCGACCTGCTGCTAGTCCCTCTTAAATACCTGAGAATCCACTGAACTGCCCTCCAGTGCTTCTTTCTCGAATCGGCTCCAAAATTTCTAATAGCACCCACTTCTTGGGCAAACTCAGGGAGTAAACATGTACTCAACCTCATCATGTGATTGGGGACCCTATTCTGTGAACTGTCCATCCATAGGTGTGCTACCCTATTATGCATCCTGCACTACCTTCACACAATCATCCTGTGACAACATCAACATGTGATCTCCCTGTCTCTAGGATTACTCATGCCAAATAATTTCGCTGCTCTAAATCCTTCATGGCAAACCACTGAACTAATCTTACCCTTAGCTCAAAAAAACCATGTATGTACAAACCTGCTAGCAAACCATCCACATACAGTAACAAGATAATGTTATGACCATCATCCACCTAGTAAGACAAACACAATGGTTACACTGACATTGACTAAAGCCCTGCTTTGTCATCCACCTGTCAAAACCTATACCACTGTCCTGCAGCTTCCTCAAGACCATATGACCTGGCCTTCCATCTCACGTGTCCATTCTCTCTATTCTTTAACCAAGGTATCCATTCGTCTCAGTGCTTTCATACCAGCTGGCAACCCTACCAAATATCTCGTTTGGTCCTGCATCCTATTCATGCCATGCTCCCACTGTTTCCTAGATCCTTCTTGCTCTATAGTGAGCAACGAGTATAAAGAAGAGGAACAACGAATTTGAAGCTTACTTACCATTTCAGTCCTCCATATGGGCGTCTGAGACTCCTTGACAGCTTGCTGTCTACCCAAAATCTGTCTCAGTGACCGACCTCAGTCACCACATAGTCTGCATCCGACTGATATCAGTTCCATGCAACTGTCTAGGTCACCGATGTCGATTATCCTGTCGATGTCAGTCTCCACCTGCCCAACACCACCGACTCCTTTAGTCTGCACATGACTGACATCGGTACCTATCTATTCGACGTCGGTTACCTTTGACTGATGTCGGTACCTGTGTTCGCCTGTGAGTGATGACTTTTTACCCGCGAGCTCCTTTGAATCAATCCCATGTCCAAACTGCCCTGCTCAGAAGTATCCAGCCCCATCCACTAAACTCTGTCCGTCATCTCCTCCAAGAACACCAAGGCTTTCCAATTCTTAAGTTTGTCAAACACATCTGTCTTTTGCTTAAGAACATGCATCTCCTTCTTGCTCATGTGACCAAGCCTACAAAGCCACGTCTTCGCAACAAAAGAAGAATCAGTAATACAAGCAAGTAGATAAAGAGTACCTACTTTCTTACCACATGCTAATTCAAGTGCATCCTTGGTAACATTCCAAGAATCCGCTGTGAGAGTTCCTGTGCATCTCTCATCACCCAACTTTCCTAAAGCAATTAGCTGCATCTTCAAGACTGGGACCTGCATGACATTCTTCAACACCCATGTGTTGGCCATCTACAATTTTAGCAACACTTCCCCTTTGCCAATACTTTGACAAGGCTCACCAACCCCTCTACTTGGGGCTGCATGGAAAGAGGCAACATAATCTATTAACCAAGATTCAACTTTATCCAAGAAACATCCCAGAGCATCCTGTGTAACAACACCTGCAACATCTGCTTCTTCAGTTTCTTCATGCTGATCTTCTGCCAACCAACAATATTTCTTTACCTGCTCTTTCTTTCCATAACACTGTAATTGACCATTCATGATATTCAGTTTCTCCATTCGTAGCGTATTTTCTTCTGTCGTTGCTATACCCCACTCAATCAGAAACCCCTGAGAGTGACCTGTAACCAAACACAAACCTACTCCTTATAACCTGGCTCTGATACCAACTGTTAGGAACCCACAGAAGCACCATTGATTACCAAGCAACTAAATATGTGAAATTAACCAGAAGTAACAAGTAACTAGAAATCAAAAACAACACAGAATATGAGAGACAATACCTAATTGTATTAATACTCATCCAGAAAAGAATATAATAAAGAAGATGCCACTTCTTCTTCACACCTCTCAAAGGCTTCCCACACCTCAAGTGTATAGTAATTCTTTCCTCAAAGCTCTCTCTCTTATGGTCCCAACACACAACTCAAACACAGAGTTGGTGTTCACCTCCAACCAGTCAGTATCCATTACTGATAGTACACAAGTACTCCACATACTTCAAGTAGATCTCCCATGAACTTGCAACAACTTACAACTCAAATGATCTTACTTTGGAAGGGTCTACCTTGCCTTCCTCTATGCTCAATAACCGAGTACACACTGTACTCCAAGTAGATCTCTCCTGATCTTGCTACCTGTTGTGTTGTTGTCCTCCCTGATCTTGCACATCTACAAATCAATCTGGTTCTGCACACCTACAAACCTAGATCCCGCACCCACATACACCTGCAGATCAACCTGATCTTACTTACTTGAAAGGAACTACCTTGCCTTCCTCTATTTGCTCTTGATGTGTTGATGTCACCTTTGATCCTGCTGTCACCTGCAGATCTCCTTTGACCTCGCACGCACACCTGTTACCATGT
The DNA here is from genome assembly GCA_037957365.1 of Torreya grandis. NCBI lineage: Eukaryota > Viridiplantae > Streptophyta > Pinopsida > Cupressales > Taxaceae > Torreya > Torreya grandis. The sequence continues at coordinate 3,760,437 of JARHVA010000853.1, read as the reverse complement.
AGATCTCTCTACACCCTGAAGAACCCTTGTCCTTGCCTCACCAAGTCCTTATGATTCTCTAAACCAGTACCCCAGTGGATCTTCTCCCTGATCTAGCACACCTGCAGACCAACCTGATCATACACACTCAGCACCCCTGTGGAACTAAGAGGAACACCCTTACTCTCTTCACACACAAAAAGAGCTAACCTTGCTCAATTCAACTAACACAAATTACAATACATCCTATGAGTCTCTTAAATAGATCTCATGCAAAAAATAATTAGACATCTAATTACAATAATTAGATCCGCAGCTTCAAGTCTAAAATTGGCTCTTAACATGTAAACACTTGGTTCATTAACTAACTGTCCGTGCAACGAGCAGTTCCAAAACTGCACAAGTGACTAACATCAGTCCCTGTCTGCCTAGAGGTGACCGATGCTGGCCGATCCCTAACTGACGTCGGTTTCTCTTCCTATCTAATACTGACCAACGTCGGTTGGCTTGACCGACGCCGGTGTCTATGACACTTCAGCAACCTCCTCCAATGTCTGCATCAGTGAAGCTTTTAGCTCCACAACCTAACAAATCACACATATATAATTGCCCTTAAACTCCAAAACTAATGTCATAAAATACACCTATAACCATTCCCAAAACTACCATGAAATTATTAGGACCCCATTCATAGGTTGCATGTGCCAATGAACACAATAAAAACCTTCTCAGGTCTACAACACCTCATTCTAGCACTCGAGAGACCTTAACTTCAATTTTTATGCTTTTTCCTTCAATAATGGACCTTAAACTTCATGAAAAATCTTGAAACAACCTCTCACACATTTTTTAATGCTTATTTGACTATTTCTGCCTTATAAACTGAACCTCATACCCCATTTGGTCACGTTTTATCTCTTTGCACTTTAGGCTCATGAGTTGAAGATCATATTAGGCCTAGTAATAGACCCTCTAGCTACTATTCCTACACTCTCCACCTTATTCACATGCTCGAATAATTTTTCACATGCTCTACCAGTAATTTTCATCCTTCATAGGTCTTGTTAACATCTTATGACCCTTAGTTAGATTAGATAGAGTCTAAGATTAGTTTATTTGCAAATTAGACCTATAGGTCTTACCTTTGTAGTCACACTTTGAAGCTTCCCTGATTCCTTCCATGTTTCATATGCATGTTCAAATGTTTTCAAACATCCTTTTCTACCTATTTGCATTCATCTCATAGATCCACCATGCTCTTTCTTGCACCAGACTAGACATCTTGTGCATAAGCCTTCTCAAGAACCTTGCACTCAAGAACAAGTTCACAAGCATGCACACCATGTGTTGAGCCTTGGAATCAACCAAAAAATTAATCAAGTTACCTTAAAATTCTCTCTCATGTCACTTTGTCACTTGGTTTCCTTGTCACATTCCACTTCACCATGTCTCTACAAGCCATAACTGTGCTTAAGAACTGGTTCATCAAATAGATTTACTAGGCACCATACCACTTTGAGACCTTCAAGACTCCTTATATATCTCACAACTCATCTCTAAACATCTGAGACTAGATCCACATATCTTCTCACAAGCCTCAGTCTACTCACTTCACCAAGCTTCACTAATCATATCTTTACCAAGACAAGACTAGGGTTCTCAAAACATCTTATCCACACAAACTTTCTCTTATGAATTTGGTCAATAATGACCTTATCACAACAAGTACTTCAACACAATCAACACTCTTTTTTTGATGATCTCTCATATCAATACAAAGCAATACTACTCATAAACTTATCACATCACAACATTGTGTTAAGACCTTATGCAAAACTCAAGGACCTACTAGACCAAGCTTAAGTCATCATGATCACTTACCATGCATCTTCACAATAGCACCTCTGGGACATCAATGACACTCAATTACCTTTGACATAAATGATAACATTAATGTCTCAACACAACAACAGGAACATACCTCAACACATAACCCATGTAGGGCCACCACACAATATCTCTAGTATATAGATGATCTAGTATATGATGACACTCCATCATCTCACCTCTTACCACGTGAGTTGTACTCACCCACCTATTTGCATATATATATATATATATATATATATATATATATATATATATATATATATATATATATATATATATATATATATATATATATATATATATATATATATATGTATGTATGTATGTATGTATGTATGTATGTATGTATGTATGTATGTATGAGCCCATCCACTACGAGGAATCTTTAAGTATTAAATCATTGTGATGTGCTCATAGGCCCAACAATGTAAAAGTGTGGCCAAACCCAATCCTCCTCCAAACCCCTCTAGAGTAAACTAGTGAAAATACTTATATAAGTGGACCAACATGGTGCATCCCTAAGGATATATCATGTTTTGATCCTCAATATTATGTAAAAATGTGTGCATTTGATATGAAATAGACACACAACCACTATCAACTACAGTAAAGGAAGCTTGAAACATTCACCAATGCAATCTCTAATAATAGAATTATAGTATCATTAGCACCATAAAAATCACCCCAATTGTGTCTAATCATAGACAAATTAGATTGAGAAATATGGTATGCCCACCATCACCCTATAATGTCATGTGTTTCCCAATAGTAGCAACTACATAATCATCCACACATCCTCCAAGGTCATTATCATATCTCATATCAAGAACCTAAAAGTATAAGTTCCTGAGTCCCATCATTAAACTATCGCATTCATCATATGCATGTCATATGACATCAATTCTAGCCAACCAGCATGCCCAGTACTAGCTACATCTAGTGTATCCCTCTCATCATCAGATAGTGGAAGAACACATATAGTCTCTATCATATGATCATGTGTAAACTCACATGCCAACATATCAACCTGTAATCACAAAGTAACAAATAAAAATTAATAACCAATTCAATAAACAAACTTCAAATCTAACAACTATAAAAATATTATTTTTCCTTGGACACAAACACAATTAGGCAAATAGGTCCACATACAAGTTTGTGCTCTAATAGGACAATTTTGGCATGGTCTAGACAAGACCAGTACTAAGTATATACGATCAATGAAGCAATAAATTACATGAAAAATACATAAAAATGAATAAAATTTCAAAAATTATGTATGTCAAAAATTGAGTTTTTTAGCTTACCAAGGCTGTGTGGCGCATCCTTAGACTACAAGCTAATCCTGACCTATTCAAACCATGTCAACCTTGGCAGTCTCCTTTGTGGCATATTATCTCTCTTAGAGCTTAAAAATCATGAAATATCAATATATAAATGAATTATATTTTCTTTTTCAACCAACCTATATATGGGTTGACTATTTCTCTTTCAAAAATTTAAACCCTTTTAACTATTTTTCCCAAAAAATTTATAAATATGTTTCTAGAGCGATACATATTGGAATCACTCCCATAAGTTGCATTAGAACACACACAATTTTCTCTTTGACATGGAAATATTTTCATCACATCAATCAACCTTTTCAAAAATAACAAATAGGTCCACATACAAGTTTGCGCTCTAATAGGACAACTTTAGCATGGTCTAGACAAGACCGGTACTAAGTATATATGATTGATGAAGCAATAAATTACATGAAAAATACATAAAAATGAATAAAATTTCAAAAATTATGTATGTCAAAAATTGATTTTTTTAGCTTACCAAGGTTGTGTGGCACATCCTTAGACTACAAGCTAATCTTGACCTACTCGAACCATGTCAACCCTGGCATTCTCCTTTGTGGCATCTTATCTCTCTCAGAACTTAAAAATCATGAAATATCAATATATAAATGAATTATATTTTATTTTTCAACCAACCTATATATGGGTTGACTATTTCTCTTTCAAAAATTTAAACCCTTTTAACTATTTTTCCCAAAATTGTGCAAATATGTTTCTAGAGTGATACATATTGAAATCACTCCCCATAAGTTGCATTAGAACACACACGATTTTCTCTTCGACATGGAAATATTCTCATCGCATCAATCAACCTTTTCAAAAATAACAAATTTAATGGTTACTTACCTATACATAAAATCTTCTACATATTCTCTGACCCTCGAAAAACTTTTCAAATACAATAATCATCATTTTATAATTATTTAAATGCTAATATAATGAAAAAATCAAAGAGTTAATTGATATTTAATCAACATGTAATTCCTAATGTCGACCTTTATTTTGATACAACCCACTCAATTCTCTCATGCCTCACATTGAAAGGGGTGTATACATTAGATTTATCATAAAACACATCTCAATATACTATGCATGATTTAGAATGGTTCAAACTAGTCACATACTATAAAATACATGACAATATCAATCTTAGAGACCCATGACATATAAATACAATCAAATCAAATCAAAGTCAAATTATAAAGATTCAAAATAATACAAAATCATATTCTACAATAGAGTACAAGTTTTCAATGACTCAAACCAATTCATAAATCAAACACATGACATATATTGGTACATTAATACATATTTTGGGGCCATATGAAATACATATGTGTTCACTTTTCAAAGAAAAAAGCACAAATTTATACACTCTTGAATGCATATGCATAAGATATGAAAAATAGTTCAGAGATCAAACTTATAGATATAGTTACAATTTAGCATATAAATGCATAACCTTCTATATCATTTGGCATGAATTTAGGGAGCATGATACTCAATCATGCTCATGCTTATTCAAATTTCAAACCTAAAAATTCAAAGTTTAAAATTTGAATTTCTAAGGCAATTATTCATTTTAATTCAAATTTGTAAGCAATGCAATCATGATGAGGGCATGAATACTCTTTATTCTCTTTTCATCATGCAAAATAGAATCTATATCAATCTATAGATGTGTGATTCAATCTATTGTGAATAATGTACATTGAGGTTGAATGATGCTCAACAACCTTGGAATTATTTTTAGCGAATCCACTATGTGGTTCCATCTTTTTTTACATGTGATGTAAGTTCGAGTATAGTGACACTCAATGACCTTGGCATCACTTCTATCGAACCCTTCATGGTTACATATTCTTTGGATTAGTATGTGGGGTACTACTCCTTAGTCATAAAATTCATAATAATGCAACTTTTAAACTCATGGGCTTGATTAATTAAATTCAAAAATTTATACTTGATCACTCTCAATTCATCAAAAAATTAACATAAATAACTACTCTCTCCAAACTGATTACACAAAGAGGCACATTTTCTCAAATATTATAACATAGGATCAAAGTTATCTTAGCTACTACAATCAACATGGTCATGGGTATAGTAACACACAATGGCATATTTACTCTCCCTTTACTACATGAGGGACTATTCAATTCCCTAGCTAGGAAATGAATAGGACCAAAAACATCTTCTCTCTATTGGGCATAGCACAAGCATTATCCACAAGAAACATAATACAACATGAATACAAGTGTACTCTTTCCATGATATTTACATTTGAAATTTTAAATGCATACTTTTATATTTCATAAATGGACAATAACTATAACATGTTTATACATATTATGCCATGACATACCATGCACAATCAAAATTCCAAGTCACAAGACAAAGTGTGTCTACACACTTAGGTTTTATTATTTTCTTTACCCTAACAATTTCATTATTATAATAAAGGGAGGGAAATTTAGGCACCTAAATTTGGTACAAGCCCATATTTTATGTCATTTATTGTAACTTTGTATGCATAGATTATTGACAGTGAATAATATATCTATTAGCACGTTTTACTTGGGTCTTTTCTTTATTCTAATATGTAAGTTTTTTATTGGTTATTCATCTTACTATTTTATCATGGTGATCCCTAGTCTCAGTCCTTTTTCCCTCTAGACAACTCTATGATATCTAGGTAAGACTAGCCTGCGACCCTATCTGTCAATCATGGACTTGTGTAGGCATAATTTTCAAAACATTTTTTAGTTATGTTTCATTTAATCTTTATTTTTGTCCATTAGGTCTCATATTGGGTCAACTTTTATAGTCTAATAGGTCCCAAATTCAAAATCAGAACATCTATACATAAAATGCTTCTCTAAGGCATTAAGGATGGTTCTCCTCACTCTAAAAGGCTATTAAAATATTTTCATGTTCTATATATAGATTTATTGAAGCTAGATTCAAGGCTAAATTCATATTTTCATGTTTGTGCCAATGGTGAAATAGGAGAAATATCATTTATACTTTAATTCATAATTTCACACATATACATAAGTGGGAGAACTATAATTGAGTTTGAGCCCTCTCTAGAGTATTCACAATGTAGTGTAGTGCTTGGTTATTCAACATGGATTGGCCAAGGTGAGTCCAAATCAATCCCCTTCACTTAACACACCCTTATTTGATATCAATTTAGTTTGTATGTGAGAAACTATGGTTTTTCCATTACAAGTAATTTTCATGATATTACTGATTTGGAAAAAGTGTCAAAAGCCTTAATTTAGACATGTTTAGATAGTGCAATGATCAAATTTTTATCATAGTCAACTAAGATAAGTCCACAATCAATGTACTTGAATGCACTGTGTTGTCATCCATCTATATTGGTCGCATCCAAAAATATTATGAGATTCTACTTGTAATATTTCATCATTATATATTTTTATTTGTCTAATCGTATTAATCAATCATCTAGGATAAATCTGTGATCAATGAACTTAAATGCACTACATTGCATTCCACTTACAATATACTTGTCCAGATTAAGTTTTTGATTTTATTTTTGATCTTGTGCCTACATAGTCAACCCTTCTACTAATTTTCATTATTTTATATTTGAAACACCTATCAAAGATTTGTGTGTGAGCTAAGTACTTTTCTTTCTAGTGTTTTACTAAAATAGCAGTTTTTTTTTATTTAGCAAATTATCAAAATCAAAAAATTTGAATATTGTGCATCTTTAGCATTATGATGTTATCTAGTTTTAAACCTATATTATATTATCAAATTTTATTTATTTGATCAAAATAGGGTTAAACACCCACATTTCTAGCCTTTCTTCAATTAAACATTTCATCAAGTTGACTTCTTTTGTTTGTCCATCTATTTGAGAATGATATGTTGAAGGATTATATCTTGGTATTCAACTTCTAAAATTACATCCTCTAGGAATTTCCAACAAAATTCAAATCTCTATCAGATAATATGTTACATGGAAATCCATGTGATTGCACAACTTTGAAAAACAAGTTAGTATTGTGTGTTGTATCCCTACTATCCTTACAAGCAATAAAATGTATCAGCTTAAAAATATATATCCACAATCACAAATATAGAATCATGTCCTACATGTATTTTAGGAAATTATAAAACAAAATCCATGTTGATATCCTCTCATTGTTTATTTGGAATAGGCAATGATTGATATTATCTTGTGTTCTAACTTCTCCCTTTCCCCAACTGGAAAATTCTACATTCCTGGAAATACTTGTGTACACCCACATTCATCTTTGGTCAATAATAGTTTTTAAACAATTACGCATATGTTTTATCATAACCAAAATCACCTATATTTCTCCTTTCTGAAATTCTCATGCATTAAACCTCTTGGTATGCACTTTTGTGTTTCTCAGAACAACATTCCTTCTTACATGAAATAATCCAACCATGGTGTTTTATTGGCACTCACTAGTTTTGTGCATACTTTCCATGCATCATTGAAATATTCATATTCTTCATTTATCTCTTACATGGAATCAAATCCTATGACTTCCACTCACATTTCGTTCAATACAATAACTCTTTTACGTAGTGCATTTACAACTCTATTTTACTTACCACTTTTATGCTTCAACAAAAAATAAGTGACTATAAAAACTCAACCCACTTCATATGTAACTGATTCCACTCCCTAATTGTTTATGAATTTTAGTGTTTGATGGTCTATATACAACACAAATTATTTGGGTAATAGATAGTGCCTACACTTTTCGAGTACTTATAATATGGTATATAACTCCTGATCATACATTGAATATTTATTCTTCACATAATTCATTTTCTCAAAAAATTAAGATATAGGCCTACACTCTTGGCTAATCATGGATCCTACTTTTATACCACTCACATTGTAATCTATCTAAAATGCCTTACTAAAATTTGTGAATGTCAACACTAATTATTCAATCACTTTCTTCTTCAACTATTGGAAACTATGCTTTGATTTTGCGCTCAATACAAACTCTTTCCTATATTTGTGCATCATATATGTGATCCATACACATTTCCCACCAAAATTCATGTTGCATTATTGTAAAAAATTTCAAATCATGAAATATTTTCAATTTAAATGTGCTCATATGTGAAGGTCACTTAGGCATAGCTCACACCTTTTCTAGATCCATCTTCAAACCTTCTTGGGATATTACAAAACCAAAGTATACTAAATCCTCTTTCATGAACCTACATTTATTCAAATTTAATAGAAACTTTTCATCTCGCATATGCTACAACACTTGTATCAAATTATTTAGGTATTTTTCCTCTATTCTGCTAAAAAATCAATATCTCATCCACATATACTATTACAAACATACCCAAAATCGGTTTCATCACTTTATTCATGAGTCTCATGATACTCAATCTAAATGGCATGACTAGCCATTTGTATAATTATCCTTTTATTTTTAGTGTTTTCTTTCACTCATCACCTTCCCTTATGATAATATGGTGATATCCACTTTTCAAGTCAATCTTCGATAAGTATTTTGCTGCACTTAATCAATCCATCAAACCATACACATGAAGCAAGGGAAAAATGTACTTAATAGTAATCTTGTTGATGGCTCTAAAATTAGTGCACATCCTCCAAACTCTACTTTTCATAGGCACTAACACTATTGTAACTGTGTATATGTTTAAACTTTCTCTTATCAACCCTTTTTATAACAACCCTTGAACTTATATTTTCACCTTTGTATTCTCTTTTTGTGTTAACCTATATGTCACCTTTTTAGATAAAATCAAACTTGGGATTAAATTTATTTGATGACTTATACTCCTTATGGGTGACAACCCATCTGTTAGATCATAAGAAATAATATTTACAAACTCACTCAACATTTCCTTCACTTCACATGAAATTATTTTTTATGTTGTTGTGCATGCACTTAAAACTTACATGTGCTTCAAGATCAATGCATAGCATGCACTTTCCTTCTTAACCTCTTTCTAGAATTCCTTTTCTAAAATCATCAAAACCTTTGGATCTTTGTCCACTTATTTGCACTTATCCTTCAGAGGATTTAAAGTGTGTGTAATTCCATCTTTCACTAATGTATATGTGTTTGTGTGGTCATACTTTTATCAAAATACCAAGGCCTTCCAAATTACACATGGAAATCATCCATGGGAATTATATCCCATAGAACATCATCTTTGTAGGAATCAATTTGAAAACTCACAAGACATTACTCATTCACAGAGCCCAGTGTCCCTTTAACAACCATGATAATATATATCAATTTTGATCCACAATCATCTTCATACCAAGCTTCTCCACCATGCCTTATAAAATAATATTATTCATACTTCAACTATCAATAATCGATTTGCAATACTTACCTCTAGACTTTCAAATGATTATTAATAGTTTCTTCCTATATGCAGGATGATTCTCTTTTTTATTATTTCAACAACACCCTCTTCATCATGAGAGCTTCTTTGATTTCTAGTTTATCTATGTTATCAATATACATTATATTGTCTTCATCTACTTTTGATATATGTGTTCACATCATTCCTCTTATATCATTAATTTTGCATGTGTGGACACTCAAATGTTTTATGTTTAGTTTCACCACATCTAAAACATGTACCCATGAATATTTTTCATCTACCTCATCCATATGATAATCTACTTTTGGTATATTTTCCTTTACCTCATTACACACTTGTAAAATTGAACTAAGAAGTAGTAGTTTCTCCTTTCTATCTAGAGTAACCTCTATTGTTACTTCCTTGTCCTTGCACACCTAAAAAAAATATTTTCATTCTTTTATGCCTTGTTGTTTACATGACTTGGCCTCTGCCTTCAGTGAACACTAATAGGCTTCTTCAATATATCACAACAAGATCATATCATACTTGTCTTAAATGAAAATTCATAACCCATTCAAGTACTTTGAAATTTTATTGATGTCATATTTAACATGACCCTCTTTGATGGTGAGTCTATAAAACTCTTTAGTGTAATCTTTCACACTCGTCTCCCCCTATCACATATTTTTAAACTTCATAAATGATGTTAATTGGTAATAACAAAGTATGAATTTAGCCTTTAACTTTGTAAGCAGTCTATCCTAGGTTTTGATTTTATCCTTACCTCTATAGCCTCTTTCTCCTTGCACATGCTCCTACCATAAGTATGTATGACCCTTCAATTTTGTGCATGTAAAATTGACCTTCTTCGAATATTCCATACTAACATACTCAATATTTATCTAACTTAATGATCCATATAATGAGCTATTTAGGACTTAAATTCCTTGAATAACTAGGAGGGCCCAACTTCAAATTACTAAGAGTAATAGTATTTCCATAGTCCATGTCAAATTGTAATGAAATGTTTATAGAAAAAAACTATGTATATGCTTTTGGATTGACATTTTAGGTCACACTCAGTGAACCATCATCAGGATAAGAGTAAAATGAATGTAGATTGCAAGCTTAGGTCTATTTGAAGATGTCAAATGAAAGAGTTTAATAAAAGTAAAGGATAATACCAAAACAAACCAATACTAAGAATAAAATAAAGTGAAAAGAAATTAGTTAAATAAAAAACTCTACACCAACAATTGCTTCGAATTAATAAAATAATGAAAAAAAAGTAACAAAATTTATTTATTTATCATTTTATCTTTCTTTTATTTTTATTTTTGTTTATTTTTTATTTATTTTTATTTTTTGTCTTGTTATTTTTTCCCTTTAATTATAATGTTCTTTTATTTTATTTCAATTTTAATTTTAATTTTATTACTTCCCTTTTTCATTAATTTATTAATTCAAGGCAATTGTTTGTGTAGAGTTTGTTATTTAACCTATTTCTTCACTTTATTTTATTCTTAATATTGGTATGTTTTGGTATTATCCTTTAATTTTCTTAAACTATTCCATTTGACATCTTTAAATAGACCTAAGCCTATAATCTACATTCATTTTATTCTCATCTTGATGATAGTTCACTAAGTGTGACCTGAAACATCGATCCAAAAGCATATATACAATATTTTTCTATAAGCATATCTTTACAATTCAAATTACTAGTCATCCTCGCAATTGCATAGAGGAATCTATCTTCAATTTCTTCAACCTCTTCTTCTATGACTTGGTTCTTAAGCACTTCTTTTATGACTTCAACATCACTTTCATCATACACCACCCCAATGCCTTGACATTATGTTATCTCCATACTCTATAGGAGAGATTACATATATCTCAAAAATCCTGCCAAGTCTGCAAGTCTTATCACTCTAGCCACTCCTGGTGTTCTCCTAATGAACCTTACTCTATGTGTCATTTCCTCAAAATAAATAACAATCATTATATCTTATACCCAACACTCATGTTGGAAGATGTCTTCATTGTTTTCTATCCACACTCTCAAATGTGGAAAATGAAATTTTATCCATGTGCTCATGCATAAGGAATAAAAACTTATTCTACTATAATGATGTAATCATAATTAGGGGTATCAACGAACATGTATCTTCAACCACAAAACCTTGAGAATTACCCAATAAAATAATGCAAATAAATGTAATAACAAATAAACTCAATTCTTTATTCAATTTCAACAATAGGAAATTATAGATTGCATATAATAATGATAACACAATGATATAGAATGACATGTTAACAATATATCCTCAAATCTCTACTATAATATATATCCTTAAACTCACTAGATTTTTGTTCAAGTGTATGGACATGTTTATATAGGCACAAGACCCAACTACTTACAATAATGTACACTAACCCACTAACATCATTATACATTAATAATACATCACATTGCACCACAAATATTAAATGTTCATTACAATTCCAATGCACAATAATACAACACATCATAAAATTAATATGCAACAACCTTAAATTATTTAAGTAATTAAAAGTCAATGGTTAGGAACTACAATTTCTCTTCACCCATAACACATCACATTAAAAAAATCACCCATAACAAGTTACACACAAAACAAGTCATGTAAAAGTCACAGTTTTCTAGTGAAAAGTTGAACAAATTTGTAACTGAAGCATGCATATAAGACTCATTATATAATTATCCTCATATTCACACTATTATGTACCAAAACCATGCATAAGATGTTACAATCTTGCATACTAGGACTCATGAATCTTCAACCTCAATATTTTATGTATAACAAAACTAAGACCTTCAAAATGAACTTGCATAAATATTCACAAGCTGATCCAAATTGACACAAACTATTCACATCATCAAAGTGTTCATGTAAAGGCAATGCAAAATAACATACAGAAACTTGTGCATAACTTAGGACTTGAGCAGCTACAAAAATGTTTATTTTTGGCTATGTTAGACTGTGTTTTTGGTTGATGTAAGATTACATGTAAACCTAAATGCTCCTACATTAGTTTAGTTGCATCTTGTACCAAACAAAGGATTATGTGACTGCATGTTTTTACATTGCACTTAGGGAGAGGAGGTAATGCTCTCACTCTCACAATTCCATTTACACTTCAATAAAACTACATTGGCTTAGATTTTATGTATGTGGGATGTGTAGTTGCAACTCTTTAGTGAGGTTTATGGAACCAACAAACCCTTCCTTTTATCTACTCCTCTTTAAAATAAATATGGTTAATTAGGTTGATGATAAAAAGAAGATAGATCAGATAGTTCTTCCTAACAAAATAACCAAGTTAACATATAAGGATGCTCAAAATCTGATAGTGCATAGGTCTAAAAAATTACTACACTTTAGAATTAACACATAATAGAATCAATGGCAGAAAATAGATTTTATGCTCTAATAGGTACCAATTTAGTAGTTATAGAGGAGCCATCGAATCCTTCCCATCTAAATGTAACATCTTTATTTTACACAAACTTACACTAGCACTTCCAAATCATTGTAATAGTCTCAAAATCCTAAGATTCTACTTAATTGTGTTAAATTCCTATCTCATTTTTCATTTAATTATATTTGTCAATTATAATTATTTATTATCTTTTTTTTTTTGCATTTTCAATGCATTTACTAAGTTTGATTACTATTTTAGATTGATATATGTTAGATCTAGCATATGCCTTAGTTTTAGTTATTTGTGCATATATTAATTACCTGTAAACCACATTTAGCTAAAAACATGAGTGTTCATCATCTAGATATCTTATAAGCTAACTCTCTTACACACATCTACCAAGTCTTTCAAGTGTTTTGAACATTTTATCAAGGAACCTGCATATTGAATCTACATTACATCACCATCATTCCAAGCCTTATGTCATCACATTTATACTAAGAGAAGGTCATAATAAAGAATATATTTGCATTTGACTATTTAAGGAGAAAATATGAAGATTTTTCTCTTATTTTGGGTTGCTAATACTTACAAAAACTATAAATACATTGAGCATTAACTATGAGTTTGCAAGATATGCAGTTAAAACCCATCAAGAGGGTGCCCATGCCATTAACCTTATAATTTATATATTCATGCGACTTTATAGAGAACTAGCGTTACAACAAAAAAGATCAATGTATATAATTATTCCCATCAATTCTGCAAAGTAAAGCTAGGGTCATCCTCATCTGCCTCTATGGAAACATCACTTAAAGTTTAAGATCCTAAAATGCAATACAGGTTGAAATCGTAGTAACATGTTAAAATTGACATCAAAGGGTCACAATTAATAAATTGTCAGTTTTGTCCCTTTCCCAAATCACAATCAAATTCTAGGTGTTCAGTACAATCAACCTTATAAATTTATTTCTAGTCTTATAATCTAATTATAGTTCCTAGGTGTGTCAGTTTTTGTCACTTATCTCTCTCTTTCAATACTATTGCGTGTTTAAACACTCAAATACACTTTCATTTCCTATTTTTAACACATTAGGGTTTTCTAATTACTATAATTTATTATATTATCTTAGATTTCATTTTTTGCACATTAATCATATAATAACATTTATACATAATGTCATTATTTATTAAAGTAATAACTAAAGTTAAAACATTCTGTAAACATCTAAAGCCAATATCAACAACATGTTAAATACAAAAAGAACCATGAAATGGCTAGCACGTGATAAGTTTTGTAAGTTTCCATGGTTCTTTGAGCTTGTTGTAGTGAGATGTATGAATTAGAATTTGAGAGTCTAAATTTTGTTTTTTTTAGTGTTTTAGATAAAATATTGCATTTAACAATTTTAGCAGAATGTAATGTTAGGAACCCCTTATCCAACGGAAGCACAATTGATTACTTTCTTATAAGCAATTAAACACGGAATTATACCAAAATGATTAAGTAACTAGAAACTTGAGACAGCAAAGAATTTGAGAGACAATACACACTCTTGTATTAAATATTACTAGAAGAAAATACAATAAGGAAGATGCCACTTTTTCCTCCACCTCAAAGGCTTGCAACACCTCAAGACCTTCTTCCCTCTCTCTCTTGCTCAACACAACAACTCTATAGCCTGAGTTATTATCCCTCCTTGAATGCTTCAACTGATCTCCTTGACCTTACACCTGTAGATCTCCTTGACCTTGCTTGTTTCAATGCTTTTACTTGCCTGCTTGATAATTACAATACATGCCTCATGGGTCTTTAAATAGAATCCCATGGTTACAAAAATAGAAATCTAACTACAATAATTAGACATGCAGCTCGTGACTATAATTAGTCATTTGACATGCAAACACTCGCTTCACTTAACTGACTGTTCGTCAACAGCAGTTCTAGAACGCACAGGCGACCGACGCCGGTCCCTACTTGCCTGGTGTTGCCGACGTCAGCCGACTAGCTGCCATCGTCGGTTGCCTTCTGCACTGCATCTAACCGACGTCGGTCATGCTGTCGATGCTAGTTCTTTTGGTTCTTTAGCAACCTTCCTTCTTCGTGTCTATAAATAGTTGAAGCTTTTAGCTCCACACCCTAACATGTAAATAGACACAAGGAATGATATTTGTATGTTATAATAATTTAAACACATTGTGTACCCTATGAAAATAGAAGATATTTAGTCAATTTTGAAGTTAATCATAAGTAATATGCACAAGTAAATATTATTTAATTTGAGATCAAAAATAATTTTCAACTTGTTGGGAAAAAAGAATTACAAAGATGGACAGTAGTATGTATAAAAAGAATGATGAACTTGGTCATTATTACATGTCATGCAATGATATGAACGAAACAAGGACATTCATATGGATAATTTATTAAAACAAGAAATATACTAAAGCAATATTTTCTAATTTTTACGCTTCATAATTTTATAAGCATAACAAAATAAAAAATTGACTATGATTAATCAGTATTCCCTACACAAAAGGGCACACATAGGAGGGAGCAATATTATGCCATTACAACAAACCTAAGAATTTATATCTAGTCTATCATGTAAAATAGAAAGCTAATATAAAACTATAAACATAAATGAAATGTACAATTACAAAAAAAACTATTATCTTTTGTCTATTATCTATGTTCTACAAAAGAACTAGATTAAACATATGGATAATTATACAACCTCAGAAGTCGAAAAAATTGTTAGACAACTTTGATGAATTGCAAATCAACTATGAGGACTCAAATTTAGATGCATTGGATCATTGAAATTTATGTGCTCATTTGTAGATTGATGACCATGAGGAACACCAAAAGCTTTAACTGACACCACATTGAACCCTGATATAACATGGTCATAAACAGTTAATAGAATGGATATTATGGTTTCTTACTTGCAAGAAATAAGTTTCTAATAAATTGTTTCAAAAATAAATCTTTCAAAGAAGAAAATAGAAAACCCCTTACTATGTTAGAAAAGAACATAGTATCAAGAGGCATTGAATGTTTGAATCATATATATGGTATGAATTGCAAGAAAACAAACCATGTTATTTGTGCATGTTTTACCCTAACTTAGTTTTAGAAACCTTAATAGGATAGAAACTAATTTGTGAATTTAGATATATATATGGCATTCAAGCATATATTTGAATATAAAATATTGAAATTGATTGTAATGATTTGACAAGTGGTATATGCTAAATATACAAAGGGATAAGTACTTAGATTTTTTGACTGATTATATGGTTGTGGGTTACTATAATAGTGAAAAATAGACTAAATCAAACCTATGATTCATCTAGATCTTAAACTATATTTATGTCTATCCAAGGTTAGTTTCGTTAGCTTTGGGTGGATATTGACCATCGATACTAACCTGTGTAGAAAAAGGGTATATGACCATATAGTCACCTTCACCTATATCTAAAAGCTTTGTATGTGTGATGTTAAAACCTTGATGTTATGCAACTCCAAAAATAAACCTCGTTCACCTTAAAACCATAGGTATGCTTGTGAGAGATATAAACCTACAAAAATTGGGAAAGTATAATGGGTTGCATGGACCCCAATCACCATGTTTATGATAGACCATTACCTATGTATATGATACTCCAAAGAGGTAAAGCATGCCACACATAGTTTTCCCACCCAATATGATTATGAAATTGTGCTCCTTTTCTATATAAATTCAACTAATGATTTAGCAGTGATACTTAAAAACTCTTACTTTGACTTGGCTTTGGTCTACTTCAGACTTGGTTGTGAGCTAATCCTAGCCGTTGAATTTTAATTTGTGAAGAATAGGGCATATTTTCTCAATGTGTTGTAGTGTATATATATGTACCAGTAAGTGTCTAGTCCCATATCAAGTGAGACCTTAATTTGTATATATATGAGTTCAATTGGGTAAATTCTCATGCCATCGACATGCTAGGCATGTGGGTCGACCCTAAGGAAATATATGATTTTAAAAAGTATTTGTTAGTGGGAGAGGCTCACTACCAACAAGCACAAGTTAGTATCAACTAGGGATACTAACAAAGTTTAATGGTAGTGACTGATGCACAAGATGCTTACATTAAGCATATGGGTATGTCTATGTAGGATAGCATGTAGGTTTGAAATAGGCAATGAATTTTTTTTAGGTGTTTGATAGAAAACAAAGAGGATCAACCTCATAAGGTAGCATGTGTGTTAGAATGGTGGGTTAGGACCATATTTGTGTATGCAAGTCATACATGGTAAATGTATGTCAAGATTTTCATTATCAAGCACTTAATACCATATTTTAGTATCTACAAATGCCACACTTTTGTAATAGTAATGTAATTGTTAGAATAAAAGGAAAAGGTATATTTGAGTGTGTTTAACACACTTTGTCTTTGGTAGGAAGCTCCAATTATGTAAGTCACTCAAAATCAAAACTTGTAATAAACATATGGTATTTAATGTCCATAGATTGAAATTTGAAATCTAAACTTGAAATTTTTAAATCTAAAGAGAAAAGGAGTACATTTGTGAATTGGTGAAAACCATGTTGCCATTGTAAATAGCTAGAGCTTTTGCTTCTTTATTGAATAATTGGAGAAAGGTGGTTTCCATTGAAGCACTTGGAGATTGGTTCCTCTTGTTGAACCATGGAGAAATTGAGGGTGATAAAATCCTAATGTTGTGTAACTATACAAGACTTTGGGTTGGGAAGACAACATGCCCTAACCCTCATAAATGTGGAGAGAAGTATGCAATGTACTAACCCAAATAGCTACTTAGATCTTATAAAGAATGGGAACCACATGATGGGTTTTCTATAAATAT